>JARHVA010005671.1:305000-377500 GCA_037957365.1 Torreya grandis | reverse complement strand
TCAAGAAACAATCAATGAAATTTATAGAAACAAATCAGGCTCAAACAAAGAGGACTTTTAACAAAAAATCATCTTATAGGAGCTTCAATGAAGGATACATGGTTTTCAAATGGGATGTGGATAAGGAAAACTAGGCAAGCACACTAAATTTGATGCAATATGGAGTGGTTCATTTATTATAACTTAGTGTAAAGGAGCTAATGCATTCCAACTATCTAATCTCAATGGATCAGAACTACCTATCCCAATCAATTGGATATACCTCAAAGCTTAATTTTGAGGTTGGAATTCATTCCAAACAATAAATTTTGTATATAATAGGGCTAATTATGTTTTCCAAAATAAGTGATTTCATACAAGTCAACTCATTAGGAGCTATTATTTCTTTAGCTTATTCTATTTTTCCCTATTTTTTCTTATTTAGGAAAATCCTAGTTTTGTTCTTCACTAGTTAAAGTGTGTTAATCTTAAAATGACTCCATGCTCAATGAACTATAAGCCTACTAGAAAGAAACTGATTAGCAAGAAATCATCTTGGTGAGGTCGCTAAAAATGTTGATATTTTATCCCAAAAATATCAAAATATCAAGTAACTTATGGGATATCCCTTAATTTTTTATAAAAACTCCTTGAATTGACTTAGAACACCCATTTTCCTAAGCCTACAAAATCTAGAGATTGGACTATAATTTGTAATTTACAAAATTACAAATTGTTTCCTAGACTCTAGATCTTATAATGCATTAACCAATGAAATTTGGAGATTGGAACGTAATTTCAAATTTTCAAATTTTCAAATTGCTTCCCAGACTCTAGATACCACAATACACTAGCCAATAGAAACTAGAGATTTGATTACAATTTTTAATTTGTAAAATTGTAAATTATAGCCAGACCTCCACTTCTAACTAAACATTACTTGATAGAAACTAGAGATCTGATTTCAATTTGTAATTTTAAAAAATTGAAAAATTTATCCATACCTCTACTTTTTGTAAATCAAGTACTCCATGGAAACTAAAACTCAGACTGCAATTTTCAATTTTACAAAATTACAAATTGCGGTCAGAGTTTTGCTTCCTACAAACCACCCCTCCTACAAAATACAAAACTCCAAGTGCAATTTGAAATTTGTAAAATTGAAAATTGTCTCTTGAGTTCTACCTCCCCTTTTCCAGAGGGTCAACCTATCTTTGCCAGCTAAATTTGGAGGTCAACACAAAATTTTCAAAATTACAAAATTATGTGACTCCAAAGTTCTGTCAACTACCACCATTAAAGCATTTATTATTAGGGGTATATATAAATGAGATTAGGATTTGATTAAATTCATTTTTAAATTACTAATTTGAGTTTGAAGATATGATAATGACCTTAAGTAATGCCATACCTTTAACCTTTCAAACCATGACCTTGATCCATATGTTATGCCTGTAAATAAATGCCACACTTCCATTGATAAAATACATGGTATTACTCTAAAATCCTCCTTGAATTTTTTGCCATATTTCATACAAATTGAACTTGTTTGAATTATTTCCATTCTTGAAAAAGTTTTGATTGTAATTTCTAAGGTTTTTCATTGCTTACTTAGACATTTAGGGATTTAGGATTTTTCATTGTAGTGTCCCAAGATCCGTTATTAGGTTTAATTACTCATGAGGTCATGTTCTTTAGGTTTTTTCTATGCACTAAATACTTAAGGATTTTTGCCAAAATTTTCATTCAAAATCTAGGGATGGCATTTTCAAACTAATGAATATTCCTAGAATATCCTCTAAAACTAGTTGAGAATATTCCTTGTTTGATCCCTTCATGGTCCTTATGCACTTTCAACCAATAATTTGCACCTCTAAGTTCCCCAGAGTTTCTAGCTACAATTTACACCTCTATTTCTCATAAGATTTCAACTGCAAAGAACAACTCCAAGTTTGACAAAGTTTTCCAATACTTCAAACAAGTCTAGTTCTGTCAGAGTTTCCACCTGCCATTTACACCTCCAATCTCCACTGAAGATTTCAACCTATTTTTATAGCTCCACTTTCTTGCATACTTTTCACCTACTTAGAAAAACATCGAGTTTCATTAGAGTTTCCACCTACTTTTATCACCTCAAATCCCACTAGCTTTGTAGTTGATTTTCCCTCAATAGTATCTCCAGAATCTATGTTTGGGAAAGAGATGAAGTTTAAATATAAAAGACCCAGTATCACTCTCAGTTTGGAATCAAACACAATTGAGATTATAGACATAGACCTAGGTGACTTCTAGACCAAGATCAATGTAAAATTCAATAATGGCTAGACCCAAAGCATCTATGACTCTAAATTACCCTAAGAAGTAGCTTTTCCCCTGACAGTGCAAAGCTATGAGTTGGTACTAACACTAACATATCATTATGATGCCAAAAAGAGAGAGGTGTTGAATGATAGTGAAAATGATTCAAAATCTAGACCCAAATTTCATTGATTTTGTATTTATAATACCATAATTTGAGAGTTATCTAGACATAACTCTAGAATCATCCAAAAACTTCTTTCAAGACAACAACATTGGATGTCAGAGACTGATGAACAAGTAGTGGCTAAGTATTCCTAAGGATACATCCACTAGATTATTTAAGACATTGGTAAGGACTTATTTCAAGGATGAGGTAAGAGATGTAATTATATTTATACATAGGATCACTGGATGTCCTAATGCAAAGATCTTCCAAGATTGGATGTATCAGTACATATGTGCTATTCATGAGAATAAACAATACATCCATTGGGCATTACTTATTAGTGACTTGATCCATAAAATGGGGGTTCAAACCATAGAAAATTTTTAAATGACATCCTACCTAACATATATATTGGCCAAATAGAGATCTTTTTGAGGGCTCAACATAGTAGCTAGTGAGGCAAATAAAGTGTTTAACTATTACCCTAACCTCACTCTAGAGGCAAACAGACAACACTTTAGGAGCATCAATGATGCATTAATCTATTGTATCATAATAATGTTTGATAAGGAACTAGAGAGAAATAAATTCTTAGATGCAGCTACTACAGAGATCACCTAGTGGGGTTCCTATTTCATCTAGTTCCCTACCTACTCTTATATCAGGGTAAGCAGATTCAGTGGTTACCCTTACATCCTTTCAAGATATGTGAGTGATAAATGAGAATTGATGGAGCTAGTGAGGCAATGTGTGGAAACTCATAATCTATTATCTAGTAAATACAAGTCCATAATTCATTTCCCAATTAGTACAGGTAGATACACATGCCCCTCCTTAGCAAAATCTAAGTGTGCAAAATTAGAAATGACACAAATGACCCTGAGGTATTTGGATGTAGGACCCTTCTATGATGTTCATGGAAACATCAATACATACTAGGAATCACCATGTATTCCCATGTCCTCTACTTTAAATATTAATAGGAAGATTTGGATGATAAAGAGGAGGTTAGATTGAGGGACTACTTGAGAATGACCTTGAATCAGGTCAAAGCTTTTGATTTGGAACCAGTCCCTAAGGACTTGGTGGATGATGAGTCCTCAGTAGACAAGGTCTATTATGGTAGTAAGATATACTTGCAAACCCTTCTAGCAGTAAGGTGGTTTGTTCCTAAATATTTCTCTCTGATAGATAAAACTGACCATGTGGTCAATAAGACACTGAATTGGCTCAGGAGTAAAGGGGTCTAAGTGACTAAGGAGAAAGTATTAATAAAAAATTATTAAAGCTTAAGGAACAAGGAGTTACACCATCAACAGAGGGTCTTAGTGGTACATCAATAGAACAACTAGATAGGCTAGTGATCTCTCATAAAAGAAAAAAGAAATCAAAGGCCAAGAAAGGGCAATCAAGTAAAGAAGGAGTAGTAATAGACCAACCAATATTCATTTCATCCAAAGACATAGTTGCAATTGAATCACCTACAAATTTAACCCCCATCTCAATAATAGCCACAACTCCCATGTCTATGATTCATCCCTTACCTATTTTTATTATTTTTGTAGCTCCAACACCTCCTCCTATCTCCACTCCTCCTTTATCCTAAGTGACTCCACCTTCCATTCCCATCAGTTTACCCATGATAATAAGTTCACTGCCAATAGTACAATCAAGTTAATTTGACACTTGGGTATCCCATTCATTAGATACTCAAGTTTCCATTTCACTTCCTCCTCCCATAATTTCAGTCCCTACATCCACAATTTCTTATATTTCATTTACAATTCATTACATTTCATTTACAATCCCTTCTATTCCATCCCCTTTAGTCACCAACACTACATAACAGCATCTTTCCATAAATTTAGTCATTCTTACTTCAATTCCATTGGCCATCCTAACTCCTAGGATAATCATTGCTTCATCTTCACACCCTTCATCTTTCCCACTTTACCACCCCTGAGTGTCCTTACTGCTTTAATTGACTCATTTAGGGCTTTGGACTCCACACTTCCATCGATCCCTAAGTTTTAACTCCTTGTGTCTACTCTTCCATTGATCTCACTTCCATATCTTACACCCCCAGTAAACACATCTATTTCCATTACCCCTACCTCTTCCACTTCCATAGTAACCCATACCCCTATAGGAGAGATAGAGAAAGGGCAAGCCATGGATGTAAATGTGGACCTTCAGCTCACATATGGAGGAAAAATTACAAAAACATCTAACGATCAATCAATGGTAATATCATTTTAAGATATGACACTTGTCATAATTCCTAGCAGCGAAACATCTTTAGTTGTAGATTCTCAAGTGATAGTGTTGGCATACTAGGATGCTACACCTAGTTGATTAGCATAGACAGTGGGGGAAAAATGCAAGCAAATGGTGTCCCCAAGTACATTAGATTTTGGTTTTTTAGATACACACAAGAAATTCAAGATAGCTACCAAACCTTTATAATGATATTATGTGATTTAGTAGGGGAAATGTAGGTGGATATTGTAGTCCCCCCACTATATAAACATAAAGAAGATTTAGTGGTGAGGGACTATCAAGTATCAAAGGTTCACCTTGGACATCGTATTAGGTAGGGGTTGAAACATGACATTCAATCCAACATTAACTCCCTCTTTGAGAAGATGGATAATAATAAGGTCACTAAGGATAAATTGAAAAACAAGGTTGAACAACTAACAACTACATTGAAGAAATTTATAGAGCCCATAGTGCAATCAACACAACCCAAACCAACACAACTTATCAACCAAATCATAGATCAGACAAAACTTGATGTGGTGATATAAATTAGAAGCATGGGAAGGGCCACCAAGGAATGGATAAAATAAATCATCTCCAAAGGAAACAAAGTCATTAATATAGTGATGGATCACTATGTAGTTTTGAGAGAGAGAAGAATCACCCTGAGAGCAAGGTCAACAAATACAAGGGAGAGATTGAAAGATTGAATCTTTTCTATCCAAAATTGATATTTGTGGACTCAATTAACATAGACATCCTATTTGCAGAAAACATACTTAAAAATTATGGAGAGTAAAATGAGTTAGATAGAGATGCTCAATCTAGAATGAAAATGCTTACAAAGGTTGCCCATAAGGCTAAAGTGTCACATGACAAGGCCACCAACATGCTATATGAAATTGAATATTTTTTTAATAAATTATCATGTATAACAAAAAATTATCATAAATAGTTCCTTTTATTAGAGGAAGTTTAGAATAAATTCAAATAAGTGATCAAAAAATAATCTACATGAGATACAGTTTTCACCTTGAGCTCTATCCACCATTTTATCAAATATCATAACACATTGGATCAAATTGGTATGGAGATTCAAACATACATAGATTTGAGAAGGGGACTTTTGATAAGTAGTAGATTACAAGATAGCCAATCTCTACTCTTTTGGCCCAGATGAAGATAAAATCCAAGAGATCTTCAAGTCATTTGATGCATATGTTCAGAAATTACAGGTCGAGAAGGATAAAGAGTCAAAATAAGTGTTGAAAATAGATTAGTTCTTTTCATCAAAATAATTATTGTAAATTGTATTTCCATTATTGTAAAAATATTTTAAAATTGTAACAACATAACTTGTAAATTACAACTATCTTTTTGATAGCTCTTTTTTATAAAGAGACGTGTGTATTTTATACTTTTCATTTTGACAAGTTTTTAATTGCTTAATATGTAAAAACACATATTGAAAAATGAAATTAAAATTTTGACAAAGTGGTATGACTTGAAAATTATAAAAGTCTCATTTGAAAATTACAGATTAGAGTTTTACAAAAAAGTAACTTAAGTAATCTTAAAATTAACTCTTATTCTAAGATTGAGTTTCACTTTGGCACCCCCATTGCATGAATAGCCATTGCAGTTACATGAAGAAGAACATATGTGTTGAATTAAGTTTCCCAAGTTCCATCCATGCCTCTACTAGTTTAGATCATGCCCAGATCTTGCATGAGCTTTTTTAACACTTGTTCAACATGCCATGGATGCTACCAACTAAAGATCATTTCTCTTTTCATGGAGCTTCCAAATTTGCATGTATTTATACTAAGCATTGGATTTCATTGTTAACTACATCTATTGTATGATATATTTTGTGTAAATATGGGAAATATGGCATAGCCCATCTTATATTTTTTCTACTAGATTTATTATTCTACATTTTGAAAAATCTTCTATATGTTGTAACCTGGAGAATGAGAATAAATTAAAGATTTGCCTTTCTTATTTGAGAAATCCCTGTGTATGGTTATTTAATATTTATGGATGTTTTTAATTCTTGTTTTAGTCATAAATTTTAATTTATAGTATTTTCTACCCTTTTGGAAGATTTTTTTATTAAAATAATAGAATCTTGTCCCTTATATGAAAAATAACAAATATTGTCTTTGATTTCCCATTTGCATGAGTTTATGCTCCTAAAAATTTCAATTTATTTTCTATTATGTTTTGTTCATTCAAAAAAGAATTAAAATCCACTATAAAATATTTGGTGCAATCACCATTTTTTATTTTGCAAAATTTCATTCTCAAAACTCTTTTTCCCAATCAAACCCTAGTTTAAGAGCAAGATCACTAAAGAAGCAAAATTTATATAAACTGATAATTTATTAGTTACATAGAGATCAGTAAAAGGAATATGACCTTATCTAGCAATTCACCTCAATTTTTGAAGGTCCTACAGTATGGAGGTGATCCCATTGTATCATTAGATTGTTTTACAATGAACTAATACTTCAACAACTGGTGTAAAATCTATGTGATAAAAATTACATATAAATGTTTATTCAAATATAAGAACAAAAACATGTTATTTCAATTTCACACATACGATATCAAAATACTCATTAGTGTGACCAAAACATGCTTTGAGGTCAGACAACATTTTTTTTCCACAATACTTTTCTCAATGCCTAAACTCGACATAAATATACAAGATACAAAATGAAAGCATGCTTGCTAAAAAATTGAAAACCTTATTTTAACTTAAGTTATGAGACTTAATTAATATCACACAAATATAAATGCCAAAAACTAGAATACAATCCCATAGTCAAATAAAATTGAAATCAATAATGTGCATACAATGACATAATGAAGTATACAAATTTAAACAATACAATTCTAACTAGAATAATGAAATAATAATAATAATAATAATATATAAAGGTAAGAATAATGAAGCATAAAAGATTAATAACATAATTGTAACTGAATTAGTGAAATTATAATGTAATAAATATAAGCATGATGAATCATATTATAAATTTGTTGTACAATTTTATTGAAATAAAACATTGATTGAAACAAAATAGAAAAGTTATACAATATCAAGTGTCTAACAATTAATAAATATGATTCTAAGTATACTTGATCCCTCTCAAAAATATTAACATCATAATTTAACATCAAAACTAACTATTGTCACCAAATATTTCACCCTAGAAGAGAGTGTTCAGGTCTCTTCTATATTTGGGAAACGTTGGAACATTTATAGGCATGTGGGTATACCGATAGAGGAAATGAACCTTTACATTTAAAGGGATATCTCCTTGAATGTATCTATGCAAAATAACTTCTATCGAAACTAGTTTGCTTGAAGGGAAAAGAGTTAGAAATTGCATAAAAGGAAACTTACTCTAAGAGTGGTGATGTATTTTGATTATCTTCTATGTGAATATCATATTTTAGTGCACAATATAGCAAAACACACATACCATCTTCAAGCTCTAAGGATTCTAACACAATTATTTTAATATAGAGGTGAGATGTTTACAATAACATAAGGTAAATGAATTGAAAGGTAGATTGCACATTACAAGAATAGTTATACACTTAAAATAATTTAACACACTTGAACACACACTATATGACCTGTTAGACTAAGAACTTTTTCTCAAGCATGAAGGATAAAGTATGAAAGGATGAAAATCATCACTTACGATCACTATAAGTCACTTACATGTTAAAAAAATTGCTCAAAACTTGAAATAAAAAGACTGTACTAATTATTAAAGGAAAAATATGACATCAATCTAACAGGGCTTCACCATACATTATGTGGAACCTCTTTTCACTAGCCTAAGGGTTGTATTTATAATAGAAAGGAAATGAGAGGGGAGGATTGTTTGGTGTTGAAAATAGTAATCAATCTTGTTAGAAGCCTCCAACCATAGCTATAACTGTCTCTATAAATGATACTCATTCAAGCCATTTAATTGATTTATGTCACTTCCAGTGGTTACAGAGTTAGCTTGCTCTCTCAAAGATATTTCCCCAATGGTTGCACTAGAAAAATCAAGATATTCTAAGCTATGTAATGGCATCAATGTAGTTATTTCAAATGAGTCAACCTATTTTAAATTTGTCTTGATGTTAATAGCTTCTCATCAGCTCACTAAGGTGTGTAATGGCATAGGGGAGATTCCTTTTCATTTTGTTAGCCTTGGATATGAAACCACCTGAATCTTACTTGTATGCCTTCATGACATTTGTCAAAATGCTAGATCCACATGTATGTCTAAAAACATCCCTTGAAATCTCATCCTAGCTTGACCTTAGTCGAATGTTCAATCCCTATAGAGCCCCTTAGCCCTTCTTCTTTTGATTTGCTGTCAAAAATGACTCAAATCTTGATATGATCAAGGTGATGTGAGCCCTTTAATCTACTTTATTTCACTCCATTTTATCTTCAATAGATGAAAAATGTGAGCCCTTGGATATTTGAATATTTGAGCGAGGACCATTGATCTGCTTGGGACCCACTAGTTAAATGCCAATGGATAACCCATCACTGTTTAAATGCCAATGGCTAGCCCATCACCTTGAACTTGATTTTCGTGTAACTATCACTCTAGTAGAACCATTATTTTGATTTATTTTCCTTGGACCTATTTTCCTATGGATAATTCTTTCAACCAATTTTCTAAAAAGCACCCTTCAGATTTTGATTTTGGTCCACTTTTACTGAGAATAACCCTTCGGCTTGTTGAAATGTCCCTTCAAAAATCTTGAAAATGCCTCTTCAGAAAGCCTGAAAAGGACACTTTCCTAAGAAAAGACCCTTCAAGAAAGTGTGTAGGGCACTTGCATGAGAAAAAATCTTTCATACTTTTGAAATGTCCCTTCAGACTTTTTACAAGTGCCTTTTCCTATAGAACAATTCCTTCAAAAAGATTATTTTGGAAAAAACATCCGAAACAATTCCTTGGAAAAAATTATTTCAAAGAAAATGTTTGAAATAATTCCTTCAAAAAAATTATTTTGGAAAAAATGTCTAAAACATAAATTTGTTAAAGGAAATAAAACTTGTGCAAAAAACCCCAAAGCAAAATTTTTGAAGGAAATAACACTTATAGAAAAAAGATCAAATAAAATCTTCCTTTGATAGACAAATTTTGAATACTGCACTTAGCCAAAATGAAAGAAAAGATGCAAAACTTGGGAGTGAAAATTGGCCAACATTCTTAGCAATTCCTAGGGGTGGCATGCCTGCTATGGCTAAGACTAGTTGCCTAAATTCTTCCATTGGGCATAAAGTCATGCATATAGGCACCCAAAATGACTTGAACAGACCTTTGGCTCAAAAAACATAAGTTGGTTGATTCACACACACCAAATAAAAGGAATGAAATACACTTGTACTATAAATTACTTAAGAAACAAAACAATAAACCAAAGGAAACACACATGTGTTCAACTAGAACACTTAGGGAATATGACCAAGCTAAAACAAAACTAGACTAAACACACACACCTATTTTACTATTTACAAAGCAAATTTTCAAGGACTAATAGAAGAAATTTAGACATATCCCATTCACAGGGATAGGAAATTCTTCTCCATTAATCTTGGCTAGCTTAAAGGAGTTGCTTTGCTTGCACTTGTTAATGATGTAAGGGCCACTCCACAAAGCATCAAACTTTGTATGTCTACCTAGTTTTACTTTGTCCTCATCCCATTTTAAATACTTGCTATTTTATCAAAGGACTTATTCATGAGTACTTGGTGGTGTTCCATGGCCTTGTGTGCATTATCTCTTGCTTCTTACAGCTGCATTAGTTCTATCAATATGACTTCCATTAGAGTATTTTGAAGTAGTTTCAATTGATGTGCAAGCTCTAGAGTAGAGAGTTCTTGAGATATGGACAACCTAGCCTCTTTCCCATAAAAAATACAAAGGGAGAGTTACCAATTGATCTCTTATTAGTAATCCTATCAGCCCATAATGCTATTTTTAACTTGGTGTGTGATGCTCTTTAATTATTCTCCAATGTCCTCTTGATGATCTTGATGAGATTATTGTTATTAGACTCAGTCAATTTATTACCTTGAGGGTAATATTTGGTGAGGAACTCCAAACCTTATTATAATGTTCTCATAGAACTCCAAACCTTATTATAATGTTCTCATAGAACTCCAAGATAACATTTTCACTTGCCTCCTTCAATGCAATAGCCTCTACCCACCTTGTGAAGTAGTCAGTAGAAGTCAATATCCATTTGTGTCTAGCACTTGATGTAGGGTTGATCACACCAATGAAATTAAGGCCCCATTGCATGAAAGATTGGTCTAGTTGGATAGGATTCAATGGAAGGGCTTCAAGTTTTTGTTTTCCTACAAAGAAGGCACATTGAGGACACATCTTAGCCTAATGGTAATAGTCCTTAAAAAGACTAGGCCAATATTAACCAGCCTTCATTATCTTTACAGTCATCATCTTAGGAGAGAAATGACCTCCATCTACACCATTGTGAAACTTTTCTAGTAGCATACCAAATTGATCATTGTTAACACACCTCAATAGCACACCATTAATGTCTTTCCTAAATAGAACACCATCTACAAGATAGTAAGGAATGATCTGTTATCTAAAATACCTCCTTTGATATTTGTTCAAGCCATTGGGTCACCCACCATTTTGAAGAAAACTAATTATATCTTGTGTCCAACTTTGAACTTGTATGTGATCAGCTGATTGGGGGCAAACTTGGTTGATCAAGACTTCTTGTTTTGTCTCTTGAAAATCTAAATCTAAATGCTCACATAACCCTTTTCCTCTTACCAAGTTTGTCACCTTACTATCCACATCATACTCCATTACCTTTGTAATCCACCCAACTCTCTTTTCATTAAGGTCTTTGCTTAGGAGAAACTCCTTGGTGCTAGGATGAGAAACCATGACATATCTCTTGTTGTTTAAAACCATGTGTCTAAATTTTTTCAATCCTCTTATCACAACTAGAGCTTGTTTATCAATAAATGTATACTTGAACTCATAATATTCCAATCCTTGGCTAAAGAATGCTATTGGTTGCTCTACCTCTTCATCATTCTTTTGTATAAGCATAGCTGAGATTATATCAAGATTAGAAAACGTATGGGTTTGAAATATTTTAAAAATTTTGGGTTCAAGAGATTAGGAGATTTTAAAATTGCTTGTTTGATTGCCTTAAAGTTGTTCTTACCTTCCTTTGTCCAAGAAAAATCTTGGTTCTTCTTAAGCATGGTTGTGATAGGCTTTACCAAAGTTACAAAGCCTGGAATAAACCTTCTTAAAAAAATTATTTTCTCCAAGAAACTTTGAAGTCCTTTCTTGTGTTGAGGTAAAGACAAGCCTAGAATATCCTCAATGCTTTTGGGGTCAATAGACAAGCCTTATTTTGAAATAATATGACCTAATAACTTACCTTCATAGATAACAAAGATGCACTTTTTTGGATTAAGGGATATTCCATACTCCCTACACTTTTCAAACACTTGCCTTAGATGTTCCATTCCTTCAAAAAAATAGTTATATCATCAAGGTACACAAGCAAAATCTCATTGATCAAACCTTTAAAAACCATGTTCATTACCCTTTGAAATGTAGTTCCAACATTAGATAAACCAAATAGCATATTCCTATAGTTAAAGGTCCCCCATTTTGTAGTGAACTCAGTCTTGAACTAATCTTCTTTATTTGCCAATATCTGATTTTATCCTAAATAGCCATCAAGGAGTGAAAATCATTGAGACCCTAAAACAACTTACAGAATTTGTTCCATGGAAGGTAGTGGATAATGATCCTTGAGAGACACCCTATTAAGGTCTCAAAAATCCACACAATTTCTGATCTCTCCATTCTTATCTTGGATAGGTACAAGATTAGCCACCCAAGTTGAGTGTTTGATAGGAAAGATGATCCTAGACTCAATCAACTTGGTCAGTGCTTTCTTCATGAGTTCTTCTATCTTGGGGTTGATAGGCCTTTATTTTTGCCTGACTGGTTTAGCTCCAAGTTCTAACTCAATGGTTTGATGATCTAGACTTGGATCAAACACTATCAAATCTTTATATTCTTAAGCAAAAATGTCATGAAACTCTTTGCATAATTTAATAAAGGCCTGGCTCTAGGATAAAGAACATGTCTTACCAATTTTGAGAAGCTTGTCCTTGTAAATCATGACTCTCTCATAGTATTTTATTTCATGGACATGATCACCTTTTCTTTCTTATTTTGATCATATTCATTGAAAACATTCTCCAAAGTAATTAGACCTTTAGGTATCTTGTTTGTTTTTAGTTGAATAACTTGTTCTTCATATTTATCATACAGTCTCTTCTGGTTCCTTGAGGAGAATTATACCTCATTTTATAAGAAGTGTGAAATGTGTTCATCAATTTAAAACAATTATCATGACACTTAATTATCTATAATATAAGGCCTCATAGTGAGCTTGATATGAGACTAACCTTTTTCCTTCCCTATATCGGCAACTGCATCAAACTGTGCTCCTATGCAACCAATCTATCAGCACATTTATTTGAATCCCTTGGTACAGGTTATATGTTGAAGGCATCAAAGTCTTCAATTACATCCCATACCCTATGCTTGTAGGATTTCATCAAGGGATTCTGGGTTGTAGCTTGATTTCTCACTTGATGGATGACCAATTCACTATCTCCATAAACCTTAAAATTCTTGATCCCTTTCTTCTTTGCCCATTAGAGGTCATGAACTAGGCCTTCATATTCTACCGCATTATAGGTGTAGCTAAAGTGGAATATATATGAGGATTAGTATTGATTATTTTATGGATAAAATAACATAATTCTATCTCTTTCACCTACTTTTCTTCTTGAGCCATAAAAAAACATTTCCTATATCCCTTTAAGTTCATGATCTTCATTAGTGAGTGAAGGAATGGAAGCATCTTTTTTGTGCATATTGTCAGGGACCTAGAACAATAAACATGCTCCGATGCCTACTTAGTCAGGATCTTGCTCCCTCAATAAGAGCACAAAAATGATTACTCTGTATAAGCAACTAATCACAGAATTTAACCAAAAATATAAAGTAACTAGAAATATGAAACAACACAGGAATCGAGAGACAATACACAATTGTATTAATAATCACTCAGAAGAATATACAATAAAGAAGATGCCACTTCTTCTTCCACCTCAAAGGTTTGCCACACCTCAAGATCTTCTTCCCTCTCTCTCTTAGTCACAACAATCAACTCCAATATAGAATTGATGTTCACCTCTCCAACCAGTCAGTAACACGCTGCCAGTTCACCAAGTACACAACCGTACTCCAAGTAGATCTCCTACTCTCTACTCTTACCTGCAAATCACTAGACCTTACTCACCATTTTAGATCTCCTATAGAAAGTCATGCACACATGCTAACCAAGATCATACACACACGAAGAACCCTGATGATTCTCCAAACCAGTACCCACCTTGGTACTGTGGCACTAAGAGGAACGCACCATTGCTCTCTTCTCTCTGAAGGAGCTTATTGCTCTCTTACTCACTAGCTACAAATTTACAATACAGCCCATGAGTCCATATATAGATCTCATGCTTACAATAATTAGACTAACCTAATTACAATAATTAGACACGCAACTCAAGACTAAGACTAGCCTTCAACATGCAAACTAACAGTCTCAAAATAGACTCTCTGAGATCAACATGCAAATTGCATGTTCTTGCATAGGCTACCGACGTCAGCTCCTGCATGACCGATGTTAGCCGACTGGTAATCGACACTGGTTTCTTCTCCACTGCAATGTTGCCAATGTCAGCTAATTAGACCGACGTCAGTTTTCCTGCAACTTGCTCTGCAACTCTACATCCTCTGTAACTTCTCCTATTTGCATCCTAGTGAAGCTTTTAGCTACACAACCTAACAATCTCCCACTTGGAGATAAATAGCTGCACCTGTACCTATACCTGTACACTGTCTAAATTATTTCCTGGCTTGTATTCCTCTTCAAGATCAACCCTGAAGACTAACCACCACACAAATTGTGATGCCTTCCCTGTCATTCAAGTAATCTGCCACATCTGAACCTACATATCCATGTAGTGAAGAGCTTGACCCTGCATAACAAGAATCCCTATTGCTAGTCCCACTGAACTGCCCTCCAGTACTCCTTCCCTGAATTGGCTCCATACTTTCTGACAACCCCCACTGCTTGGAAAAACAACTCAGGTCTACACTAGACCTCATGTGATTTTGAACACTTGTTTCAAGCTAAGCTTGAACTGTCCAACCCTTGGTGTGCTTTCTGATTCTGCATCCTGCATCATGAACCCCGCTAACACCATCTTTACATCAGCTCCCACTGGAGATCAAATCTCCATGTCTCTTATGCCAAAGAATTTTGCTACTCCAAATTCTTCATGACACGCCTCTGAACTAACCTTACCTTTAGCTCAGCAAATCCCTGTATGTATAAACCTGCTAGTAAATCACCCACATACAGTAACTGGATAATGTCGCGACTCATCATCCACCTGGTAAGACAAAACCACAATAGTTACACTGACATTGACTGAAGCCATGCTTAGTCATCCCCCTGTCAAACCTGTACCACTGTCTTGTAGCTTCCTCAAGACCATATGCCTTGGCCTTCCATCTCACGTATCCATCCACTCTCTTCTTTAACTTGGGAATCCATTCTGTCTCTCAGTGCTTACTTCTAGCTGACAACTCTACCAACAAACACCTAATTGGTTCTTCTCCAAGGACTCACACTCCTCATCCATGCCAAGCTCCCACTGTATCTAGATTCTACCTGCATTATTTCTTCTATCTTCCTGGTTCTTGACCATCAATAAGCAATATAAAGAAGGTGAACAATGAATATGAGGTTCACTTACCCTTTTTGACCTCGACATGAGCGTTTGAGACTTGTTGACAGCTTGTTGTCCGCCCACCATCCGTACCAGTGACCGATCTCGACCATCTCCCAGTCTGCTCCTGACTGATGTCGGCTCCCTATATTGACCTTGACTGCCAACATCACTTCCATGGCCGATGCTGGTGTCCTTTCTGCTGATGTCAATTTATTCATGACCAATGTCGATCTTCCTGTTGCCGATGTCGGTTACTGTCTGATCGACGCTGGTACATGTGTTCGTCTGTGAGTGATAACTTTTTACCCGCGAGCTCTCCATGGATCAAAATCCTGATCAAATCAACCCTGCTCTACTCAAAATAATTCAGTTTCCTCACCTGATCTCTATCTGTCATCTCCTCCATGAACACCAAGGCTTTTTAGTTCTTTAGCTTGTCAAAGATATCTAACTTCCGCTTCAAAACTTGCATTCTCCTTCTACATATGTGACTAAGCCTACAAAGCCACATCTCTGCAACAGAAGGTGAAACAGTAATATAAGTAGATAGATAAAGGATACCTACTTTCTTACCACCATCTAATTCAAGTGTATCCACTGTGAGAGTTACAGTGCATCTCTCATCACCCAAATTTCTTGAAGAAATTAGACTAATCTCCAAGACTGGTACCTGCATGACTTCCTTCAACCACTATGTGTCATCTGTCTACAATTTCAGCGTCACTTCCCCTTCATCAATCATCTGACAAGGCTCTCCAACCCCTAAATAAATCTCTCCAAAGTCTCCAAAGACATAGCCCTGAAAAGATGCTCTATTTCGGGCTGCATGGAAAGAGGCAAAAGAATCTGTAAACAAAGATTCCACTTTATCCATAACATCCTGTGCAACATTACCTGCAACATATGCTTCTACGCACTGATCTTCTACCGACCAATAATCTCTTTTTACCTACTCTTTCTTTCCATCAATCAGACCATTCGTGCTATTCAGTTTCTCCATTCGTAGCTTACTTTCTTCTGCCATTGCTATACTCCCACTCAATCTGAAACCCCTGTGAGTGACCTGTAATCAAAAACACTACTAGATCTGAACCACCTGTTAGTCAATCCAACCAAAAGCTCTAATACCACTTGTTGGTATAAGCTCTTAAACCTACAACCAAGGCTCTGATACCACTTGTCAGGGACCTAAAACAATAAACATGCTCTGATGCCTACTTAGTCAGGATCTTGCTCCCTCAATAAGAGCACAAATATGATTAATCTGTATAAGCAACTAATCACGAAATTTAATTAGAAATATAAAGTAACTAGAAATATGAAACAACACAGGAATTGAGAGACAATACACAATTGTATTAATAATCACTCAGAAGAATATACAATAAAGAAGATGCCACTTCTTCTTCCACCTCAAAGGTTTGCCACACCTCAAGATCTTCTTCCCTCTCTCTCTTGGTCACAACAATCAACTCCAATATAGAATTGATGTTCACCTCTCCAACCAGTCAGTAACACGCTTCCAGTTCACCAAGTAGCCAACCGTACTCCAAGTAGATCTCCTGCTCTCTGCTCCTACCTGCAAATCACTAGACCTTACTCACCATTGTAGATCTCCTATAGAAAGTCATGCACACATGCTGACCAAGATCATACACACACAAAGAACCCTGCTGATTCTCCAAACTAGTACCCACCTTGGTACTGTGGCACTAGGAGGAACGGACCATTGCTCTCTTCTCTCTGAAGGAGCTTATTGCTCTCTTACTCACTAGCTACAAATTTACAATACAGCCCATGAGTCCATATATAGATCTCATTCTTAAAATAATTAGACTAACCTAATTACAATAATTAGACACTCAACACAAGACTAAGACTAGCCTTCAACATGCAAACTAACAGTCTCAAAATAGACTCTCTGGGATCAACATGCAAACTGCCTGTTCTCGCACAGGCTGTCGACGTCGGCTCTTGCATGACCGATGTCGACCGAATGGTAACCGACGCTGGTTTCTTCTCCACTGCAATGTTGCCAATGTTGGCTAATCAGATCGACGTCGGTTTTCTTGCAACTTGCTCTGCAACTCTGCATCCTCCGTAACTTCTCCTATTTGCATCCTGGTGAAGCTTTTAGCTCCACAACCTAACACATATAATAAACTCCAAAATTAGTCTCTTCTATGAATATTATGGATCAATTCCATGTATTTAAGTTATGTACTTATCAAATAAAAGATCAAAAATACCTTCAATGTGGGAGGATGCTTCACCATCCATGACACCTTCTTCTTCTTTACTAATTACACAATTTTGGTTTGAAATTATCTCCATGTATGGCTCAATATGAAACCTTGATAAGGGTTATGTTATTATAGTCACTTTGGTTCCATATCTTGTTTTAAAATCTATAAAATACCAATTAATATAAATTTACCCTCCTATCTTAGTCGTGAAGTACCTTGACAAGCAGATAGGAAAATGAGTTGGAAGGTCTACCACCACAACGTCTTGTATAATGGGGAAATTTTGGTAATCATGTAGAAATAATTTTAAACCTATAACCAATACCACTATCTTAGTTGGATTCCCATCAATCTACAACAAACCTTTACTATGTGTTTCATACTTCAATCCTAACTTATCAACCACTACCTTAGGTCTGACAGTGGTACTAGCTCCACTATCTACAATATAATTGTGAACCAACCCATCTCCCATAATGAGTGTGAGATAGAAGGATAGAAGATTTTAAGATTTGGTGGAGGAATCTAAGACATAATTTATAGTATTATTAAGGGCTACACTATTATGTTTTAAATTTTGAGGGGCTACATGAATGCTCGTAAGCTATTCTTGTAAGATCTCCTTTTGACCAGGTATATGTAAGATTTCCCAAAGAGATATGCTTGTCTTGGTATTATTCAAAGAATCAACCATGTTTAGAGGGTAAGTATTCAAATTTTCTTATATATTTAAAGATAGTGAGGGACCTTGAACTTATTGCAATTTAGGCTTGATAACCCTACTCGCATTCTAGCTTTGTTGAGGAGCATGACTTGTAGTAGGTATTACACTAGAATTCACACTTTGTGGCCTTGAAAAGGCATTTATTGGAGTCGCATGTGATTCTAAAAAATCTCCCAAAGATCTCTTTTTGTCTCTTGTGTTTGCTAAAATTGATGTTCTTTGATTTAACACCTAATCATCCTTCACTTAAAAGTTTATCATACCTACACTTTGGCTGCTACCTTCTCCATAAATATTCCTTTGCATGAGATTCACTTCTTCTAATGTCACGTAAGAAGTAGATTCTTCTTATGCCACCAAAACTTGGCTGCCTTCTCTATAATCATACATAATCTGACCTTGAAGTTGTCCTAACTGATCCAAATGATCCTTTCCTTGGAGTAGATTAGCATGAACTAGAACAATAACCTTCATGGAAGGAGTGGAATTAGGATTATAGGCATTAGGCTACCTATTTAAACCTTATTGGCCTTGTCCTCTTCCTTGGTAGATGTATATATATATATATATATATATATATATATATATATATATATATATATATATATATTGAGAATAGTATTGAGGGTTAGGTGGAGCACTTGCTTGTAATTGAGCTTCCTTGAGATGAGCTTGTAATGACCAGATCTCATCTTTCTCCACAACATTATCCATCTTCTTGGGAATGGTTTTTAGCTTGGCATTGACGTTAGGAACTTGTGATACACTTGGAGATTCAATCAAACTATGAGAAAACAAAGGCATAAAAACTATTAGAGTTAGCTTTCCAACCTATATCAAGTTATTCTTAGCTTTAATAGCTATCTCATATACATCTAACAAAGTAAATCCTCCCATCAACTACAACATTACCACCATAGTAGCCTTGAGATAAGTGGGAAGCACAAAGCTCAGAGGAGGTCTCATGATAGGTGGAAACCTACGCTATGTCCTTTGAAATATTTCATTAAAATCTCTCATGGATTCATTAGGACCTCTATTTATCACATTCATCTGGTGGATTAGCGAAGTATGGTCACTCTTATTCTCAAATCTAGTTACCAGCAATTCCCTAAATCCATCCCAACTTGTAATTCAACCACTTTCCAAAGTCTTATACCAGTCAAGTGCCTTACCTTTTAGAGACATAGAAAGCAATCTAATGGCTATGTTGGCTCATGTGACATTATGTAAGTTACATAAATTTGAAATTTCCCTAATATGCTTAGATGGGGTAATAGGACCCTCTCTATTGAAACTAGAGAGATTCTTGGTAGCATTGGGAGGAATAAGGTCGTATGTAGGAAGGTTGATTGGATTTTAGGTGTTGAAGGCCAAGAAAGGTTGTTACCTATCTATTACTCCTTTTTCTTCTTGATCTCCTATCTCTTCAATCTCCTCAACTTCTTATTCAAAACCTCCTTGCCCAAGATCTCTAAGCATTAGGAATGGTTTAAGGTGTTGTTCTTCAAGAAGAGCTTCAGTTAGAGGGGCTTGATGAAACATCCTAGATGACCTAGTGAGGACCATGAACTATAATGTGGGAAACATGATCTACAACTAGATATTATAACCTTTCAAAGTCACCAAATTCTAGATTAAGAATATTTCTGCAACTATAGACTTGTCAAGACCAGTATTCACCTTGACATGTAAATAATTAGGACCAGTGATCCCATCGAGCATGCCAAAACTATTGTCACCAAATCTTGTACCTTAGAAGAGAGTGTTTAGGTCTCTTCTAGATTTAGGTAATGTTGGAACATTATCAAGCATGTGGGTATACCTATAGAGGAGATGAACCTTAGATTTAAAGGGCTAGCTCCCTGAATGTATCTTTACAAAATAACTTCTATCTAAACTAGTTTTCTTGAAGGGAAAAGAGTTAGAAATTGCATAAAAGGAACCCTACTCTAAAAGTGGTGATGCATTGAGATTATCTTCTATGTGAATATCATATTCTAGTGCACAATACAACAAAATACATATACCATCTTTAAGCTCTAAGGATTCTAACATAAGTATTTTAGTATAGAGGTGAGATGTATAAAATAACACAAGGAAAATGAATTAAAAGGTAGATTGCACATTCCAAGAATAGTTATACACTTAAAACAATTTAACACACTTGAACACACTCTATATGACTTGTTATACTAAGAATTTTTGCTCAGGCATGAAGGATAAGGATGAAAATCATCACTTGCTATCATTATACATCATTTACATGATCAAATAATTGCTTATAACTTGAAATAAAAAAGACTTGTATTAATTATTAAAGGGAAAATATGACATCAATCTAGTATAGCTTCACCATACATTATGTGGAACCTCTTTTCACTAGCCTAAGGGTTGTATTTATAGAAAAAAGGAAGTGAGATAAGATGATTTTTTTGTACTAAAAAGAGGAATCAATCTTGTTATAAACCTCTAACTATGGCTACAACTATCTCTAAAAATGATGCTCATTTGGGCTATTTGATTGATCTATGTCACCTCAAGTGGTTACATAGTTAGCTTTCTCTCTCAAAGATGCTTCCCCAACGGTTGTACCAATAGAATCAAGATATTCTGAGCTGAGTAATGTCATTAATGTAATTATTACAAATGAGTCCACCTA
The DNA here is from genome assembly GCA_037957365.1 of Torreya grandis. Classification (NCBI taxonomy): domain Eukaryota; kingdom Viridiplantae; phylum Streptophyta; class Pinopsida; order Cupressales; family Taxaceae; genus Torreya; species Torreya grandis. The sequence continues at coordinate 356,248 of JARHVA010005671.1, read as the reverse complement.
TTATATATTTGTCTTGATGTTAACAGCTTCTCACCAGCTTACTAAGGTGTGTAATAGTGTAGGGGAGAGTCTTTTTCATTCTGTTGGCCTTGGAGATGAAATCTCCTAAAGCCTATTTGTATGCCTTCATGGCATTTGTCATAATGTTAGCTCCATGTGTATGTCCACAAACATCCCTTGAAAGCTCATCCTAGCTCAAGCTTAGTCAAATGTTCAATCCTTGCAGAGCCCCTCAACCTTTCTTATTTTGATTGGTCATCAAAAATAACTTGGATCTTGATCTGATCAAGGTGATGTGAGCCCTATTATCTACTTTATTTTTCTCTATCTAATATTCAATGAATGAAGAATGTGAGCCCTTGGATATTTGAGTGCTCAAGCAAGGACCATCAATCTGCTTAGGACCCACTATTTAAACCCTAATGGCTAACCCATCACTATTTAAAATCCAATGGCTAGCCCATCACCCTAAAGTTTATGTCCACGCAATTGTCATTCTACTAAAACCACTCTTTTGAGGTATTTTCCTTGGACCTATTTTCCTATGGATAATTATTTTGACCATTTTTCAAAAAAGTGCCCTTTGGATTTTGCTTTTGGCCCACTTTTGTGAATAATATTCCTTCAGGTTGTTGAAATATCCATTTGGAAATCTTGAAAATGCCTCTTTAGAAAGCCTAAAAATGATACTTTCTTGAGAAAAGACATTTCAGGAAAGTGTGTAGGGCAATTTCATGAGAAATGATCTTTCAGACTTTATAAAATGTCCCTTCAAAATTTTTACAAGTGCCTTTGCCTATAGAACAATTCCTTCGAAAAGATTATTTTGGACAAAATATTTGAAACAATTCCTTCAAAAAAATTGTTTCAGACAAAATGTCTAAAACATAACTTTGCCAAAGTAAATAACACTTGTCCAAAAAACTTGAAACAAAACTTCCAAAGGAAATAACCCTTGTGCAAAAAGACTGAACAAAAGCTTCCTCTGATAGACAAATTTCAAATACTGCACTTAGCCAAAATGAAAGAAAAGATGCAAAATTTGGGAGTGAAAATTGGCCAACACTAACACAATATCAACTAATGTCTAAAAATTAAAAACATTTGGTAACATCACAACCACTAAGAATTTTTAAAAATTAACAATTATTTTTTATTCATTGAATCATTTTCATATGTAACATCAATAGAAACATCAAAAGTATCCTAATGTGGCTCCTCTTTAGTTTGCACCATTTTTTGTTGCTCTACTTTGTTCTCAACTCTAACAACACTGTGTACTTGTTAATGAACACTAAGTGGAAATTATATTGACCTTAATTATATTTCTCCATACGTCTCACATAAAATAATTCTTAAACTAAAATTATGTGGATGTGTTAGGATGAGAAATTATTGAATTCCCATTTACACATTTCATAAATATGGAACATTCATTAATTAAACAAATTCCATTCCAATAATAATGACAGATGGATCTGAAGGTGAAGGCTTTGAAAAGGCTAATACTGTCAAGGAGAAGGAACCAAAAAATCCTTGACAAATCTTGTCTTAGGGATAAAGGATTTAGAGAAATTTTTTGGCCAGAACTGCAAACCCGTAATGGAGAAAAATTATGTGATATTAGACATCCCTGATGCCATTATGGAAATCACTACAACATATTTTGAGAATTCACCACTGGAAAATTTTTATGGGTTGAGAACTTGAATCAATAATTTTAGAGATTGGGTTACTAAGAAATAGAAAGATATGGGCCATATGGATGTGGTATTCATGGAAAAAATACTATTTTATAATTTCCTTTTCTTCTTTGGAGCACTGTGAGAAAGCTTTGGAAGGAGGACCATGGTATTTCAAAAAAACTTTCTTATCTCTTAAGAAATGGAAGCCTGGATTGAATCTTCAATGTGACACCCTAATGGATCTTCCCATGTGGGTTTTACTTCTTAAACTACCCATGGAGTTATGGAAGGAATACATTTTCCTTGGGATTGGTCGATCCATTGGGCAACCAATATCTATTTACTTGGTCACCAATCTAAAAAGAAGACTAATTTAAGTAAGGATCAATGTGTATATTCAGACAAACAAACCAATCCTTAAGAGCATACAACTTAAGTCTAAATTTTGAAACTAGACCTGTACAATTGTTTATGAAATGGATGACATCATTTTTAAAGGATGTGATTATGTTGGTCATGAAAGAAGTCATTGTCCATTTGTTCAAAATATGGTTGAAAAGGTGATATCTATGAAACCATTTGGAGTATCAAAGGAATATAATGGGATAACTTTGCATAACTCCTCACTTGTTTTAGATCTTGGGCTCAAAGTTATAGACCCTAGAATTGGAAAAAACCACACCATTTCTTATGTGTTTAATAGGGATTCATGTTTGATAATAGAGTGTCACAATCAGATTGAATTTTAGGGACCTGCTATCCCTGAAAGGAATGGAAAACTATTTTATTCTATGATGTCAGGGTCTCCCATTAAATCTCTAGACTCTAAGGTTATTCCTCCTATACTAAATAGGAATATATCAAGGTCTTTTAGGACTTCCTCTTTGTAGAATAAGGATGAGAATCATCAAGAGCTCAGCTCTCAGCTAGGATTACCCCTTGGTTAGATTTTATCAGTCAACATTATTTCTCTCCAGAAGATTCAAATAAACTAAGATATCTTAAAGATAACCCCCACTTTGGGGGAATATAAATAGATAGAAGTCAAAATTTTGAAAAAAGGGAAAAATAAGTTGGTCCCTAGCCCCATTACAAGAGGGAGAAAGAATTAGAATGGAAAGGAAATTATCTTTGATAATATAAAAGGAAGTTATCAGGTATCACTATAGATCCTAAGATAGTCCAAGCTTATGTAACTCTAATGAATATTAATTATTATTCTGGGACCTTTCTGGATTCTCTAGTTTTGAAGTAACCTTTTGGGAATTAAAGTTCTAGAGCCTTGTCAAATTTTCACTAAGTATTGACATGCCTTATTGTAGTATGAAAGCTATTAAATTTGGTTGGTATTATTATTTTGGTAAATATATATCAAATCTCTTCAGTAATCTTAATAATTTTTGTTGGTTCATTAATTATGAATTTCTTCTGTTAAAATTTTGAATCTTTGGGTCATCACTCCTTTAAAAATTTGGTGGGACATGCATTCATTTGCTCCCCTTTGCATGGGGGACTCCAAATTTCAAATTTATTTAAAATGTTTTAAGGACCATTGGGTCTAGAAGTCATGTTCAAAATTGGGAAATTTTATTCTTTTTTATTTGAAGAATGGAAAAGGTTGAGGCCTTCTATTCAAGTACTAAGAATCTATAAGGAGTTATTGCATGCATCTGATTGAAGATCATAAGAATATGAGTCTAACATTATACATCCCTAACAAGATCCTTAATGAAGCAGAGGCTAAATATAGTAATTATCTCATTGGGCAATTTGTTCAAGGAAGATCTGACATTGATGTTGTCAAGAACTAGGCCAAGAGGAAATGGGTTGATTTTGGAGAGCTTAAAATTGTGTTTCTGGATGATGGTTGCTTGTTATTCTCATTTGAGGGCTGGGATAATTATCTTAAAACTATCAATGAACGCCCTGGTTCATGGGAAAGGCATTCCTCATGATTCAACATTAGAATCTCAATTGTTCTCCCTTAAATTTTAAAGCAGATATGATCCCTCTATGGATGGAACTTCTTGGTCTCCCTCATTTTTGGGATGATAGAATACTACCAGGCATTACTAAAACTATTAGTAAGCTAGCAACTATCAATCTATTTACCAACTCCCATAAAATAATGAACTTAGCAAGAATGTGTGTATTAATAAAAATAAGAAGTTTCCCACTTAGGTTCAGCTTAACTCTTCTTTGGGCTCCTAGAAACAAATTATTTAGTTTGACAAGGAAAAGGATATTTGTACTAGTTTTAAGTTTTTGGGACACTCCAAACACTCTTGATCAAAGTCACAAAGAACTAAGGATGGTAACAACAAAGGGGAACCATCGAATCTCTCTCCCATCAATATCTTGGAAATAAGTTGTGGTCAGGACGATCACATTATATTTTTAAATAATTTTTGGTTCCTTCCATAAATTATTTTCTTGTTTTAAAAATTTTGAGACTACTCTTTTTTGTCATTTCTTTTTTGGCACCTATTTCCTTGGGCACTCTTATCTAGTTGGTTCTTTCTAGCTCTTGTGTTGGTCCTTCTATCTTTTGGTTTATGTTGGTATTTTCTCCATTATTTTTTTTAAGGAAGATCTAAGCCTCCTGATGTTCCCAGACTAGTTTCCACACCACTCAAAGCTAGTTTTATCTTAATCTAAATAATTTCCATTCCAATGAGTTTTATATCAAATGTAGTATCATCAAAACTATCATTTCCCTTCAATTGTGTAGTTTATTCTCACATTTTTTTCAATCATTCATTCAACAAGGCTAGGGTGATTTTAAAATTCTCAATTGAAACTAAAAACTTGTTTGTCCATTTCTTCTAAGATGTGACACTAGCAGTATCTTTGTTTAACTAAAAAACATGTTCTTCAACCTTCTTCTTCAATGTATTAATTTTAGTTTTCAAATCATTAATATTTATCTTCATATCATCATTATTTGTATTCAAATAAATTTCTCTTTCTCAACTATTTTTAGGTTCTCATGAAGAACCACCAAATAATGTTTGTAAGCCTTCGGTTCCATTAAAAAAAAATGATACACATGAATGTGTCATAATTTTTTTTTCTAATGGCATGATATGGTCACTCCACCATAAAATAGGAAGAGTACACAATTTTTTTAAATATTTTTTACCCTTCACATTTATGATGTAAAGTTTAAAATATTTCTTAACATTTTTCATTATAAATATGGCTAAAATAAACTAAAATTTGTAAATGTCTTCCTTGTCCATGTTCATGAATGTTTCAATAAACAACAAGTTCTGACATAAAATCATTTTTAACCATATATTTTATATGATTTTATAATTAATATTTCATGAAACTAACATCAATGTCTAAGTTGGAATTCTTATGTGACTTAATGAAATGTAATATCTGACTAGCATTCTTATTTTCAATTAAAATGTGGTTTAGTTCTTAAAAATCATGCCATTTAACAGTCCCCAAATCAATGTCATGTTTCCCTCTAGATTGAATTACATGTGGAACTTTTGTTAGTAAATATTCATGTCTTTGATTTGTGTGCATTGTTTGGGTAAGAACATTAACATCATTTATTAAATTAAAAAAATGAAAATATGCCATAATAATTTAGGAAGTATTGATTAGTACTTATAGAAAATGAACTCTTATACTCATCTTCACTTATAGTTTATTTTAGTGGAACCCTACAATGGCAGTGATTAGGCCCTACTTCTCCAAAGGAACATGTAAACTTTATAATAGAATCTACTTATATCTCATCATCAAAGTGAATCAATTTATTAACTGCCTAGTCATTTACATCAAACTCATCTTCATTATCTTAACATGAATCTTATAATACTAAATTTATTTATTTTCAATTTTTTTTATTATATCAAGGGTTCCTGAGGTTAAAATTAATCTTCATCATCTTCATTCATATCAATATTATTTTTTACACATTTTAAATTCATTGCTTTAAACTTTTTTCAACTATTCAAATGTAAGCATACCAACATTTTCCTTTAGCTAGAACATTGAAGCATGTTTGGGGTTTTCTCTCTCTATAACATTGTATTGAAGAAAATAATTTAAAACCATGGCATAAAGTTAAAAATTAAATATCCCATACCCTTGGTGATAAATGTTATTTAATTTTTGAATGAATCTATTTTAGGAATATCATGACTAGTTAAATTATTCCCCTTTCATAAGATTCACAACATATACAAGTACTCACATGGATATTTTTATATTTATTTTTATAATAAATAATATATAAATAGTAAACTCATAAATTTATTTTACTATACGGTTTATTAAATTCTTAATAAATCCCCTTATATTTATTTATTTCACTAGGTAAACCAGTAATATTATTTGAAATAAAATTTTCCCTAGTAGAGACAATCACAAAGATATCTATAATATATTTTACCATGATTAGATAGACCAAATACTTGACTACACAAGCTTGGGGTGAGTTATATAGTAATATATTCATATTTAACTATGATATTATATGACAAACAATTGTACAACATCATCTTTAGTTGGACATTTTACAAGATGCAAGATGACATGTGCCTTATTTGGGAAACCCTAACATTAGAAAGATCCAAAAGTACACTATATTTATTCACGTCTTGGAAATTTTAAGCTTAAGACTAAATAAAATAAAAATCATGTCATTTACAAGTTACTAGTAGCTTAGTCTCTTAATGAGGGATGTATGCAAAGGGAAATGCAACTGATCTATAAATCAATCCTAGCTAAAAGAAGATAAATCCTAATTACACTTATGATTGTTGATACATTAGATATTCATGGTCGTGATCAAGATGGATCCATTAGACCTAGCCAAGGGATATTTTACCACAATAAAATCATAAGGGAGGGTTCTAAAGCCTCCAATCAAGTAAAACTATGAAATAACCCTAACTAAGTCTTATGTTTTCATATTCACTAAGTATAATGACAAATAAAGTGAAATCTAATATAGTGAAAATCAAAGCTTATGGCACAAAGTGGAACTTATCAAACATAAAATTAAACATGCATAAGAGAATCCTAATTAAGCTACGTATAGGTAAAACCCTAATGCATGGAGAGAACATTATATTCAAAATCCATTACTTATGCTACTTATATCTACTAAAATAAAGGACTATATTTAGAGATACTTTCCTTGAAGATGAACCCATCAAGACTCAATATATCCCTTGGCCAAAGGTGTTTTATACAAGATCATTATGGTTTTTAAGGATCACTAAGAAATGCCAAATCATCTAAGTTTTTTCCATAAGACAAGATTCTTCTCCAAACATGAAACCTAAGATATAAATCCTCAATTTGAATGGTAGAAGAGAAGATTGCAAAGAAGTACAGATGAATAATTAACTCTTTATGTCTCTATAAGAAATTAAAAAATGAATGTGTATATTTAGTTGAATCTAACCCTAAGCCTTTCTAAAAGTTTAGTTGACAAGGTCATCCTAATCGAGTCTATATCATTATTGATAAAATAAAATTAGGTCTTGGTATAGGTCATCCACAGGCTGGCCTAGACCCTAAATGAGTTTTATCAATTACAGTATAGGGTCTATGGGGCCAACAGTGTAATGTAAACCATTTGAAAGGGTTTAAAGCTAGGGAAAGGCTAATGAAGGTGGAAAACGACTAGAGGAGGGTGAAAAAGAGGAGGCAAATCTTAAGGAAGTATTTTTAGGAGAAGGTTGTGTAAATAGAAAGTGGTGGTATATGTAAAACAATCCTACAAAGCACCAATGGTCTTACCACCTCTTTTTCAATATACCCTTTAAGGCATGCACTCAAATAGATTGAGACTTGATGGCTTCCTAAAAGACAAAGCATTAGTAATTGAATAAATTTGAAAATATTATGTGTATACACATGCCCCACTTGAAGTTCATCTGGTGTCACTCAAGTGCAATAAGGGATGGTTATTTGAGAAAATATCATAGCAACACACAATTTTGAAGCTAAAAAATTATAGTATTTTAAAGAATAAAATATCTGAAAGTAAATTATGAAAAGGAAAATATCTAGAAATAAAAGTAGTGTATGTGTACCTTGACTTACATTTATCGATGGATGGTTTCTTGTTATATTTGTATTTTTGATTTTAGAGGTTGTAGAAACTATTTTTGATAAGCCCAAGGATACATAACTAAGGAGCAAAAATAAATAAATATAGGAAAGCCAAGATAGCTAATGTGGTGTAGACAAGACGTACTTAGAAATTTGATAAGATAGGGTGATGAATGCTAATTTAGGACCAAATGACCAAGTCAAAATTTAAATTAAATCAGATAACCAAAAATCTAAGGCTATTAAAGACTAAAAAACTCAAACAAGCAAGCCTTAAGAAAGAAAGACAAACTCACCAACTAAAACCAATGATACATGTCACAATAATGGTAATCAATCATCAATGTGAAATTAGTGACAATCCTTACTTAATCATCAATGAAAAAATAACATGAAAGTATAAATGGACTTAGGTGTTCAAAAAAAATTGAGGTAGTACAACAATGGAGAATGGTAAAAGAAAACAAATCAAGTATATAAATATAAATCCACAGTATATAGAAAATAATCCATAGTCACTCAAGAATGATATTTTTCTAAGGATAAATAAAACTAAAACAAAGTAATGTTATCATGTTTTAAAGATATGAAGAAGAGGGAATATAGAATAAATGGGAAAATAGATTTGAAATCACATTTGCCTATCAAGGGGGGAAAGAAAATGGTTCGATGGGAAAATGAAGGAAAAATAAAGGTAGATAACTCTTTATCAAATTCAAAACACTCAAATTAGGTTTGTCGAAACAAGAGGACTTTCGACATTAAGGACTCTAAAGAAATTATCCTAGTCAAAAACTTAAGTACAAAGATCATCCCATGAAGGATATATGAAAGAAAAGTAAAATGAACCTACCTTCCCATAATGTGTTACCCATTATTTAGGACCCCTTATAGAGATATCAGTCTACTACAAAGATTGGGTACTTGTATAAGAAATTAGGTAGCACCATAGAGTCTTTTTATTATTCTCCTATTTCAATCTACTAGCCTGTCGCACCCCAATGGACCTTGGCTCTATCATGAGACTAACTATGGAGTTTGAGCTTAAATTGGAGATAGGAGATGTGTTATTAATCACATATTTTAGTGTGATTTTGAATTTTGACTTTGTATGTCACCTTTTATATCATTTCCTATTATTTCAAATTATTTGCCTTTTAACCATTTTGATTAATTTTTCTATGCCTCCTTCATATGGATTTAGAGAACCAAACATGGGTGATAAAGATGAATATAAGAATACTTTAGAATTAGTTTTTAAAACAGTGATGTTAGAGATCATGGTGTCTAAGAGTCTTGATAATTTACGTAAAATAAAAGTGTTATCTTGACTTTAACCTTGGTTTATCCAAAGTGGAATGAAAGGAAAAGAAGTCAAGAGGAATGAAAACATGTAACAATGTGAATTAATTCAAATCACAAAAAATGTGACAAAGTGGAAAAAGGGATACAGAGATAGTGATGTTTGATTCCTTATCATAAGAATAAGGGAAGTGTAGAAAGACATGTTAACACCTTATTGTTGTGCAAATTTTATCTACAAAAGAAGCAAAAGCTAAAGTTGAGAATAAGGGATCAAGAACTTGTAACCATTATGAACACATTCTATAAAGTGAACTCTAAATTAAAGATGGTGATTTTATGAGGAACATTTGGTCCTATCTGTGGTCTTATAATGCAACTCATAAAATAGAAACCATAGAAGGTACATAAAACATGTGAAAAATAAATGAGAAAGATGGTATTTGTGAGAAAAATCAAGTACTATCCATGGTCTTACACTATAACTCACAAAATAAAAATACAAGGGGTGCAAAAATTATAAAAAAGTAAAGAAATAATGAACACCAAAGGGAATCATGAGGAATATTGGGTCCTATCCATGGTTTTACAATGTAACTCATGAGAAAAGAGAAACCAAAAGACCAAAAAGAAGGAACCATGATTTGTGGAAAGAAAAATTATTTCAAAGGGTAAGACCCATGTAGATATCATGTCAAAAGTGTTAGGAAGATAGTATATAGAAAACATGATAAGAAGGGAAGTTCTAGGAAAAATACTTTAAAAATTGTGCATTGGTAGACTCTTTGAAGATATGGACTTCATTAGTTTGAAGGCGATAAGTGTTAGGTCCAAGTATGTATTTAACTATATAAGGGCCTCACCATTTTTGGGCATATTTACCTTGTTTATCATGAGTGTAATCTAATTTAAGGACAATATCACCAACATTAAACGTGAAGAATTTAACCCGTTTGTTATCTTATTTTGCAATGTAAGACTTGTATTGGCGATTGTGTTGTAGAGCGGAAAGATAGTGTTCATCAAGAAAATCAAGAGCATGAAGACAAGATTCACATAATTAGTCATCAAGTATGATAACATGAAGATATATATAGAGAGAGGGAATCTCAACTTCTAAAATGAGGACTGATTCGGAACCATAGACTAGCAAAAAAAACATTGCCCCAGTGGTAGTGCACATACTAGTGTGATAGGCCCAAAGAGTGGGATATATATCAAGATACCAATCTGTGTGGGTTTCAAAAATTGTATTTTGGATAATTTTATTAAGAATTTTTGTAGTGTACTCAGCTTGGCCATTGCATTGGGTATGGTAGGGCGTCTAAAATTTGTGATTGATTTTAAATTTAGCACAGAGCCATTTGACATCTTTATTTTTAAAATTACCTACATTATCATAAATGATAGTATGAGGAAGACCAAAGTGAAAAATGATTTGATTGATGATGAATTTAGAATGGTGGTTCATGTGACATTAATGAGAGGCATATATTCAACCCATTTGGTAAAATACTAAGTAGTTGTGATAATAAAGGCATACCCATCCTATGATCTAGGAAGTTTGCCTATGAGGTCTAATCCCCACCTTGAAAATGGCTAGGGAGACTCCATATTTGAATTTTGGTGGGAGGAAAATGTATTATATCATCATGAAATTGGTAGGGACTACATTTTATAATGAACTCGATGGTATCCTTTTCAAGAGTAGGCCAAAATTAACCCATGAGTAAGAATTTGCATATTGTAGTGTGTCTGCTATAGTAACCACTGCAAATACCTCCATGTGCTTGTTAAAAAAGAGATGTAACCACTTATTTCATAACACAATGAAGCTAGGTACCTTTAGCTTTACAATAATAAAGGATGTTATAAAGAAATACATTTAAAATATTTTTTTATGAATGTGAATCTTTTTACGGGAATCTATGTTTGGAGGATCAGTTTGATGCTCAAAGAATTGAATGATGTCTTTGTACCATTGGCTTTGTCAAATGGTGACAACCTCAATATGGTAGATAAATGAATCTAGTGATTGAATGGAAAATGGGTACTTTTTAATTTAAATAAGAAAGGTAAAATTAGTAAGAACTTGGTGTGGATGAAAAAGAGATGATGAAGAAGCAAATGAATAAGCGATGGAATTATGATCTCAAGGGATGGGCTTAATGGTAAAAGAAGAAAATTATTTGGAAAGGGTGGTAGCTATTTGATGATAAGCAATTATATTTTTTATTTTGCATTGATAATCACCATTAATATATTGGCAAATGAGTTTGGAGTTGCCCAAAGTGTGTAGATGTGTAACGTCTAAATCAAATGCTGATCTCATGCCTAGGATTAATGCCTTATATTCTACCATATGTAAGGTGAAATGCCAAAGGGATTATTTTATCAAGAGGACTAGTGTGGATAAAACCTGCCCCAACTCCTTGAAGGCATTTGGTACCATAAAAATAAAGGGTCCAAATATCTTCATGTAAATTGACATTGATTTCAAGAAGTTCTTTGATGACTACTTTATATTTAGTAGTATCAGGAAGGATAGAGGAATCTTTTAGATTACTTGTTTCAAGATCAACATTGAAATTATGTAAGTATTATTTAAGATATGTAACTTAATTAAGACCTTTAATATAGAAGATATTTTCATCTGGAAGACTATCATGAAGGTGGTTAGTATTAGGTATGGGAGTTGTAAATTGATCAGTAATTATTTGTCCTTTGAAAAATTTTGTGTAATAATTTGGAGATCAAATTACATGAGAAGTACCATCCACTTTTTGATTCTATCTCCAAAAAGAAAGGCTTTATAGAAGAAGTAATGGAGTGGATCATTATGAACGATAATGTAAGTTGTTTGATAGAGAATATAATGACATAGATTTTTAGCTACAAAATATATTGTGAGGCAATCACATTATACTTTTTTATAATGCTTTTCATAGTCAATGAAGCCTCAAATAATACAATAGATGGCATATTCTCTTCTAGTATCATTGTTGGGAAAGTATTTACCCAACTGATACATGTATGGAAGAAGTATATAAGATTAAAGGATGGTCATTAGAAGGTGGACAAAGTGTGGGTGGATGAAGCAAAAATAATTTAATATTCTTTCTAATAAAGATATATCCACAAGAGCAATACCTTTTTTGAGAAGATAATTAATAAAATATATGTGGTAATCCATTTTAGAGATGAATCATCTTTTTACCCCAAGCTTGGTAAGGTAAGTATGATTATCAGGAATGGAACAAGGGATAAGCACATTGATAATAGCATTGATCTTAGTAGGATCGACATCAATACCATGAAGGGAGACTAAGAACCCTAATAATTTTATAGATATGATGCCAAAGACACATTTGTAGGTATTTAGTGTAACTTTATATTTGATGAGGTGATTGAAAATGATAACAAGATCATAAAGATGAGTTTTTTGTATTTTAGACTTGGAAATGAGGTTTTCCGAATAGGTTTCCACAATCTTATGGATAAGGTCATGGAAAATGTGGGTCATATTCTATTTATTAGGAAGCTCTAGCATTTTTTAGGCCAAAGGGCATTTTAATGTAATAATAAGTGCCCAGTTTTGTGGTGAAAGTTATCTTATGTTGATCTTTAGGAGAAATGTGAATTTGATTATAACCCAAGAAACCATCCATAAGGAACAAAATTTCATAGCCAACAATAGAATCAACAATGGCATCTATGGAAGGTAAAGGGAAGTTGTCCTTAGGATAAGCAAGATTGAGATTATGAAAATCGATGCAAATGAAAATGACCATGGTGAATTTTTTTTGAATAGGGACAATGTTTGAGACCCATTATAAATAGTCCACAAGCTTAATAAATTTATAATTGAGAGGTTTAATGATTTATTTATGACATAAATTATAAATTTTAGGTGGAAATTTCAATTATTTTTGTCACATAATTTTGGCATCAGGATAGGTGATGATGTTGTGCACTATGATGCTAAGATCAATGTGAGGCATGTCTTCATAGGACCAAGTGAAAGTCTCATGATACTTATCAAATAATAAACTAAAGTTATCATGTTCAGTTAGTGTAAGTTTTCTAGAGATTGTGATGGTCGAGGGCATGATGGGGTGCCATATTAGATTCTTGTAGTTTCCTTGATAAGCAAAACATTTCCATATTAGAAATGATATGTCGCATTAGGTAAAGAGGAAATGAAATTTATTTTATGATCAATGCTAGTGATAAATTTGTTAAAATGAGAGGATTTTTGTTTTAAATTTCCAAGTTTATGATGTTACTGAGGGAGTTGAGGTTCTCAGGCATGAAGTAATTCAAGAATGGCTTCATCACTAGGAAAAGTGGGAAGGACATAATAATCCACATCTACTTTGAAATCAATAATTTTGTTACCAAGGTGGTCATATTTAGAATGTATTTGATGCACATATATAGCCTTGGCATTTATTGTAATCTCAAGGGTAGGTGGAGTAGGGGAAGAAGGTTGATTTGATTTGATTGGTTTATTATTAGCATCATTGAAGAGGAGAGGATTAGAGAGAATGATTGGTTTGGTAGGAGGTTTAAAATCACTAGGGAGGGTTTCAAAGCCTCCAGTCAATCAAAACTATGCAATAACCCTAACTAAGTCTTATGTTTTTATATTCACTAATTATAATGACAAATAAAGTGAAGTCTAATCTAGTGTTCATCAAAGTTTGTGGCACAAAGTGGAGGTTAATAAACATGCATAATATAATCATAATTAAGTTATGTATAGGTAAAACCTTAATGCATGGAGAGAGTAATATATTCAAAATCCATTATTTGTGCTACTTTTATCTAATAAAATAGAGTGAAGTTAGAGATATTTACCTTAAAGATGAACCTGTCAAGACTCAATGTATCCCTTGGCCAAAAGTGTTTTGCAAGAGGTTGTTGTGGTTTGTGAGGATCACTAAGAAATGCCAAATCATCCAAGACTTTTCCATAAGACAAGATTCTTCTCCAAGTATGAACCCTAAGCTATAACGCCTCAAGTAGAATGGCGAAAGAGCAGATTGTAAAGAAGTGAAAATGAATAATTAACTCTTGTTGTCTCTTTAAGAAATGATGAAATGAATGTGTATATATAGTTTAATCTAACCCTTAACTTTTCTAAAAGTTTAGCCGACAAAGTCAGCCTAATCAACTCTGTATCATTATTGATAAAATTAAATTAGGTCTTGGTCTAGGTTGGTCAAGGGCCGACCTAGACCCTAAATGAGTTTTATCAATTAGAGTATAGAGTTGATGTGGTTGAAAGTGCAACATAAACTATTGGGAAGGGTTTTAGGATAGAGAAAGGCTAATGAAGGTGGAAAATGACTAGATGAGGTTGAAAAAGAGGAGGAAAAGTTTAGGGAAGTCATTTTCAAAGATGGTTGTGTAGTTAACAAGTGGTAGTATATAGATAATAATCTTGCAAAGCACCAATGGTCTGCCCACCCCTTTCTTGGTGCACCCTTTAAAGCATGCACTTAAAAAGATTGAGAATCGATGGGTTAATGTAAGAGAGAAAGCATCTGTAATTGAATTTTTTTAAAAATATTATGTGTATATAAGAGACACTAATGATGACAGTATGTAGCTCGTGTGGATATTTATCATTTTTTCCTCTCCAACTAACTTTATCTTTCACCTCTTATTTTTTGGCCTATATTTTCCCATGGATCCTTTTAGCGTAATTTATTCAATGTGACTATCAATATACTATAATGGATTCCTTTAATGTGGCTACTATTTCCATCAATGTGACTAGTACAATGGATTTTTATTTATTTATTTATTTATTTTCTCCTTAATTATTCCTTCTAGTGACAGGGTGACCTAGTCTTTAACCATACCTTCCACTAAATGTTCAAACTAAATGAACATGACATAGCTAAATATTTTTTCTTGTTATAAATTCACATCATTTATTATGAGGAATAATATTTATCATTAAACACATGAGTATCATGAGCATTCATAAATTTAAAATTTATTTCACTACGATTTCACTTAGATCTACTATGGGCTAGTAGTATAATGTATTAGATCACAACATGTATTCCTTGTATTCCCTAGTAGATAATGCATGTTTTGATTTGATACATTAGCCTACCAACCTAGAGTGAATACAACTTGTGATATGATACATTATCCTATTGGCCTATATTGGACATAAGTAAAACCATTGCAAAATAAATTTATAAATGCTCATGATACTTATGTGTTTAATGATAAACATTCTTACTCGATATATTTTTAGTTAATGATGTTAATTTGATAGATGGTCATCTTACTTTAGATGAATCAAAACATAATTATTATTAACATTGCTAAATAAAAATTACTTTCATAATGATTTTACTTATGTTCATTATACGCTAGTAGGCTAATGTATCAAATCAACGAATATTATTCATATTCCCCTACCAGCTAATACTATTGATATTCACCTATAATTGAATACATGTTATGATAAAATATGATAGTCTTACATTTATTACATCTTGAATTATGTATTAAACTATCTAAAAATACTATAGTATTCATTGGTAGGCTAATACATAATGTAAGAAATCAAGACATGTATTTAACTACCAGTAATATGTCTAGGCCTATAAGCTAATACATAATTAAATCCATTGATATGTAATCCTAATGTATTATGTCACATTTATTTGGATTTCAAATAATTTGTATAGTTCAGTAGGACAATTCATATAAGCATTATTGATATTAGTCGGTCGATGAATAAAATAATAGCCAATGTAATTTACATGGTATCTAAATAAAATCACATATTTATCTACATTCACATATGAAGATAATATAAATTAATTATGAGATATCATGCAAATTTAATGTTGTTTTGAGTTCAAAATTATCCTAAGTTTATTGTGCAGAGAAACCAATTAATCAGGATCAGCGTAGTTTAGTTTCAAAAAAATTTAAAAGGAAAGGGGAAGGATAAATAGGTGGAAGAAAACACCCTAATTCCACTGATGAAATAAATTATATATGGGAAAATTAAAATAAGGATACCTATAATAATAAAGGAAGAATATGGTAGGGCACTAATTCATACTTTCAAATAATTAAAGGATGTGATAATTGGGGTTGACTTATACAACTTATACATGATGGTTATCGATGTCAATGAAAATGAATTGCTCAATTTTATATAAATTTACATATCCATTTTAAGATATGTAAATTTATATATGGTAAGACATAGGTGAAAAGAGTTAGCATTACATTGTCTACATATAGGATTGTTGAAGCAATAAAATTAACCAATAACAAGAACAATCTATGCATAAATTTTAAGAGGTATAGGAAGAACCAATTCACTAAGGTAATTTCTTAGGTGTTTGATAACATTGATGAAGTATAGATAACAACACCATCTCAAGGCTATTTTAGAGGAAAGCTACCTTTCCCATGGTGTGATATTGTTGATATGATAATAATGTATGTTTATCAAAACAAAAAATTTGGTGAATTTTATATTTTAGTATTAGGTATTATTAAAAAAACAAATAGAAATTAAATTATGGAAGCTAATTTAGTTGGAACATAAAAATAATTGTGATGGAATGTAAAAAGGGTGACAATGAAGAGAAAACAAACCCTTACATCAAGCAGATTTTAACAAATCATGAAAAAATAAAAATGAGTGGTAGATCAAGTGAAAATATGGAATAAGAATTTAACATATTAAATGGTTTTAGGGTGATTTGGAAGGAAAAACTTATCTCTTAATAAATTTATATAGAAGAAACATAATAATAAAAAACTTTAAAAAAAATTGATTGAATTTGAATAAAATATTGTAAAATTTCAATAACAAATGAAATTACATGGAGAATAAAATTATTCTTTCAATAATTATTTAGAACAAAATTAAATTCATGTCAAAAAAACTGGGATTCAGATAAGACAATACACAAGATGAATTACAACAAAACATGAAGGAACTATAACATAACCTTGTCAAATCGATCCATTTAGATATTTAGTAAGAATAAATTATTACACTTATCAAGAAAACCATAGAAAACAAAAATATTAGAATAACTAATTTTGAGAAAAATGTAACTTCTATGGATAATAATTTTGAATAAAAAGGCATATGACATGTATTATGCATGGAAAATACATTGTCAAACCTATATTTGAATATTAATGATTCAATTATGGCATAAAAACTTAATCAAATGGTTGATGAAAGAGAATGAAACTCTCAGATACAATGTGATGATGATGCAAAAGACCATAAACATGGAGGGCATTTTTGAAAAGAATGATTCGAATTCTCTAGAGTCATTGGGAAATCTGAGCAAAAAGGTTTTTGAATTGGAGGGAAGAATCGTTCATATGGACATTGAAAGATGTAAAACAAAAGAAGACATGAAAAAAATTATTCAATTTAGCAAAATGTCTATCGAAAATTTTTCAATGAGAATTCATATGTTTAAATATATCCTTAGGAATAATAAAGAAGAGAAAACAAATGTTAGAGAAAGTTTTAGATTGAAAAATCAGAAAAAGGATTACGATTCGGACAGGGCTAAATACATTATCGACTTCATGGATGAATAAATTGAAATCACTGAATCTTTCATGAATATTACGAACATATAACTATTGGATTGCTTCTGGATTATTTTATTTTTTTGGTTTCTTCGATGTTGTTGATTTGTTTGTAGGCTGATTTGGTTCTTTTTGTCTCTTTGGATTTTTGATGTGTTGCTTTGTTTGGTTCTGAACTTTGTTCTGATGATTCTTGTTATATTTTTATCTCTCTTTGTACGAGGTTTAGGTCCCTATTGAAACCCCTAACACTGGAAAATTTCCAAAAAGTGGAACTAATGGAAAACATTCTAGAAGGGAATACAAGGGTGTATGCATGGTGTAGCGAAGCATGCCATAGAATGTAAGTTTAATAGAGTAGGGAATTAGGGGCATCATTCACACTTTGATTAGTGATTTTCAGATATATTAATTTTATCTTGATTTTAGTTATTTCTAAAGGATATAATCTTATTACTCTTATGATTCATTTTGAGATTGTGTCAGTCCATTTAAATTTTGAATGACAAACATTTATTATTTTAAATCTTGAATTGTGCTGAAATATGTATATACATATATATATTTTCAAGATATTGATCATCATTGTGACAATGCTGATTTATGGTTGCTTAATTTATGTATTTTTAAAAAATATTATGTATTCTAATTTTCAAAAACATGATAAAATGTTTTATTTATAATTTACATAGAAGAATAGAGTTGTTTGAAATTATAATAACCTTTTGTTTGAAAGCAGTTGTGTTTTTTGTAATGTCAATAAAATATACTTTCAGAATCAATATCAAAAAAAAAAAGTATAATCAATTATAAATACAATTTTTAAAAAATGAATACAACTAAAAGATGACAAATTTTCAAGACAAAACATTATATTTCATAAAACAGAGATTTCAAGATTGCTTTACAAATATAATTTGACATCTCCACAACCCAAAAAATATTGAAACAAATTAAATATATTAACAATAGAATATATGAAATGTGGAGCTTTATTTATTTCATGCATAACATAGAACAAAAACTATGTATGAATTTGTCTGGTATTAAATACTTTCATTACAACTCTAAATGGGGTGAATAGTCCTCATGCCTAGTCCATAATAACTACAAGTGGTTTTTCATTGGTGCAAATCCCAACAAATTTACACAATATCACAAAGCTTCAGAGTCTTATGAAGATATCAAAATATGAATGTTGGTCTAACATGCCTCTTTTCAATAGATTGGATCTGACATACCACTTTCCAGGATGTTGGGTCTAATCAACAAAACCTAAAGTTACATGAAATATACTAGAGAAGATTGGCCAAGTATATAAAACTACTTCCTTCAATTTTTCATAACTTTCTAATGTGAAATTCAGATATCTATTATACTTAACAATACCAAGTGACACATAATGCACATAAATAAGTTCATAGGTAACCATGAAGCCTTCATTTGGATAGGGTGTATCCATAAAATTTTCACTTAGAATCATGTTGTGAAAATTAAGGTGGTTAAAATTTTTGTTTGTTAAAAGATGAATAATGTGACTATGCACTCAATTGGTTGAGAGATTCATTCATATGAATGTAATGCATTATACATACCATATTATGTAGAGGAAACTAATACAATAGTGATGATAGTTTACCAAAAAAATGTTTGATTTTCAGCAATGGTAGAGAAAAAGTGGCAAAATAATGTTTTCCTAATCTGTTTGGTTGGACCCCCTACCTTCTAATAGATTTACCAATAAAAAAACATAAATATAAATTGAATCAACAAATAATGCACAAATCATTAAACAATTCATTGATGTGAATATTACATCAAACTTTTAAATCATAAATCAAAAGGTGTGAAACAAAAATGAAATATAGTATAAAATAAATACAATACCATTGTGTCAGTGATTTTAGTCGATAGATCAGTAACCTTTGTTTTGTGTAAAACACTTTCTATGGATATAAATTAACACCCTCTGGTAAATTTATGACCTATACCAATAAAATCTTATAGACTAAAACATTTTTACCCAATAAATTTTCATCCAGTGAAAACATATGATAAACACTACAAAACTTCTATGAGTTATGGAATGCTTAATGAGACTTTTTTAGATAAACTAAGAAAATGTTTGTAATAAATGTGGACATACATACCCAAATGGATATTAAAATTGATTATATTTAAGCTTAGTACCAAAATACCCTCTCAATAAATGAATTTATTCACATCAATGTTTAAAATACAACCTACTTTCTTGATGAAATAAATCCATCTCCTCATCACACAATGGAGCTCTGATGTAAACACAATTTCAAGTTTCAACAAATCAAGCTTGCTTGTATTAAATCAATCTTCAACAAACCACAGGTCATAACAATAGATTTTTTCTATAAAGACTCAACAAGCTTAACACTCCACACTACATCATTCCAAGGAGGCTCTTTAAAGCTAACAACTAAATCTTACACTCATTAACAAATCTAGACTACAAATGCCATGGATCACAATCCATTTATAGAATTATAAAATGAAGAACAAGAGAGATAAAATGCAAATGGAAGCCAAAAAATTCTCCCTCATCCACCTGGAGGGACTATTCATCAATAGAAAAAGGTGCTCTACCATGTGCTCCACTTTAGTCTAGATCCCTCCTACATGTGCCATCCAATTTTCGTCCCACTTCACATGCGTGGTCAATTGAGAAAGTTGTCCTTGTCCCCCACATACACAAGACTCCAAAAAAGGTAGAGGATCTTATTTTTCCTAACTTTAAACTCATATTCATTAGCTCCCACATGGAAATGTGCTCGACTTCACATGGGTGATTAATCTGGAATAATGGTCTTGGTTTCCCACTTACACAAGAGTTAGAAAAGGTAAAGAATCTCCTTTTTTGATAAGAGATAATTTCATAATCATGGATCACAACTACAAATTCATACCATATCCATCCATATCAAACCCAAAAAATAATGTCACATGTGCCTGGTGGAGAACTATGCCCCACATGCCACCTCACTAATATGAATAGTACCCTACCATCTCATTAGCATGAGTAGAGACCTGCCACCTCATCAGCGTGAATAATGATCATCATGAATAGTATTTTATTTATCCACATTCATCTCTCTAAGGGGGGAACGTATAAATTAGATTTCATGTAATACCTTTGCTTAATTTCTCCAGTATTCTTATATATTTTGTCATCAAATTCTTCCAAATCAGTCAAATTCATTAAATATTTTATTTCACAAACTAAAGGATAATGTAACATAATCTTCCCATCTTCATCTAAATTAACCATATGCATGATCAAGATTTTGTCCATACTCTCCATCCATAAAGAATTCATACCAAATATGTAATTTTTAGGATCATCATCAGAATAGTCTAGTTATGTCAACTCAAGGTTTTTTATGTGAGACTCATGAAAAACTCTACATATGACTATATATTTTAAACTATGTTTTCCATATTGAATAAGAGAAAAAAACTGATTTACATAATTATTGGTGAAATTAGCATGAAGATAGAATGTCATGGGCTTATCATTTCATTCAATTTTGGAATCATTTTTAAAGGAATAAGTAATGTTATTTCCAAAGAATGATTTATGGTATAATAATGATAGTATTGACTTATTTCATTGTTGTAAATATTCTAAAATTGTAGCATCGTCTTTAATTTCATAAATATTCATATATGATGAATATTTGGTTGTTCAAGATTCAACAAAAAAAATTCAAATGCTAATAATTTATTCCATCATTGATAAAACACCCAAAAAGTAGCATTATTTGAAATCTAGGTACCTTTAACTCTATCACAATTAATATCATATAATTATATATCAAATTAAAGCATTTCTTCAAAAACTTATGAATTAATATCCATGACTAATCACAATGAATCTAAAATCATTATATTAAAGATTAGATTAAGAATATAGTTTTGTTTATTTTTTCCCAAATCTAAATAAATAAATAAATAAATAGGAAGGAATATAAAATTGAAGAAAAAACCTAAATGAGAAATAATATTAGATTGACCCAGTATAAGAATTAAATAAATCTGCAAAAGCTCATATCAAATAAAAAAGGTAAAAAATAAAAAGTGATTCTTTCAAAATATTTATTATGGTTTTGATCGAAATCCAAAACTGAAACTTATAAAAAAGAAAACAAATAGAAAGAAACATATAAACTAGAAATAACATTGATTGATCTCATTCTAAAAAAAATATACATTAAATTAAAAATAATCTTAATATTTTCAAAATTAAAATTTTCATTAAATAATAATAAAAATATAAAAATGTTACAACATACTTGGGTTTTTATCTGCATATACAATTTTGGCTAGGGTTTTGTTATTGTAAATCTACTCTAGTTCTATTTCTTTTGTTTGTCAAATATAGCTACAATGGAAATAAATGCCATTAAAAGGCCATTAATGGAAAGAATTACATTAAACCAATCAAAAATTTAAAAAATGAATGCCAATATTTTCAAATTTGAATTTTATTGAAAAATGAAAACAACAAAAAATGCCTCAACATATTTAATGTTTTTAACTACGAATCTACGAATATGCATTATCTTTAGTATTTTGGTGTACATCAACTACGGGAAAGTTTTTTTATTAATTTTGATTTCTACGAATTGTATTTTTATTATTATTTATATTCTTTAAAAAAGAGGGAAGAGTTATTTTTAAAAAAGTGGATGAATTATTATTTAAATTCACATATTAATTTTTAATGCTTGAGTTAAGATGTGGTTGACGAAAATAATTTTCGATTGAAAGTTATTACAAAAAATAAATATTAAATGCATAATATTTAATAATGTAAAATAGTATTTATATTTAATTATTTCAATAAGAAAAATTTGAAATTAGCTAATTTCTTATCATATTGTGTTAAAATAATAATATTTAAAATATTTAGAGTCAAACAATACATTACTTATTATCATTATTTTAAATAATACAAGTTTTTTATTTGAATTACAAATATAATAATTAGGTCAAAGTGTCGAGATACTAGAAAGATGGCTGCATGTGAGGGCTCCAAGGTCATGCTACAAGCCGAAACATCCACGGCTGGACAGTCCTTGTCTGGCGGAAGTGCGCAGGAGGAGGCCAAGGAGACGTTCTATGTGGGAGAGCGGGCGAAGATCAACAAAGTTAACGGATGTTTTCCATGCAGCCAAGACAGACCAATTTTAGTTATCCCCTTAGAAACTGTTAAGGAAGATGTTGATTATCTGGCTTCACATGCATTAATCTACAAATTTCCTGGAATTCGCATATCCCAATCGACTTTGGAAGCCTGGATTCGCTGGTCATGGCAGATTGAAGGAGATTTTGACATCATGTTGGCTGGTAATAGCTATTTTATGGTTAATTTCACTTGCATTTCTGATAGGAACAGAGTTTTTAAGGGAGGTCCATATTTTTATGACCATATTGGCCTTTTCATAAAACCCTGGCATGTGGGGTTTAACTCTGCTAAAGATCTCCCTTCTAGAGTTCCAGTATGGGTCCGCCTAGCACGACTGCCTCTAGAATTCTAGAGGGAGGATATCCTATGATAGATTGGGGCCATGATTGGAACACCAGCTGCAATCACTCACCAATCTCTGGACAAGAAGGTTATCTCTTATGCCTACATCTGTGTTGACATTGATATAAATAACCCTCTGCCAGATTATATGGAAATATGCTTGGGCTCTTCATCTTGGATTTAGCAAATTGATTATGAGTCCATCCCCTTTCATTACCAAATTTTCCATGTGTATGGACATGTCCAATGCCAATGTCCTCACGCGCCCAAAGGTCCTGACAATCACGAGGGATCAACCGGCCCACGACCTGCCAATGCAAGTATGAGGAATGGACAACCTGACCCTACTGGTAATAAAAATAGACAGGCCAATAGTGTTGCAAAAGGGAAAGCTCACCTGAATGCCTTCAGTTCAGAGCTAGGCCAACCCAATTTCACTGGACTTGACAGAGATGGTTTTACCCTAGTTTGATGTCATATTAAAGGGTGAGGCCAAAAGCGCTCACATCTGGACTGACAAGGAGATGCAGGGTTTAATCGGTTTGAAATCCTTGACAACATGGCCATTGAAGAGGGTATTCCTGTAATGGCACAGGGTGGGACGCTGGAGCTGGAAGGCAAGAGCTATATTTCTAATGATTCCCATGACATTGCCATTCAACAAAATCTGGAACCTGCTCTAGACTCAGAATCCAAGGCCCTTGTGGTTGCACCTACTTCACAAGACAAAGATATACACTGGGTAAATTTGGTGAAAGAAGTGGAAGTTTCTAGCAAAGAAAAGGGACCTTCTTCCACTCTTGGTTTAGTGTAGCGACCTTTTAAGAAGGTCTCCTTCTCCACCCCTTCCAGAGTAGGACACAGGAGGGATCAAGATAGAATTAAACTTACAGGAGATTTACTGGTTGAGTCAGGGGTCGTGAAGACCTTGGATGAACACTTTCCTCACTCCACTCAATGATTATTCTATCATGGAATGTGAGGGGGTTGAATAGCATCCCTAGAGAAAAGGCTATTCATAAGCTGGTGAAAGACCATTCTCTAGATATTCTTTGTATTCAGGAGACCAAACTTACCGTGGACTCCTTGTTCACTTGCTATTCTAAGATTTGGTTCCTTGGGCAATGTCAGTGTATTGGCACTTTGGGGTCCTCGGGTGATCTTGCTACGTGTTGGGATCCTAGGAAATTTTTTCCAGTCCATTGGTTGTCCTACACCTTGGCCCTCTCAATGGTAGCTTCCTCCTCGGAGACTGGCGAGCTAATTTTGGTCACCAATGTGTATGCCCTTATTGATCTCCCAGGCTAGCTCAAGCTGTGGGA
This sequence comes from Torreya grandis, assembly GCA_037957365.1. Lineage (NCBI taxonomy): Eukaryota > Viridiplantae > Streptophyta > Pinopsida > Cupressales > Taxaceae > Torreya > Torreya grandis. Next base: position 331,682 of record JARHVA010005671.1, on the reverse strand, counting down.
CCACATTTGGTATGTTTGAAGCTGCCACCCTTTCTTGCCCTAGATTGTTGTTGGTGATTTTAACTCTATTCTTAGCCTAGAGGAGAAGAGAGATGGCTTAGCTTAGTTGGGACCTTCCTTAAAGCTTCTTCGACAAAATATTGACTTGTTACATCTCTTGGATGTTAAGCCCCTTAATGGACTTTTCACATGGAACAACCAGAGGATGGGGGATGCAGCCATCTCAGAACGCTTGGAAAGGTTCCTTGTCTCTTGTTTTTGGAACTCTAGCACCATCTCTCTTTCTTCGGATATTCTTGACTAGCGGGGGTCTGACCATTGGCCTATCAAGCTCTCTGTGAGGCATATCGTTGCCCCCTGGCTTCATGATGCCTCCCTCCATGATTTAATGCCACACTAGTGGAGGCAAGGAGGCCTAAATTATGGCATGGTTATGTTTGTTTTCTCTAAGAAGCTCCAGTATGTGAAAAAGAAATTGAAGTACTGGAACAACCACTATTTTGGCAATCTCCACATCAGGAAGAGGAGTGCTCAAGACCGGCTGGATGTCATAACCAGGCAGATCCAGGACCTTGGATTTTCAGAGGATCTTCACTTGGCTAAGATTCAAGCTTCTACAAATTTGGCTGAGTGGGAACTTTGTGAAGAAATCTATTGGAAACAGAAGGCTTGTGTTGACTGGCTCCAGGAGGGGGACAAGAACATGGCTTTCTTCCATAACTCTATTCAGGACTGACGTAACAAGAGCTTCATTTATTCCCTGATTACTTTGGATGTTATGCACCTGACTTCCTCTTGGGATATATCCAAGGAAGCTATTTAGTTTTATTCTGCTCTTTTCTCTAATGATACTCCTCTTGATGAGTTTATCAAAGGTACAATTTTATCTTGTATTCCCTATATTGTGACTTTAGAAATGAATGACTCTCTTATGTGGCCTATTAGTATTTTTGAATTGGAGGGAGTGGTCTTTGGCATGAAGAAAGGTGAGGCTCCGGGACCAGACGGATTCCCTGTGGAATTCTTCCAAGAATTTTGGGATGTCATTAACCAGGATCTCTTGAAGGTAGTACAACAAAGAAATGCTCCAAGCTCTAAATGCTACTTTTCTTGTGCTTATCCTGAAGCGCGAACAGGCTAATCAACTGAAATGTTTCAGGCCCATTGCTCTCTGCAATGTGGTCTACAAAATTATCACTAAGCTCATTGCGAAGAGGCTTAAAATTTTCCTACCCATGCTTATCTCTGAGGAGCAAGGGGGATTCATTACTGGCAAGCAAATTCTAGATGGAGTGGTTATAGCGTCAGAAGCTATTCATTCCATGAGCACCTCCCAGGAATGAGCTATGTTTATTAAGCTTGATATGGCTAAGGTGTATGACAGGGTCAGTTGGAGCTTCCTGCATAAAGTTCTTTTGGATTTTGGCTTCAATCAGGATTGGATTCGTTGGGTGCTCAGTTGTGTCACGACTCCTTCTTTCTTGGTCCTTATTAATGGTGCACCCTCTGAGCTTTTTGGTGCTTCTAGAGGACTTCCTCAGGGAGACCCACTCTCCCCATATTTGTTTATCATTCTGGTATAAGGACTTGGGCATCTTATCAAGCTCCAGGTCTCTCAGCATGTGCTTTAGGGTTGGCGCTGGGGAGATGGATTACCCACTCTATCTCACCTCTAATTCATGGATGACACTTCTCTTATGGGGAGAGCTCAGATTCAGGATGCTGAAGCTTTTTGGTGCACCCTGGACACTTATTTGGCAGCTTTTAGGTAGAAGATTAATGACCATAAGTCTTCTATTATGTTTTTCAACACCCCTGAGCCTATTCAGCTAAGGATCATTGCTATCTTTAGATTTCAGACATAGTCTCTCCCCCTTACCTACCTTGGGGTCCTGATTGTGGTGGGAAGGCATCCGAGGCTCTTTTGGTAGAAGGTGCTAGATAAACTAAGGCAGAAAGTCAACCACTAGACTCATAGGTGGCTCTCCACTACCGGCAGGGTGACTCTCCTACAATCAGTGATTCAAGCCCTCCCCATCTACCGTAGTATGGTTCAGGCTGCCTCGGGGTACTTCCTAAAGGAATTCGATGCTCTGTCTCACCAATTTCTTTGGAGTGGCAATCTGATTGATACCAAATGGAGCTTGCTTAACTGAGACACAGTCTGTCGCCCAAAAAAGGAAGGTAGCCTTGGACTACACTCTATAATTCTGTGCAGTCAAGCTCTCACTGCCAAACTTTATTGGCACTGGTGTTCCAGTCAAGCTCATCTTTGGGCCCGTATCCTGGCTTTCAAATACTACCCCAGGGTGGAGCCGGTGGATATTTCAAGACTCCCCCTTGAGGGAAGAGGGTCGATGGTGTGGGACACCCTCAAACAGGGAGCTCAGCTGGTGAAGCATAGCCTCTTCTAGATCTGTAATAGGGGGACGAATGTTCTCTTTTGGAGTGACTCCTGGGATGGGTTTCCTCCCATTTTATCCTCTCATCCACATCTACAGTGGCTTAGTGATTCTCTAATATCTGCAGGGTGGAACACGGTGGATCATTATAAGGAAGCCTTCAGGTTGGGCACGGTGGTGGGGTATCGATGGAAGAACTCTTTGGACTGGCCGCCAGGTGGTTTTATGGAGGAGCAGTTGGAGTTATCTCTGCTATTGGCCTCTAGGGAGTGCAGCTCCTTGCAGGGGCGTGATGTTCTAGCTTGGGGTGGAGATCCCTCAGGGAAGTATTCTGTGTCCTCCGGGTACCTTGCTTTGACAAAACAACTTCTTGGTGAAGTGGTGGTCTCTTGGGGGAACAAGGTTTGGAACAACTATTCTTGGCCTAAATGTAATTTTTTTCTTTGGGTGCTGGTTTATAATAGGTGTCTTACCTAGGAAAATCTTTGCAAACGGGGTTTCCAAGGGCCCTCTATGTGTGTTTTATGTTGCAGAAGTGAGGAAACCATCTCTCATCTTTTCTTCTAGTGCCATTTTACTAAACAGATATGGCACCTATGGTGGGATGTGTGGGATCGCCCATGCTGGCACGTGTCATCTTTGTCTGAATTTTGGGACCGATTGGGACATCCTCCCTCTCAGGCTTCATTTCTTCAGGTCACTTGGCGCATTGGACCGGTGTTTGTTTTGTGGCATGTTTGGTTGGAAAGAAACAAGTGGATCTTCAAGGATGTGAGTATTGAGATTAGAGTCTTGTGGGGGAGGATCACGAACTCCATCCTTGAGACCCTTTACGCTAAGTGTGATGTGGCGGCTGACTTGAGTTCGGTTCATGCTAAGACTTTTGCACGCCTCGCCTCTAAACTCCCCAAGGATTTCCCCTCTGCCCCTCAAGCACTAGCACGTGACTGTTGGCAGCCTAAGCACCCTATCAATCAGATGGGTCAGTGGTCTCCCCCTGAGGCTGGCATGCTCAAAATTAACACCGATGGTTCATCTCATGGAAATCCCAGACCAGCTGGGGTTGGCAGGGTGGGACATGATAGGTCTGGCAAGGTGTGATTCTTCTTCTCAATTCACAAAGGCAGGTATACTAACAATTTCATGGACGCTCTTGCGATTTTGGTTACTGTTCAATAGTGTTGTTCTCTCGACTGGAATAGAATTGTTTGCGAATCTGACTCGCAGATTGTTGTCAATATGTTAAATAAATAGGATATGGGTACGGTGGATTGGCATTTGGCTGGGGTAGTGTAACAGATTCTCCAGCTTTGTATTTCCTTGGAATCTGTTTCCTTTTTGTATATTCCCCGTGAGTGGAATGGGGTGGCTGACTGCTTGGCCAAATGGGCCTTCGAGCATGAGTTGCCTTAGAACATCTCAGATCATAGGATGTTGCCTCTGGATTTATCCCAGAAGTTGGATCAATTGGTTGATCAAGACAAAATTATGTAACTCTTTTATTTCTCCAAATTTAATAATATTTTTACCCCTCTTTTAGTTAAAAAATAAATACAATAATTAAATTTTAAAATATCTCATTGAAATTTAGGAGTTACTACATTCGTAAACATTTAATTGAAACATAATTCTCATAGAATATAATTGTAGTACTATTTTTTTATTCATTTTAAAATACAATTGTTATGTAAAAATTGTGATCTAGGAATTTGACTCAAGAGATGATGGTTAGCATTGTGTTAGTTCCAAAATGAAAACAAAGAAAAATAAACACACTAATAACATAAAATCTCTAGGACATACTAGGGAGAGCTTAGTTAACAAAAACAAATAACAAGCACAACTAAAAAGCATGTAATGAAAACACAAGAATTCCTTTCACCTTCCTTGGATGCTCCAAATACTTTTGTAATAGTGGCTTGCTCGGCTTGTGCTTCAAGAGGTCTTCTTCAATGGAGTGTGGCTACTTTCATTTCCTCTTGGCACCTTTGGCTTGAGGCTTGGCTTGGCTTGGAATCAATTTGGCATTATAACACTAGTTGCTTGAAGCTTTTTGGAACCAATCCTGCATTATAACTTTGCACTAACTAAGCTTTGAAGATATTTGAGCATAATAACTTTGCACCAAATAGCTTAGAAATGATGTTGTGATGCCTCCTATTTATATATTTTTGGATTTAGCTAGAATCAACCTGAACTGTCCATCTCAAGATTGAGATGTGGGGTTGAGGATTAATTCAATTTTTGGAATTAAGTTTGTAATTATCCTCATCATGGCATCGGAAGAAGGGGCAATTAAGGTGTATGGAGGGCATCATGGAAGGCATTGATGAGGCATGGAGGGTATGAATCCTGATATTTGTAGCATTTATGGCCTAGGGATGTCTTCCCAAGAAATGAGGTCACTTGATGATGCAGATATTCAATATTCATTTCTAAAATAAAGTATTCAACAAGTTTCCATGGAATTCTTAATTAGGCCTTGATTTGGGTTAATTAGCTCTTAAACATGATTAAACACTTTATGCACAAAATACTCAAATTGATTAGAATGCTTTGTTATTGGTCTTAAATTTGACTGGATTAGAATTGGAAGTCACTGTCAGATGCGTTGGAACCGTATTCCCATTTAGAATGTTACTAACAACAAATAATAAAGGCACAAGTCTTGTGCAAAAGATTTGATAGGGAAGCACAATCCAGAGCACCTAGGCACAAATTTGACATTTTGACTCGAAATGAATTGATGAAAGTCAGCTGGCCTATAAATTGCATTGCCCCGTTTAGGGATACTCTGCCCAAAATCGGCACTTGAATATGTCAGTTTCACATTATTTAGTGTGCTATAATATTTTTAGGCCAAATTATTCATTTTGGGTGAAAATTGATCAAAACCCTAATTAAAAATTATCGATGACTAATTTTAAATGTTGACAAAAATGACTACATCATTAATAATTGATAAGTGCTAAATTCCTAACATTTATATTGTATTATACAATTTAAATTTCAATTGTTATACAAAATTCACCACAATGGTGAGAGATGGTAAACACTAGGTTTTTAACATTGGCATGTAGCTTCACAATAGTAAAGTTTGTTTATGTAGTCTGAGAAACAATTGTTATCCTTAAAAATCATCACATAGTTTAAAGTTAGTTGTCTCTAGTTTTCCAACATTATTTTATCAAAACCAACCAATAAGTAGGCCAATAAAGAACATCGTGGAGGCTAACTTTGAACTAGACGATCTTTATTAGCACAAAAATGTTATCGTGGTGTTACTATGTAAATATCTATGATGTGGTCTACAATTGTTAGAATGAGTGCTTTTCCATTGTGACAATGACATAAATGACATCCTTGCAAATATCAATAAAGATAAATATTTATCCTCAATGAAACATAGTGGATGTTAGGTTCCAAAAATTATTATTTTAAAGAAATGTAAATAATGTACATTCGGTCATCACTTTTTCAAACATTACATCCCAACTCATTTTTATTAAATTGCTTAGTTGAAAGTTTTAAAAACCACATCAAATTATATTGTAGTTCATAAATTACAAGAATGAAAGACCCCATTATTGAAGTATATCTACACTATGATATGAAGACGAGGGTGATTTCATGCAATAAAGTTGTGATTATCATATTGGGTGATCATATTCCCCTACGATTATTATATCCTATATTAAAAGAATTAGCTAGCGAACTTTTGAAACATGTTACAACATCCAGATTGGAAACTATTAATAAAACGATAATATTGATGGGGACTCTTTCCATCTTAAGAGATGCTAAGATTTCTCTCTTTAAAAAATTTGATCATCTTTAATTATGGTTTGGTTTTTTTTTTAATTAATTTTAAGGAATTTATTAAGGTGTAATTTAATATGTTCTCAAGATTTTAATCATAGATTTTTTAGTTAAAATAATGATAGTTGTTGGGAATATTAATTATTTATATATAATTTTTGATATATGTTTGGATTAAAATAAACTTATTTTTAAATTTAAGTATAATTTAGTCTAGATATATTAAGAGGTCTGAGTCTCCCTTTAATTTATAAAAGAAAAAAGAAGGCGCAGTTCTCTTGAAAAATAAAAAGGGCCCAATTAAAAGAAATCACAACAACAAAAAGAGCAACAACCATTTTTAATTGCTGTGGGAACCAATTAGTTATAGATGGATCGAAAACCAGTGTACAATTATAGAGAAAGAAGCCTAGGTCTCAAAAAGAACCATCAGGGTTTTCATGGGACCAACATACTAATTTTCGCTGGATTGAGAACCTCCCTAAACACAAATAGAGGTCCAAGTCTCTAGAATCAAACAAAATGAGAGAAATCTTGCAGGGTCCCCCACAGAACTCGAAACCAACAAAGCACTACTAAAGATAAAGAGAAAGAACCACACTAACCATGAAGGCTTGAAACAGGTCCCCAAAATAGAACAACCCAGTATTTGCCTAAGTTAAGAATCGGCCTAGGTACATAAGGAGGCCAAGGTCTCCATTTTTTTTTTAGAAACTAGGCAAAGATGCTTCTAAATGATCCCTCATAAGGGAAAAAGAGAAAATTTGGAGTATCCTAAGGAACCAAATCCAACAACGTTGAAAACCAAATCCAATAGGATCAAAGGGGTCCCCAACATACCCCAAACTAATAGTCAGAGAACTCTATATCCCAAGTGGAGTCAAGGAAGAACAATTAACCTAGGCACAAAGGGAGGTCCAAGTATCCCGAAGGAGATCCAACATGATTATAAAGGAAACATAAGAATAGAGTTCTTCAAAAAAACATTAAAAACATCAAAACTAATCCTAAGATATAATAACAGCGCTGAGTACATCCAAATAATTTTAATCAATCTAAACAACCAAATCACTCAATCCAAAAAAAACTAAGATTATTGAACATAAATATACATCAAATCAAACCAAAGACATGCAGAGGGCCCCTCCTTACCATATTCACCAAGCTTTTCTTTCTTGAAGACTCCTTAAGAGGGCAGATAAATCCAAAAAAAACTCCTTGATGTCAGGCATCCATCTCGACCCGAAAGTAAAGAAAATACACATATTTGAAAAAGATAAAATCAGAATCAGCGAGAACTCCCACTTTACTCCAAACCCTATAAGAACAACCACGTCCAAAAATTCCTAAAACATCAAAACACACAAGAGAACCAAAAGAACCACCCAAAAGAACAATCAAACCCAACCTATCCGAATATAGAAGACAGCGAACAAGGATCCCCACAAGACCCGACCCCAGCAAGGACCCGAGAGCAAGGTGACAACTTGAGATCCAATAAACACCATGAGGGAGCAAGTTGGACCCACCCCACGTGGCACCACCTCTCCAAACAATTGAAATTAATCCCAGGAAAAACTGACCGATGGGCTAGCTCCCGAAAAAGCGGTAAAATTCAAATTTCAAATTCAAGATCCAATGGCCCGGAAAAGTATTCCCTGCTGGTGCAATCACCCACGTCATCAATCCTTTTTAAAACTAAAATAGCCAAGTTCAAAGCTCGTCTCATGGTATGGTGACTGGAAGGGCCAGAATCCTTTTTGACGATCTTCGAAGGGAACTAACATGAAGCGGGGTCTTTATCTGGGGATTGTTCTTTAAAAATATAAGACTTGAGATCAAAATGGACCAAAAATCCTTCTTCTAAAATATGGTAAAGGATCTCACTCCCCTTAGGACTGAACAGAATATCGTTGATTCTAAGTCAAGGAGAGCGTATCCCTCCATAAATAGGGTTGAAACATGAACCACTAGATTCTTTCTTGTTCATATATGCCAAGGTAAACACAAACAATATGCGAAGATAAACACATTCATGAACTTGTTTGAAACAAGCTTTCCCGCTTAGTGCAACAGTTCTTCAAGAGTCACTCTCCATTGCCTTCTCTGTGATTAATGTTAATTTAATTTGTAATATATAATTTACATCTATATTTAAAATAGTTTATTAATAATAAGGGTGCCATACTCAAGTCCATGCGGGGTATAAAATGCAATAACATATTAGATTTAAGTTGCAGATTTAAGTTTTCATAGTGGTTACAAAATGGGATTTAGGGAATGCTTTATCAAAATGCAATAACATATAAGATGCCTTTGCGTGGAGTGAGAGGGATTCTATAGGAAGGAAGGATTAATACCAAGCAAACAATACTTTCTCATGATTATAATCATGAATTTTCACCCTCAAATTGATTTGTTTTTGAAAACACACATATTTTTGATTGATTGGTTTAGTACGGAAATAATCTTCCTTCAAACTCTCCAGCAAAGCAAAAATAGCAGCCTAGATAGAGTGATATCTTAATAATTATTAACAAAAGTCCAAACATAGAAATCGGTATTCTTCATTGTTATTGTTCTTTATTTTATGTACCACATTGTAATAAATCTAGTTGTAATGTAGTGTATTTATATTTTTTGGTTGAATGCTTTATCATATATATTTAAAACACCTTGTTCGTTTATTACATCTTTTCAAAGTAATGTGTTCACTGAATATATACATTTTATAATTTTTTTAGATATGTTAGCTCAAACAAATCCCAAGAACATTTGCTTATACATGCCTTGTGCCTCTTCCCATAGCCCATCTTGATTTTACAAAGGAACAAGAGAATTGAAAGTGACTTGGTGAATGTGCCCTGATAAGTATTATTTAATAAATTTCCAGAAAGAAACATGACCATAGTACATATAGATTATATATATGTCCTAGCCACACATGGAGATAAACGCATATTTTTAGTTTGTTGAAAGCGTAGAGGGGCTTTCTGAGTCCGTTGAAATCCTTGATTGAAATGGAATGCAATTCCGCTTGAGTTGAAACAATTGAGATAAAAAGAATGATGGCAGTGTGCTCTTGGGTTGAGTTAAAGAAAATAAAAGAATAGAACTTGATATGGCAACAACGTTAATGATGTTAGATGAAAAGGCTGCTTTGGGAGGTTTGAACCCCGTGGATACAGAAGGCCACCTAGGGTGTACTCTTTTCTCAGGCATCATCATCATCATCATCATCATCATCATCATCATCATCATCATCATCAATCTAAACAATTCTTTGTATGTTCATCCAATAGAAATATGTTTGGTTTGCAGTAGGTCGCTTGTTCGAATCATGGGAGAAGCATTTTAAGCACCGACCTTGTGGCTCAATTAGCGCCTTCTTATGCTTTGCTACTTCAAAAATATGAATTTTAAAACACAAAGGATCATCCACCTATTTATCCCTATGGTGGTCGTCACTTGCAAAGTGTCCATACTACTTTGCACCACCACCTCCTCCAAGCTACTACTATTCAAAACCAAGCTGTTAACAATGGAATATGTCATCTTCTCTCTTTGTGAGACAAATCTTGGGGCCTTGCCTCACCATATAAGCCTCTGGCTTATAAATTTATATGAGATACTTTTAGGTCTTAATGTGATGTCATTGTAGGTTAGAATGCCAAAAAAAGGTTAATCAAACATTGAAAACATACATTAGTACAAGGGTTTTCTTTGACCTTTGGCATATATTACTAAATATTGTTTAAAACATTTATTGTGAATTTAGTTGCAATTTTCGTCAACATTGAGATAATTTTTAATTTTATTAAACACATATAATGTATGTTCAAGTTAATAACAAAATTAATTGGTCAATGTAAATAATTTCATATATCCTCTTTGTAATATTGATCATGATATGTATTGACTATTGAAAATTATGTGAAACATATATTTTTAAGTATTAATTTCTATTGTATATATTTTTATCAAGTACATCATAAAATATCAATCGGTACTTAAAAATATCTACTTTACATAAATTTCAATAATCATTCATATATATATATATATATATACACTAAATTATTTAACTAGATTAATTAATTTTACTATGATTTAATATCATTTGATGAGAATAATTATTTTAATAGAATCTATATTAATAATTAACATTCATCTAATATTCCAACATTGTTTAAATCTATACTTGTTACTAGACTAATTCCTAATATTATGCTAAAGTGAGCACAACCACCTCAAGGATTCCAAAATTTATTTGTTTATATATGTTTTTGGAAAAATTATAACTGGCCATAAGATTCACAATAGTAGTCTTTGTATAAAGAACATTGGATGTAATTGTTGTCCTTAAACTGGGCACATCAATTATAACTAGTAGCTACTAACTTCTCAATATTGTAGTTTGAGAAGTTCATTTTGAGATACAACAGTTATCCTTAGAAACGAGTACATGGTTGACCACTAGCGATCATTGTGTTTCCAAAATGATAGTTTTATTTAAATTATTACATGAAATTGTTATGAGATATTCACATTTCGAAGTGCTCGTAGATGCTAAGTTTCTAGCATTAATAATAATAATAATAATAATAATAATAATAATAATAATAATAATAATAATTATTATTATTATTATTATATTTTTTATAATTAAAATGAGTGACTTTGATAGAAAACATATGTTAATTTCCCAACGTAGTTATTTATATTTATATTTTAAGATGCAATTGTTATAAAAGAATCAGGGTCATCACTTCGGGTTGGCGGATGACCACAAAATGAGCACATGTGAAAATTTCAAAGTGGCCACTAGGTTTGCTACATTTTTCTTGGAAACTCAAACATAGATGGTTAAAGAACAATGTTCCGAAACCTATATAATGAAGCAATATATGTATCTTTAAACGTTTGAATCAATGACATCTATATTGATAGTGAGAATTATATTATAAATTATTATATAAAAGAAGATATGTACATATAAAAATATTTAAATAGTTAATAATATATAATATTTATTTAGTAATGTTTACATCTACATATTAATAGCTAAATATAATATAATGAAAAAATTAAATAATATAAGTATAAAAATTTATTCAAAGAGAGATGTTTAAATAATAATGTTGTAACTCTATTGGTCACTATGTTCTCAATATATTTATATGGATTTTCATTAGTGCAATTGCTTTTATGTCTTATTATTTTATTAAATTCATAAATATATTTAGAATGATTTTATACATTCATTAATGTACATAAAATGACTTCATACATTCATAAATGTAAGAAAATAAGAAAAAACAAACCCAATGACAAAAATAACAATCCATGTACTTAAAATGTTGACAACTAGCAATTGTTAGGTTTCCAAAAAATATCTTTAGACAATTATTTTTGAATGACATTTTTTGTTAAAACTGATCCAATTGTTATCAACACGTTTATGTAATGTTTTTTTGGGTAAATTTATTTGGAACGTAGCAGTTGCTAGGTTTACAATATTGGCTTTTTTTATTAGATAAGGGTGAACAATTTTGAAACTAGAGATATGAACCGGTCAAGTGAGTTTTGATAATTAGACCCACTTATAAAGAGAGGGTTTTGATCAATGGACCCACAACCGAGATGGTTTAGAGGATCCTACAACCTTTACAAAGCAGAACAAGAGGGTTTTAAGGGTCCCACAACCATAACCAACACAACAAGAGGGTTTGAAAGATCTCACAACCTTAGAAAGTTAAACAAAAAGAGGCTTTTAAGGATCCCACAACCATAACACCAAGAGGATTTGAAGGATCCCACAACCTTAGTACAATACAAAGAGGTTACTTCTCAATAAAACCCAAATAACGGATGCACTTGAACAAAATTTCCCTGAAACTTTTTTTGCAGAATAAGACCCTGTCAGGAGTAAAAGATCTTTTACTAGTCTTTTGCCTCCTTGGAACCTCCACATATCCTTTGTAAAATTGAATCATAATAAATGGCCTTGCCCTCCCACTAAGCCAAACAATAGCTAAATCATAACAAGGAACTATCCAACTTGTCCTCAACAATCTAGTTGCAACTTGATACATAACAGGGCTTTTTAGCCAAACATAATCAATACCCATAGATTCTAGGACAAACCCCATAAACTAGAAGAGACAAGGGTAAAATCCTCTATCATCCACTCTAATATGTCAATTTTTGGTGTGGTTTCCTCTATTCACCAAAATCAAAACCTACTGAAAGCTTTGGTAAGTGACTAGCAAAACTACCCTAACCTTACAAAACTAGCCTAGAGAAACCATGCCTTCTCAGTCCGAGTGTGCATAGGGTGATCAATTAAGCTATCCATAAGGCACCCCCTTCCACAACCTCCATGAAGCATTTGGTATACCTGCATGCAATCCCCTACAGATCTGGGCTTCAGTGAAGTTTTTGCACTTCCTCCACAAAACTTGAGTGTAACAAGTGACCATACATACCCACTCAACCTTACAATAACCCGTAAAGAGGGATAAAAAATATTAGACTAGGCTCCATATAACCTTATGAGGATTCCTCTATCATCCTCATTTCCTTGAAGTCCCAAAAATGGCCAGACAAGAGTTTCAATAGTGTTTCTAAATGAATGTAAACTCATAAACCAATCTAAAATAGTGCATGAACCCGCACAAAAAATAAAAACATGTGAAAAACTTCTATTATCCTCACCTATTTTGAGAACAATGGTGTGGATTCCTCTATCTTCCACACAAACAAAAAATATTTTGGTGGGGCATCCTCTATCCACCACCATTAACCTCCACTTGAAACAACAACTTCCAACATTCCTAGAATGTGTTTGAAGCTTCATAACATCAACCAAGAAGTGGGAAGAGGCCCTCAAACTCGTAAAGTAGGGATTTCTACCAGTCCTTCACCTTTTCAAATATAGTTTTGAGCCCACAGTTTTGTCACCTATCTTCGATAAATCTCCTGCTCTAGTTTTTATGGATAGACACTACTCAAAGTTTTTTATTCCAACGTTTAGGATATGCCAACCATTTGCTTTGCTTCTTTCGCACCCAATGAGCCATTCAAACTTCTGATAGATGGCCTTGGTGATGCATAAAACCTCTAATCTTCTTGGATCTAAACCTGTCTTCATCTCCATGATCCTCCTATCATCTTTTTTGTCTACAACCTATAGGAAGTTCGTTCCTCCTGCTTAGCTACTGAGCGTAATGAAACTCTCCGAGGAAAGTGCCGCTTGAGAGGATCTTTAGTGTATCTTTCAGATCTAGGTTAGAGTCGTCCTCATCTTCCTCCTCTTCGTTCTAACCTGAATTTTTTTACTTGTAAACCAAATTCAAAATCCTTCCTCCACTCCTCTCCGCCATATTAAAAATGTATCTTACATTAATATTTGAATATCCATTATCGATTGTAATTGTTAAAATAAAATGAACATGTCATTGTGAGATACCTATGTCTCAATGACTTGTTTGATTGTATCACAATAATTACATCAGAACTTTAATCTATAAATAACAGTGAATAAATATAAAAATATTGAACATGTTTATAATGCATAATGAGTACATTTTTATAAAATCTAATTTTATTATAGTTTTTATTAAAAATGTAATTAATGGTCAATCAAATCGTACATATTTGTTTAAATATACCAATTAAATAAACGTTATAATTACAAGGATCATTAATTGTACTAAATGTAAAAAAATATTATTATATTAAATAAAAGAAAAGTATCATTGATACCCTCAATAATAATAACGAACATTTTATCTATAAGAAAAAAAGTTGGAAAAAATTAATGCAACCTTCCTACCCTACTAAAAATGAAAGATATATATTCTTGAGACATAGTGGTCGATAAATTCCCAATAGTGGAATATTAAGATAAAATTTTATTCTTAAAATGATAATATCATCTAAAATAGACCTTTTTTTTTTAATCCTTTGACATTTTTTTAATAATAATATAAAAATAAAGCTACAATAGCCTTGATTGCTTCAATACATTAGATATATGTTAAACTAACCATATCATTGAGAACTAATGATTTATAATTTTTAAGTAGTATTTGTGTATATTATTCGGGTTGTTGCGTTTCCCTCATTATTTTTGAGAAATTATTACAGATAAAAGAAGAATATTTCGGAGTATATTGGTAGATTTGATTTCAATGAAGTGATCTTTTTTGCTTCATAATTTTATTAAAGTGTAAAAAATGTAAATAATAATAAATAATAATAATTACAATGGCACTGGTTTTATAATAGTAAATATATTTCATAATCATGACTTAATCAATTTTTTTATTATGAATATGAAGATATTATTAAACTTGCAAAAATAAATTAAATACTGTAATAAGATTAACATTTTTAAATATTTGATTATTTTATGTTAGTGATATAGTAAAAAAATGTAAATAATGTAAAAAAAAAAAAAATAATCTTTTAAAATAACAGTTAGTAAATACTTGATTCTACAATAATACATATGTAGATAACCTAAAACAATGGGCACATGGTATGTTATTTAATTATTTACACTGTGATAAAACTATTGAGGTAATAGATTGTTGGTAACTTAGTTTATTTGGAATAAATAGATGAGGTTGAGATATATAATATTTATTGCAATAAAGAGGGTTCAATTCATATTCATTTAATTTATAAGAATGATGATGATTATTACTTTTGGTATGACTTTGTCGTCATCTTCTCAACTTATTTATATGAATTTTATTTATTTTCTTTATATTTATATATATATATTTTAAAAAAAATTATCACTTAAAAAATAACCATGTTCATTTTTTCATTAAAAAGAATCAAGTTCATTTTGGAAGTGGATATTTAAGAAATTAATAAGTACAATTTTAGAGAAAAAAAATGAAAAACCACATAATTAAGAAGAGAGGGTGGTGGAAACATCACAATGGTGGGTATTTGAAATGATGTCCATGATATGAGTATATGTTATGATATAAATCTTGGATGAATTACAAGATACATGTATTTAAAAAAAAATTATAATGGTAAAATATTTTGAATTTAGTAGCTGTTAAGTTCTCAATATAGGTATTTAGATATCCATTTTAGATTCATAATTTTTTAATCATAATATATTAAAATTACATTATTATTTGAGAGATAGTTTCTTTTAGGTTTATCTATTAGTAATGTGGGTTATATTGTTTACTTAATTACACTATTATATATGTACACTTATACACACATTTATTTTGAGAAAATAATGGCCATTAGAATCCCAAAATATGAATTTATATATACTTAAAATCTAGTGGCTTTTAACATATATGTCGACAAATAAGGATATTAGATGGGTGCATGTTATATAATATTCACACTATAATGAAATCATTGAGTTAAAAATTGTTGGGAACTTAGTAGCTAATACATTCCTAACATTTATCTTTTTTATATATTATAGATAAACCAAATATTTATATGTTTTTTTTAGATCTCAGTAGTTAAGAATTTTCCAACATATTTCATTTGATATCGATACACAGATGTAAATTTTAACTAGACATACATGAGTGCATGGGCCATGGTTTTTACTTCTTTATGTTGTGATACAATTGTTGAGCTAAAACATTGTTGATAACTAGTGGCCGTTAGTTTTTAAATATTATACTATGTATCCTCTTTAGAACCTATTGATAGCTAGGTTCATAACTTTGGTATTTTAATGTTTGATATAGATTCCAATTATTATGCTAACTCGATAACATTGTTAAGAGATAATGGTCATTTGTTTTTAATAGATGTTTTATGAACCCGTTTTATAATTCAAATGATATACTAAAGTGAAATCATCTTTGAAGCTCTGTAGCTATCAATTTCCTAATAGTGGTATTTATATATCTATTTTTAACCGAACAATTTTATCAATACATTAATATGTAAATAAAAATAGTCAAGTAGAACTATATTAGTTCTAATATATATATACATTATCTATTCTTAGTAGACTCTATGTGTGTGGGTGGGGGGAGAACCTAGTGATTAATAAGAATTAAAAAAAAAGCATAATTATATACTCAAAATATAGAAAAACTAGTAGATATATGTGTGTCAAGAACTTAGTAGCAGTGAGATTCCAAAATATTCAAATTTTACACATCAAAAATTGGATGCAATTTATGGCACTAAATTAAATTAACATACATTATTTCCTCTTAAATGAGTGCACACTTAGTTCTCTTTAAAATAAAAATACATTTAAGATAAATGTTAATAGATTTGTTTAAATCTCAACAACCACTAGGATCTAAATAAATAGATTTTTATCTAATTAAAATATAAAAACTATGATCATAATTGTAGATGATAATTATGAATTATATAACATCTTTGTCTTTTATATTTGGAAAAATCAGAATTTGGCTATTTCTCTCAGTTGTAGACCTTTCCTGCTTTTGTCAGTCTTGTATTTGTTCTCTCTTGTACTCCTTTGCCTATCTCTTAGTTTGACCAATCTTATATTGATGACTCAAGCCTTCCATCTTACCCATAATGCTTAAAACCAACTTGTCCTATGTCTCTACAAGTCTCGAGCATGCACCTAATTTCATGCTCCTTGGACACTTGCATCCTAGACAAACACCTACATCGATGCATGTGTCATATTATGATACAAGTGTCCATTTCCATAAATTCATCTAATTTTCAAATGAATGTATTTTAAAAGTTATCCTAAGTGCTTTAATGTGAGATATTATACAAGAGGGTGGGTATAAATATAATATCAACTCTAATTTATTCCTCACCTATCACAGATCAAGACAAATTATCAAAATAATTCTATCAAGAATTTGTAACAACCCCATTGGGTTAGACATAGAAATACATGAATTTTTTAAATTAAACGTATATACTAAATATAAATTACACCATGAGAATATATAGAGATCATAATAAATACACAAGGTGTGATAATAACAATAAAGATAATACATTACATAATATTGATCTCTAATATCATTAGAGTACACATCATAATGTGAATATAGAAAGTAATCACATTAACTCTACTACAACTATAAAAAGTCTATAGCCACCACTGTTCAAGTACAATAATAAGTAATTACAACTCTTCATGACAATATTCAATGATAAGTACAATACAATATAATGTACATATAGATACATGGCTTCTCTGGAGCATAGTTCTCAAACTCAAATATCTGTGGCAATATCAAGTGTCATCCCTATAAATAGTATTAACTTTGGAAGGGAGAGCATCAAATGAACTCTTTTTCACACCAACTATAGACTAACAATCCCCCATACTAATCCCATCAAAAAATTTTCCTCCCTTCACATATGAGTATATACTAATGGTACAAGAATATAGAAAGAAAAGAAAATACCCATGTGTTGTATGATTCTAAACTAAACATGTAGTGTATCATAGAAATCAATTCTATTACAAGATATTGCACAAACATGTGAATCACACTAATGAAATGATAATGTCTCATTAAACATTCTTTGGCCTAAAATTTTACAAATAATAAATAATAATGATCTGGATCGATCAAATTCATACACACCACTTGATTGGACTTCTTTCATCTGTCATTGTGATACCAGTAAGTTAGTGAGTTCCATCTCACTCCTTACTCTGTATCGACAATACAGATTGGTCAAATACAATTCAACTACAAGATTAATTTATTTTACATCCTATTTACAAACACAACATAAACTTGTCAAACATAGGAATAATCAAAGCATACATTTATTCCATCAAACATATGAATGAATCTTACATTATTTTCCACCCCATACTAGAAATAATGACTACAATTTATACCATCTAGGTAAATATATATTTAACTGTAGATTTTTATTACCACAATAATTTTTAGATATATTACACCTTATAATAACCCATATTACCATAGTCTAGTGTTCTAAGACATAACTACTAGTTTTCCACAAACAATCATTTTAAAGTAGTCTTAAATACATGGAAACATAAACTTCTATTTAAGCAACTAGACATAACAAATTAAGTCACAATTTTCATGAAACACAATAATTTACTACTTAGCGAAGACTACACTTTCAAGTTTGTATGACTGCATACATAAGTCCTGCTAATTGTCTCAAACACACTACTCATAGTGATAACCAATCATGCATGCATATAATCAGATAAATGTAGAAATGAGTTTGGGTATAATAATTATGGTATTACCATCTGAGTATAACATGCATTTAAACTGTAGTACTCTATCATATCCCATACTAGCATAGGTTTTCAACTACATAATAACACGTAATCCAAACCTACGTTCAAGAATCAAGCAACACACACACATAATAATAATTAAGCAGATACAGGGCTATACCACATGGGTATACCCTAAATCTAAATTGCATACTAGTATTCAAAGTAGCATAACTTATAAATATGCATCACGATGTACCATTATATGTTTTATATGTCTAAACGCTGAATCATATTAACATTCTCACATTATGTACCCCACTCATGTATTCAATATTGAATATATATAAACTAGCCATCAGTCATAACCTATCTAAAGAATTAGATAACACCCAACCAAGTTATTCAACAATTCATTAAGTTCTTATAAGAGACTATTTTCATATGGATGCTTAAGTCCATAAATAAATATGATTCAACTCTATATAAACACTATATCATTGGTCCACTATGTTTCTGAGTTAAGAACTCCATATGATTGTACTTTCCTATTCACAAATTATATCGAATATGTTTATAAGATAAGGGATTCAACATTGTATAATTCCATCATAGTTTTTATCCTTACCTAAATAGGTTTCTAGAATACTAATAGGTACATACATATCTATGCTCACATTTAACCATATTGTTATTGATTCACAATACGTAACTTACTACAAAATTATATTTATAGCACGTGTTTTCTTCATATGATAAGTAACCCCATGCCATCATAAAACTTAATACAAAATAATGATAGATTATGTTGAACTCTTTGTACTTTACATGCCTTAATAAAATAATTATAAGAATTTTGATATACCAAAAAAAACTATATATATACACGAACACTCATTAATATTCCAAAATAATATTTTTAACAACCTTTCAATAGAATATATCAACTACTCATTTTAATATTGGAATATTAATAAACAAGACATCTAAATTAATATGAGGTTATATAATATCTACCAACCAAAGCGTCATTTAATTATTGCTAACAAACACTCGTAACTTCTTAAATCCGATTAAGCATACTACTCAACTTCTTACTATAAGATCAAGTACGTTGATCCCTATTGAATACACCCTATTTATATACATACATGTACTTTTGTACAAGTCTACTTATTCTAACACACTTTTGAATTGCATTTATAGGATTTTATATATAAAAACTAGGGACTTTTATATCCTTTTAAGGTAGGCTGCCATGTACGTTCGCTGCATGGCGAGAAATAATTAATAATGCATCTGCCTCTAATATTAATCCATCCTGTGTTATATGTGGAACAACAGAGATCACAAAATACTCACTATTACAACATTCGTTATTATGAATAGCTTGATATTTAGTGAATCGACATAGTTTATTATTACAGGAAAAATAATGACTTATGTAAGACAAGCTATATAGCCAAATAGTTTGATAATGAATAACTCCGCATAAAGTATGTGGTAACATAACACGCTACATATTCCATTTAATATATATCCAGGATATATTGTGAGAGTTGGGAGGAACAACGTCTAACAAGGACTCCGTTTACAAACCTTTTTAATTTCACATTCATCCCCAGCAAGTATGCCTTGACTATAATATAAGTTCCCTGGTTTCGAAACTGTGTTTTAAAGCTAGATTCTACAGAAGTGATGCCGTAAACCTTATTGTTACTCTCCCTATTTGTTATAACTAATCACTAAATTTGACCTTCTTTATCTATTGGCATCATTATTCTAACTTCTCATTAAATGATACTTCACCATTTCATTTCATCTATTCTTATAAGATCATCATGCAAACATTCCTTCAGACATTGGCACTTAACAAATTTTATATTTTTTTACTAGTCATTCATATTAGACTCCCATCCCCAAACTCCTATTTGAGGAGACTGAAAATCTCACTGACCAAGAATTTGATAGAGTACGCCATTGCTGATATACAACCTACAACAATAACTTGAACCCATGTCCATTATGTATTAGTTACTACTTTTATCCTTCGTAATTCAGTAGGCGCCAGCCACCTAACTTATATTCAACAAAATTATACTCTGGATCATATTAGACTATAGCGCCCCATTAAATTTTCACTATGCTAAAATTTACAACGACCCAAAACATATTCAGTGACTCACCAATCTAAACGCAAATACAATGATTTACCAATCTAAACACATATACAAAAATTTATTTGACATTATAAATCATACTGTTGACAGCCTGGTAACGCCTGGTACGGTGATGCCAGCCAATTGGTTTTGTTTAGTATTCACAAAGAAAGATACAACAAATTCTGTATATGGATACTCGAACCCTATGGCTGTGCTCTAATAAAGGACCCGTGCTCTAATATTTTGTTGATAAATCTTTACTAAATACTGTAAAAATAAGGGTAAGCAAATATTATATTTGGTATAGTTTAACATCAGCTATGAGACCCAATTAATTAATTTGTAGCCTAAAAATCCCAAATAATCTAGTTGTTCATCTAGGCAATTACAAAACTGCATATTGATCACAATATACCGCTAATCCTCCAGTTTTGTTTGAATAGTTACGACAATATTGCACAAGGTATTTTTATTCTCTTAGTTCATGTATTAACTAAGACACTCATGCAACTTTAAATGGTTGTATAGTTTAACAACATATTCATAAATAGTTTTATAACAGCTAGAAACATTCTAAATTTTTCCCATGTTTACACATTAAAATAAAAAATACTACCTACCTGGATAGAAGAGTTGAGGACTTCCTCTTCGTTTCATCTATGCTTTCTTCTCTCATGCCATGCCTCTTACTCCACCTTCTCAAGCTCCAACTTTCCTTCCTCCCCCTTCTCATTATATGGTCTCCCCATTAAGAAGTGGTCTCTACTTTTTAAAATAGTCCTCTCTTGTTTTATTCATTCTATTTTATTTATTTATTTATTTATTTCTATTTATTTATTTGATTTGTCTTTATTTTTCAAATCATAGGATTTAATTAAAACTTTCTTCAAAATCTAAATCTTTCCCCTTTTTTATTTTATTATTTTTATAGTCAAGCGGTCTATTTCATTTTTACTTAAATTTATAATAATTAATATTAATTATCATTTCAAATTACTATGACAATCTAATGATTAAATTATAGATTAATAATTTGAATTAGTCTAATCAAACAAATCTTGAAACATTCATGGCCACACATAAGTCGCATTTAGATTAGAATCTACAAAACTATTAAAATATACTATCAAACTATAAGCAAACATCTATTTATTGTAAGAAACATTAAAGACATTATGATAACCATTCAAATTATGCATTTAACATGAATTATTTAAGCGGTGTATGTAGATTTCTTGCTAGCTCTTTATCATCTTCTGACATTTTCATCTACGCCACCCTCTCTGATGATGCTCTCCCTTTGACACACTTTAAGAGATGGTTCTGTTACATCAATATCATAAAAAAATATGTAGTTAGTCCATAACAGTGATGATATACATTCATCATTAAATATAGCTAAAATAATAAATTAACATGATCATAAAGTAAACATTTACTTATAGCTAACTCATAATAACATGATCATGTAACCTGAAAGATACCCTACTTACCCCATATCAACATATATCTCACAGCTTAGTTAAAAATAATCAAAACTATATTTTCTAACTATAGATATCCATAGATAATCTAACAAGTTTGCCTGGAGAGGAATTTGGATGTAACATCTTTACCCCTAAAGTTTGTCATCGTCCTTCATGAATCATATTCAAACATAAGTTTTAAATTAAAAATATTAATTAGCAAAACAATAACATGATATTTAATATCGAATTAAGAAGATAAATGAGATATTACCTATAAAAATCACCATATTTCTTTTAAGTTGCTTTGCTCCTAGTTTATTGGTCCTATAAGACCCTACTCAATAAAATTTCTTTCTATGTAAATAAAGTTTGCAAAAATTAATTACTCTAATTGATTTTATCATGACCATTTCAAGGTCCAAAATCGTCAAATAAGCTTATATACTATAGGATCTTCTATTTCTTTGAAGGGTTTCATATATCTCAATGAAAGATTCATTGACTTTTTAATAGCATATGAGATCATCATGCAAACCAAAACAAATGACCAAGAGGAGATCCACAAAATCTTCCATCCCTTATGCACATCTCTCTAATATAGAGAGTGTTTTTCTCATTTTAGAAAAAGTAATTAGGGAATGTGGTAATAATAATGTGTATAAATTAATACTATCTTTACTCTACGTAGTTCTTGATAAGTATAACATGTCAATACTTTCACTACTCTATAGATCCCTTGACAAGAAAAATGATGAATAAGAACTAAAAATATTATATTTCTAATGTATTAAAAAATCATGGAATAGCCATCCACAATATACATACATATGGATATACAAATGAATTTGACAAGTTCCCCCTGTCAAATCCTAAATTTGATAAATTCATCTATCGGATCCAACTCAATAACAATTGAGTCAATGTGATGATAAGTAAGATATCATCCTATAGTTTAGAACTCATGATCCTAATTCACCACTCTTCCCTTAGTTCTCAACGACCTAATGATCTCTAAAAGTGTACAAGGTTTAATGAACCATAAATCCATACTAATAGATCATAGAAATAAATACTATATGCTAAATAATTTCAGATGTATCAACATATATACAATAAAAATCATACAATTATTTCATAATTGCATTAAGTTACCACTAGCCAAACATAACTAGCATTATAGTCTTTAATTTAATCTATAGTGTTATATTCATAGTTAAGAGGAAATAATGTTAAAATTAATATAACATACAAAGGCCAAGAATCACATCATATTTTCAACCTTAAAAGGGAGCAAGTGAGACAAGATCTCCCTGCTTGCTCAACCAAACTGCAACAAATTAAAAGTTTATCTCAACCCTTAGATTGAAAAGATTTTTCACACATCTTATACCCTAATCACTTCTGATGAAAGGTGCATAAATAACTCTTCAACAAACATATTTTAAGTTAAAGAGAATAAAATCGATCTAATCAAGGGTAAATAGTAGTATATTAATTATAATCAACTTATAATTCTTGATCTAGATTTTAATATATAATTCAAGGTTTACCACCCCACGTGATTTTAAATCACAAGTTAGATAAAGTAGTGACTCTAAAGAGTCACAAGCAAGAATTAGATGACTATCATTTCAAAAATTTCAACATACCCTCACAAGGTAAAAAGAAAACACCACAACTTAATGTTGCTAAATCACTACCTAGTTACCAAATTAGTAAGTATAATTTCAAAATTTATTTCCATAACTGAGAGAGAAATACAATACTAATCATAAGACATATTAATCTATTTAATCCTATAACTTCTATCATAATAAGAAGTACAAGACATTTTCCCATAATCTTCAATGAAATAAGATAAAATCAATATTTCATAAACAAATTTCCATTTTAAATAATATTAAATCAATCATCATGACATATGAATCCTCTTAATAGATTAATAATCATGTCCAAGGAGAATAAGATAATAACAACTCACCTCTAAAATAACTCTTAGAGATCACACTCCTTCCTAAACCACATAACCATAAGGGTGTCAATCCATAAACAAACTCCTAACACAAGGGGCTTCTCAAGCAAAGCAAAAACACTCTACTAAGAAGATTCCAACCGCCCTAGGTGGTAATAACTAAAAATGGTCTTAAATAATTTTCCACTCCTAGGGTTAGTTAATACAAGACACAAAAACAAATCATACATATTTAGTTGAGAAGCATCCCATGCTTATAAAACACTTACAACAAAAAAAAAAAAAAACAATGGTGAAGGTAACTTGATTACTAAGAAAGATGTAATCATACTCGAGGTGTTTGATCTGAGTGATCAAACTACGATAAAAATATTTTTGTTCATGACTCATGAATGATGATATATACTCACCTACCAAACCTTGTATTCAGCCATTACCATTGGGTCACTCGATAAACCAATCCCATAAAAAATTCAAAAGGGGTACGATTTCTCCTATGGGTACACACTCAATGTTTCCCACATCTATTGCATGAATGTTTCAAAACTAACAATAGTCACCAAGCCACACTAGAGGATCTATTGAGTCTCATAATCTAATTTTGATGTAACATGGTTCCACATTGAGGCACTAAAAATATAAAATATCAGTGAAATAATTCATGTCACTAGGTTCACATTGGTGAACAAAAAGACATAAAAATGTTAATAGGCTTATTAGGTCCTAGAGTTTGAGCCACAACTCTGATATCACATTAACAACTCCACTGAATTAAACATAGAAATACATGATTTTTTTTAATTAAACACATATACTAAATATATATTACACAATGATAATCTATAGAGACCATAAGAAATACACAAGGTGTGATAATAACAACAAACATAATACATCACATAATACTGATCTCTAATATCATGAGAGTACACATCATAATGCAAATATAGAAAGTACTCACATTAACTCTACTAAAATTGTAATAAGTCTACATCCACCACTGTCCAAGTAAATAACAAGTAATTACAAATCTTCATGATAATATTCAATAATAAGTAAAATATAATATAATGTACATATAAATAAATAGCTTCTCCAGAGCATAGTTTTCAAACTCAAGTATCTGTAACAATCTCAAGTGTCATCTTGATAAGTAGTACTGGTGTGGGGAGGGAGAGTATTATCTAAACACTTTTTCACACGAACCAAAGATCAATAATTTATTGCACTAATCCCATTAGGGAATGGCCCCCCTTCATGGATGAGTAGATAGTGACGTAAGAATCTAGAGAAACAAGCAAGTACCTATGTGTTGTATGATTCTAAAATGAACATGTAGTGTATCATAGAAATCTAATCTATTGTAAGATATCACATAAATATATGAATCAAAATCATGAAATTATAATGTCTCACTAAACATACTTTGACCCAAAGTTTTACAAATAATAAATAACAATGATCTAGATCATTCAAATTCATATACACCACTTAATCAGACTACTTTCATCTATCATTATGATACCAATAAGTCAGTGAAGTCTATCTCATTCTTTACTCTGTATTGGTAATATAGATTGATCAAATACAATTCAACCACAAGATTCATTTAATTTACATCTTATTTGCAAACATAACATAAACATGTCAAATATATGAATGAATCTTACATTATTTTCTATCCCATATTATAAATAATGACTATAATTTATACTATCCAAGTAAATACACATTTAAATCTAGGTTTTTACCACCACAATAATTTTAGATATGTTACACCCTATGATAACCCATATTACCATAGTCTAGTGTTCTAAGATATAACTACTAATTTTTCATAAACAATCATTTTAAAGTAGTTTTAAATATATGAAAACATAAACTTTTATTTAAGCAACTAGACATAACAAAGTAATTCATAATTTCCATAGATCACAATGATTTACTACTTAGCAAACACTACACTTTCAAGGTTGTATGCTTGCATACACAAGTCCTCCTAATTATCTCAAACACACTACTCAGTGAAAACCAATCATGCATGCATATAATTAGATAAATGTATATACGAGTTTAGGCATAATAATTATGGTATGTACCATTAGAATATAACATACATTTAAACTATAGTACTATATGATATCTTATACTATCATAAGTTTCCAAATAAATAATAACACGTAATCCAAACTTACGATTTCAAAAATCAAGCAACATACATACATAATAATAATTAAGTAGGTACGGGGATATGCCACCCAATTAAATACTAAGTCTAAATTGTATACTAGCATTCAAAGTAACATAACTTATAAGTGCACATCACGATGTACCATTACATACTTTATATGTCTAAACATTGGATCATATTAACATTCTCACATTATGTATCACACTTAGGTATTCAATGTCAAATATATATAAACTAGCAGTCAATTATAGCCTATCCAAGGAATCAGATAATACCTGACCAAGTTATTCAATAATTCATTAAGTTCTTCTAGGAGACTATATTCATATATATGTTTAAGTCCATAAATAAGTATGATTCCACTGTATATAAACACTATATCATTGGTCCATTATGTTTTTGAGTTAAGAACTTCATATTATTGTACTTTTTTATTCACAAATT
>JARHVA010005671.1:187500-302500 GCA_037957365.1 Torreya grandis | reverse complement strand
ATGATAACCATTTAAATTATGCATTTAGAATGAATTATTTAACTACTGTGTGTAAGGTTATTACTAGCTCTTTACCATCCTCTGAAATATCATCTACATCACCCTCTCTGATGATGCTTTCCCTCTAGCACACTTTGAGGGATGGTTCTCCTACATCAACCTTATGACAAAATAGGTAGTTAGACCATAACAATCATGATATATATTCATCATAAAATATAGCTAAAATAATAAATTAACATGTTCATAAAGTAAATATTTACTTATAGCATGACCATGTAACCTAAGCAATACCTTGCTACTCCATATCAACATGTATCTCACAACTTAATTAAAAATAATCAAATCTAAATTTACCAACTATAGATATCCTAAGATAATCTAATAAATTTGTTCGGTGAAGAATCAGGGTGTAACATCATTCAAGTGAGAAGTGATTCCCTATTTTCTCTTATTTCTATATTATTCATATGGACAACACATCTACAGGTTTGAAATACTTAAGGGGCAACTAAGAGCTTGATTTTTATAGTTAAAATATAGGTCACTATTATACTTGCTTATCACACATTATATGATTTATACATAAGAAAATATGTAAGGAAAAACTACATGAGTTTGAGACCCTTTTTATAATATTATATATGTAGGTAGTGCTCATTGACATAGGGGTATTTGAGACAACTCGACATCATGTGCACACTAACCCATTTTTTTCATAGCCACTATGAAGATGAAGAAATAGGGTTTGATCATTTGACCAGAAGAGATAGTCCATGATATAGATATAAATGTATTAGAGTGAAGGAAATATGAATAACCAATTTTGATAGTTATTACATATTGGACACCTATTTTTGATCTAGACAGTAACATCGATGCAACCATCGCAAGCTGATAGAAGTGCCTACAGATATAGAGGAACTTAATAGACAATTTGGTGACTATTATAGAATATTATCCTATTTTGATTCTTGAATGTTATATATCTAGATCTATATTATCATTAAAACCAACTATATATCTTGTTTTCATTATCATTACAATATATAATATAGTTGTACTTTCTATTTTTCAAACATCTAAAAATGATAAATTTAGTATATGTTATTCTGAGTTTTATAATTGATTGAATCTAGTATAGATATATTTATCACCTTTGTGCTTATTCATTTCTATATCCTTAACCCTATCTATCCAAATAGGATCTCCATTCAATTTAAGCTTAAACATTTGGTGAACCTGATTCACACAAATCCAATTTTTGTAATTCCTAGAGTTTTTAGTTAGCTAGGGATTCATATTGTTATACTTTTTCATTTTATACTTATACCATTTTACATGCAACCTAGATATAACCATAGATTGAGAGGTGTGCATATTGAACACATTGATATTCAACCTAAGATGCCACAAACCAATGAGGAACCTAATTCCATGGTCCATGATGATACCCATGTTGAGAATGAGTATCTTTTTAATGAAGTAACCCTAGAGGAAGAATCTAAAAATGAAAACCATGAATCTAATGAAACAAATACACATGAACAAATAGATCATGATCATGTGCAAGCTATTTCATTATTTTGTGAGTGTATTCATCAAAAACCCACTATTTCAAGGATGAAATCCTAAAAATCATATTAGAAACTAAAAAAGAAAAAAAGCATAGATGACCAAGTAGGTCCATTTATTGATCATGATATTGTAGCTATGGGTCATCCCCATATACCAACAACCCTCCCCTTGATCACATTACCACTTCATAGTTCTAATGGAGACATGTGATATGTATTCCAACCTTTGTTTCCTAAAAACACTATTGCTATAACTACCATGGAATTACCAATTATTTCAAATCAAATACCAATTTAAATTATTATTACTATTCAAACAATGTTCACTTACCCTTTGGTGACTACTTAGCTTGCTAATCCAACCCTGAATGGATCTATAGTTCAAAATCTCCTTCAAGTTATAAAGGCCTTGGAGGATAAGGTTAAAAAATTTGAACTATAAGATTTAAAGTCTCCTCATGCTATTGATTCTAAAATTGTGTTGTATAACCCTCTTTCACTTGAGATATATTTTCACATTTTGATAAATAGTTTTGTTGCACCTAAGTCCCCATTTTATAATGGAAAGGGTGATCATGAGTAGTATATTCACTCTTTCTATGCAACATACTTTGATTATTCCTCTAATGATAGGTTTTTGATCAAATTATTTCCATGGATCCTCAAGGACTATGCTTTGAGGTGGTTATATGATTTACCTGTCTAATGTGTGAAAGCATTCAAAGATATTGTAGATCATTTTTTAGAACACTTATCTATTAAAATTACCAAAATTTTTTCCTATGCCCAAATTGTAAAAAGCAAACAAGGAACCAATGAACCTATTACTTTAAATGTTGTAAGGTACAAGACAATATTGGCTAAAATGACCAATCTTATGGTAGATAAATAACTTCAGTATATCTTTAAAAAAGTTTGTTTTCTACTTTACATGATTCCATCATTTTCAAAAAGTTAAAACCCTTTGATGACTTATGCCATGTTATTTGGGACCATGAATTGAAACTTATCTTATTGAAAAAGCTTAAGTATTTAACAAATACACTAACTACATGTAAATCGAATATGAAGTTTACAATCAAACCAAGTTATAAGGTAAACCTTATTTATCCCAAAAATGAAATAACCACCATGGTTAATAGATTTTCAGAGAATCCTAATCGACTTCTCTTATCCAATGCATCAAGGAGACAATTTACACACTTACCTGAGTCTCCTACTTCATTATCCTGAGGCTAGTAGAGTGTCATCTTATATATCTCCCTCATATTATAGAGGTTGATATGAGTAAGTCTCTATCCAAATAAAATGATGTTAATGATTATTTTTATTATCACTAGGGACTAGGGCATTCTATGAACATATTTTTTACCTTGAAGCATAAGATCCAAGACCTTATCGATGACCAAAATATTACATTAGATGATCCTCCAAAGGAATCAGGTTCAAAACCTAGTGATCACCAAAAATAGAAGATATTTAACCCTATGAAAGACCATTCTAATAAGGATGTGGAAGTGAAAATGGTATATAACACACATCCTCCTCCATCAAACTATGAGCACCCAGTAGATGGGATTATTTGTACCTGTATGTGGCATAAACCTCATATGGTTTAGATACCTTATATTATTTTTTATGACAAGGAGATTAAGGATGATGACTCTGATATTCATTCTTTATTCATTTAAACATACCTTAATCACTAGATTCTATGCATTATTATAATTTATAATAGTGCAAGTGAAAAAATTTGCACCATGACATTACTTATGCACTTTGGTTATACTAATCATGATTTACACCCTTATACTAGAACATGTTAGAGCATTCGATGGGACATCACAACTGATTCTTGGTGAGATTGACTTACCTTTATAGGTGGTACTCGCTCATGTGGTTACTACATTTTTAGTTATACCTTCCACAGATGTCTTTGATATGTTATTGGGATGCTCTGAATATGTACCCTTCAATTAGTACCTTCTACACTATATGGGCATGTTAAATATATTCATGCCAATTGGGTAATTATAGTTTCTAATAATCATTCATACTTTACATAGTGTTACATAAAAATGATATTTGATAACAATGACACTAATACATATGATTGATGTAGCCTAATCTCAATTTTTTATGCTTTCACTTATTAGTTTGCTACACAATAAGATACCAACTGAGTGCAACCCTTGACCTCCCTATTTTATGAAACAGTCTCATGTACCTTATTTGTGGCCTTTAGGCTTTATGTGTGATATTCTACGCAATTCAATGTTATATCTATCCAACACATGTTTTATATACAATTTGATTCTAAATTTAATACTATAGTACAAAAATTCAAAAGATCACTTGTTATTTATACGTTTCAATGTTATATTTATCTAACATGTGTTTCATATGCAATTGAATGTTTCATTTAATACTATGATACAATCAAAATCACACATTCAAAATGTTGTTACATGATTATATCTTTCCCCTATGATTTATTTTGAGATAAGTGACATGTAGGATATGTACCTCATCTCAAATGGGGGCATCACAAAGGGATTACCTTGAGAATTTGAGTGTTCATGAAAAATATTTAATATAGTTTTTAGATTTCAATATGGTTCAAAATATTGAAATTATGGAGGCACGTGCAAAGCATGTTGACTCACTCTTTCAAGTTTTATTTGACATTCTATATCAATACAATATAATACAATGGGAATGATATTCATTCATGTTCATGTTACTATATAATTTTTTTTAAATTTAAAATTTTTAAAGTTTAAATTATAAGTTTCAGAGGTACAAAGTTTCAATTTGAATCTAGATCTATATGTAGTGGTGTGATTCATAATGTGATAAGTGGGCCAAGTGATAGTCTAATGACACTCAATATATATGGTTACACTTTTGTTAACTCAATAAGTGGTTCCATATCTTTCCTATTATTTATAATTAGAATCTAACAACACTCAATGGTTAGGAATTTACCCTTCCTTAGAGTGCTCTTCACAATTGAAATCATATCCATGACTAATTCAAAATCTTCACTCATTGAGACTTGATCACTCTTAATTTCACCATGAGTTTGTATGGTTAAAGTTTAGAGACACCCAATTACCTACCACTCATACTATTACCACTTTCAAAATTTATTATTCTCCCTATTTAGGAAGCAAATAAATTTTAAATCACCCTCTCTTCAGTCAAAATTTTCCAGCAAGAGAGCATGCACTTCTTCACTTTCAAGTTGCAGGGTAATTATATTGCCTAGTCTTTCAGGTGCATATATTACTTTCTCTTTTTTAAATTTAAAAGTCCAATTTTCATATTTTTAATCTTTATATATGGATAGTAACTACTTTCAGTAGCATTTGTTGTAAGTTTTTTCATTAAGGCATCTTGTACAATTAAGTTTCACATAAAAAAGAAATGTGTGTATACACACTTAATTTCACATATAATTTACTCTAGTCAATTCACTTTATTATATCACTAGAATAAGCTAGGGTAAAATATAGACACTAAAATTTAATCATTAAATTATTGAAAGTGTTTTACTTGACATCTTTACCTTGACTTAATCATCATTTTGTTAACTAGAGATCCCTATGACAAACTTCACTACTCCACTTATTGTCTATCCAAACATTGGAAACATCATTCAAACATCTCTATTTAAATTACAGGCTCTTCCAAACAAAATTCATAAACCCATGACCTTTTGGGACAAGACCATGCTAGGCAAACATGACTATAGGCCAACCATGTCCCCTAGTACACCATTGTCTAAAGTGCTCCAATTGTCACTTTTTAAATTTAAAACACTCTATATCAACCCTCATGTACTTTTATCAAGGTTGGTTAACCTAAATATTCTAAATTGGCCACTATATAAACACATAAAATTAAATCTATAGACCTCCTTAAAAAGACCATATAAAAACATTGCACAATAAGCAAAAGAGCACTATTCTTTCCAATTCTAATTCTATTATATTATAAAAGTCATAGACCAAGTCTAAAATCATTGTATTACAGGTCAAGGGCACTCATTGTTAGGCATTCAAATAAATTTATCTAGTTGCATTCATACAATAAAGATAAAAATTCACACACTTACTCTAGGAGGGATAACTACATCATCTTGAAAACATTTTAGGTTATGTAGGTAGCACTTAGGTTACATAGGTTTTTTTGAGGATGGCTCAGTTATTCCCCTAACCTTATTTCCCTTTCCAAAATTTGATTTCTATTTGTTTTATTGTGAAAAAGCTATTTTTTTGTTTTTTTAAGACTTTTGCACATCAAAATCAGACCCTGAAGATTATCAACATATCCTCTCAGACAGTCACATACCCCGAGCTCAAAAAATCATTTGTGAAAGTCAACACAGACACTACCATGTTCAAAAGATAAGGCTACATTGTGTCCATGTCCTCCTAATGTGTCCTTATCCTAATACATGATAAAATTATAAATTTAGGGGCAATGTGGTTCATAAATCAATCTTATATATAACCTGTCAACAGTCAACCTTTTCAATTAACATAAAAATTATTTTGAGTGAGGTTTTCATATCTATTGATCAATTTACTATTTTTGTCAATTTCTAATTTTATAAATTATGTATTTTTATTATCAAATATGTGTATTTCTTCTATTTCAGTTTCATTACTTTATATCTATTTATTTGATTCAATTAAATTCAAAATATATTAAATAGAAATATGTCCAAATACTGCAAATGAAACTATATGAAGTAATGCAAATGAAAAATGGATAAGGGGTTATCATATATGTTCATTATTTTAGAAATTTTGAGATTGTAGATAGATTGTGAATGCTATGTATAACTTGATTCTGAAATCTAAAAATTATGCGATGCTCTAAGAGAGACCCATTTACTATAACATATCTATCCATGTGTTTTTCTTGTTGGGATAGACCATATGGTCATGACTGCCTAACTATGACTAAGTTTGCCATGTTACAACTAGGTTTGTTATTTTATGATTTTATAGTTTGTTTTCTCTAAGTTATTTTTTATCACCTAAATATATTACACATGTACCTTTGTTTTAAATATATGTCTAGGAAGAATGAGAAAAATATATGAATCTTCTCCTTGACCTAGTTTTCACTCCAAAAGGAAACAAATAGTTATGGAGTCAAAAAAAATGTCAAGGAAAATTTAAAAACTATGTATCTTGCACTTACGAAATCAAAATCTTGCATAGTTATATGAGTATGTGGATGGAATAGCTTAGGTGAGGGGTTGTGAACCTCATCTTTTCTAGAAGTGATGATGTAATTTTATGTAGTGTAATACCCTTCTTTGGTATAAGGGAAATGTAGAGAGAATAAGATAGAATGACAATACCGTAAGTATATGGAATTCAATAAAGCTTGACTTGAGTGATGTTTGGATCTATAATTGACCTTATATATCACATGGTTATTTATATTTGGTGGTGTCTTATGATTGCTTATAGATGATAAATTGATTTATTAGACCTTGTATGTATATGTTGACCTAGGATATCTTATGCACACTTGTTGACTATGGTAATGTATGGAAATAAGAGTAAACGTGTAAGACTCATCACAATGGGATAATAGAGCCAAAAACATAAAAGGGAAAACCCTATAAGGTGTATGAATTTGCCTAGGATAGACATGTACATTTTACAAGCTTGTACAGTTGATGATTTCAGCTCTATTTTCAAGGCAAGATTGACTAATAAGTGAAAAATAGTCTAAATATGTTAATAAATACTTTTTTGATAAATTTTAATGTGTTTTTAGACTTTATAGATAAATCATAGACTTATTGTGAGGCTGGAATAGTCTAAAAAAAAATTTAAAATGTATAAATTTATCTAATAAAATAAATGCATGATTATTGTAAGGTCAGAGTAATTTTAATATTTTAACATGAAAACATATTGTCACCAAATTATGTTTGGCATGTTATATGTGTAAATTATGGTTAGATTTATTTTGATTATTTAAATGCAATTCATGACACAATTCAAAAAAAATTATGGCCTCAAAGCAAGCTTATGATTTGTTTTCCTCAGAGTCAAGCATCAATGAATTGGTCAATATATTTTGTATTTCCACAAGTTGAGTTTGTTGGAAATATACACATAAATTTGGAATTTGTTAAAATATTATTTTATACTTTTCCTACCTACCTCCCCCCTCCTCCTCTCCACTCAAAAACTATAGCCACCAAACATAATCAAATGCGATGGTTTAAATTTGAAATTGGGGAGAATGATACAGTAGGTGAAACTTTCAACAGAAGTGGAAAAAAGTATTAAAATATAAAGCATAAGAATGTGTGCAACATGAAATAGATGTAGTATTAGTTAGGAAAGTGAGAATCAAAATTTTAGCACAATAGCATACTATGTAGAAGATAAGGCAACAAAAAGCTTGGAGAATACTACAACAACAACAAACATTGAATTTTGTGCAACAATAGGATTGTGAAATATAGAATAGACAAAGAAGAAGAATAATGGGAAGAATAGAAGGAGAACAATAGAGAAAGGATAATATAATGCAACAACAAACTCCATAATAGAAAATAAGAATAAAATAAAAGTTTTTGTGAGTCATTTGTAAAAAGCTATAGCTGTAGGTTTTTAGTTGATGTAATCAGTTGATAGATTCATTTTAAGATATAGAAAATTGTGTTATTTACATCCATACTCTTCCTCCTATTTTTTATGTTTTTAGCATGTGTTTTTAGTGCATTAATAGCACTGTTATATCATCTATGAACTATCTACAAAGTTTTAATTTTTAGTCTTGATTCTGTGTTGTGTGGTTAATGTCTACCTATGCCTACAACTTTTTCCCTATTTTTTTCCAATAAATGGTATCAAATCCCATAGGTTATAAATCCATTTAGACATGGTAGCAGATAATTCTAGTTCATGGAAACAACCCCTACATTTTATGGAAAAAACTATGATGTGTGGAACATCAAAATAAAGACCATAATCAACTCTCAAGAGCTATGGGAGTTGGTTGAAGGTGGATATAATGAGGTTGAAGACCTGATAGCCTTCAATGCATTAACCCAAGCATAAATAATTTAAAAAAAAAAGAATATAAAAAATGATGCCAAGACACTCAGCTACATATAAATAGCACTACATGATTCAATCTATCTTAGGAGAGTAGCAACTGTTTATTCCAAAAAAACATGGAATATTTTACAAAATCCTTATCAAGAGAGTAACAAGGTGAAGCTTGTCAAGTTAAAGATATTAATAAGGGAATTTGAGATTTTGGTGATGAAGGAGAATGTGTCTATCAATGATTTCTTTACAAGGATAATTAACATTATCAATAAAATGAAGACATGTGGTGATACCCTTGAAGATCATAGGATCATAGAGAACATGTTAAGGAGCCTTCCAATTAGATTTGACCCTATAGTGGTTTCAATAGAATAGTCAAATGATTTTAGGCAAATTATGGTAGATGAGCTAATAGGTTCCTTAAAAACCCATGAACAAAGGTTGAATAGGTCATCTACCTCTTTCCATGAGTAAATGTTCAAGAACAATGTAAATTTGAAAGGAAGGGTGAGAGGAACAAATAATAGAGGAAGAAAAAGAACTTGAAGTAGTCAAGAAGGTGTAAGACATAACCATCAAGAGTCACATGGAAGAGAAAGAGGAAGGAGCAACATCACTTCAAAAGGAGGATCTACACAAAGGTATGATAAGTCTAACATCTTATGTTACTATTATAAGAGGTATGGACACTATGCTAGTGAGTATAGAAATAAAGAGTATGAAATGAATAGGTAGAATTCAAATTTATCCCAAACACAATAGGATAAATATAATAGGAATGATAAAGGTGGAATCTTGTTTATAGAATGCAACATTATCAAATAAAGAGGTAAAAAAACATGGTATTTGGATAGTGGTTGTATCAACCACATGAGTGGGAACAAATAAAAGTTCAACCATATTGATGGGTCAATCAAATCATATGTGAATATGAGAAATAATGAGAAGGTTCCCATAATGGGCAAATGAAACATATCTATTTGCACCAAGCAAAGTGAAAAAAGGAAAATTCTAGATGTTTACTATGTGCCTAGGTTGAAGCACACCTTATTAGCATTGGGCAGCTTATTCAAAATGGATAAAAGGTTAGATTCAAGAATATAAAATGCATCATACTTGATAGGAATGTTTGAAATAGATAGATTACAGTAGTCAAGATGACAAGCAATCAAATCTTTTTGTTGAGAATGCAAAGTGAGCTCGCAACAACATTCAAAATAATGATAGTAGCTGAGTCTACTCTTTAGCATATTAGATATATGCATTTAATATTTGGAGGGATAAAAATTATTTACAAGAAAAAAAATGGTGAAAGAGTTACTGCTTATAAAACAACCAAACAAAGTGTGTGAAAGATGCATATTGGGGAAACAACATAGGAGTGAATTTCCCATATGTAAATCATGGAGAGCTAGAGTTCTTATAGAGATGATACATTTAGACTTGTGTGGTCTAATGAAGACCCCCTCCTTATCCAAGAATGTCTACTTCATGGAATTTATATATGATTTTAGTTGGAAGATATGGATGTATTTCTTGAAGAACAAATCAGATGCATTTGAGACTTTCAAATAATTTAAGGCTATGATAGAGAAGCAAAGTGGCCTCATCAAGATTTTAAGGACATATATAGGGAGAGAGTATATTTCTAATGAGTTCATGATTTTTTATAAGGATATTGGTATAAAAAATCAATTTATATCCAGGTATACATCACAAAAAAATGGCATGGCTGAGAGGAAGAGTAGGATCATCTAAGAGATGGAAAGGAGTATACTAAAGGCAAAGGGTTTGCCTAATAATTCTTTGAGTTGAGGATATAACAACAGTCATATACTTATTGAATATTTTTTCCAATGAAAGGTGTTATGTATATGATCCTTCAAGAAGAATAGAGTAGCTAAAATCCAAGTGTTGAACACCTTAGAGTGTTTGTATGTGTTACATATGCACATGTGCCTAAGAAAAGGAGTAAATGAGATGACAAAGGTGAGAAGTACATATTCATTGGGTATAATAACCAATCAAAGGATAAATTATTGTACAATCCCATCACCAAAGAACTCATAATTAGTTAGGATGTGCAATTCATTGAGCATGAAGCTTGTGAGGAGAGACAAGAAGAAGAGCATGCGCAAAGAAGGGAAAGTGGACCATTTATTGAATCTAAACCAGCAGGTGGTACATCCACTCATGAACCAAGTTGGACCCCTATTTCACAAAGGGATGATTCATCTAATGGAAACAACCATTAAGGAGGTCAAGGAGTTGTTCATGAGCAAACATCCCCCTCCTCAAACTCAAGTCAATGCCAATCAAGGAGAAGAATCTTGTAAGAAGTCTATGAATGGTTAAGGTGTGGAAAAATGAAGATAAAACTATGAATTATGCTCTCTTTTTATCAACTGATCCTATCTACTTTGAATAAACAATCAAGAACAACAAGTGGTTTGAGGCAATGGATGAAGAAATGCATTCCATATTGAGAAAGACAACATAGGGAGTGTATTATAAGTTTAATGTGTTTATTTTTGCATTTTCATGAAAGACAACAAGTGGTGTGAGGTAATAGATGAAGTTATAAGGATGTTTTGAACACTAAGAAATTTTTTGTAGACTATGGTAGGAAGATCAAGAATAAGAGGGAGTGTTAACATATTATTTTATATTTTTAATAC
Source organism: Torreya grandis (assembly GCA_037957365.1). Taxonomy (NCBI): domain Eukaryota; kingdom Viridiplantae; phylum Streptophyta; class Pinopsida; order Cupressales; family Taxaceae; genus Torreya; species Torreya grandis. The sequence goes on along the minus strand of JARHVA010005671.1, from coordinate 291,148 downwards.
CTACTTTCCCTGTTACATCTCGATTCCTCACTAAGAAAACCATTTAACTATCTATGGATATTTATAGTTGACATATATGAATTAGTTATATTTTAACTAAGCTTTGAGATATATGATATTATGGGATAATATGATATTTTTTAGGTTACATGATCACATTGCTATGAGTTAATTATAATTATATGCTTATTTTATGAACATGTTGATTTTTCATTTCATCTATACTTTATGATGAATATATATCATGACTGTTATGGTCTAACTACCTTCCTTGTTATGAGGTTGATGTAGGGTAACCCATCCCTCAGAGTGTGACAGATGGAGAGCATCGATAAAGAGGATGAAGTCGATGTAAATATTGGAAGATGATAAATAAATTAGTTAGAACCCTACACACATCACATAAGTAATTCATGTTAGATGTATAATCTAAATAGTTAGTTTTAAAACCTTCCTTATATTAATTATATTTAGGTAATTGTTTATGTGTTGATGTTAGTCTAGATTATGCTTAGATGATATAATCTCGTGTGTGTGTGTTTGTGTGTGTGTTGCATTGTGAATATTACTATGCATTATGATGTGTCATTGTATTCATGATTGTTAGTGTAAAATTTTGTGAATTGTGTTGGCACTACCATATGTAGGTTAACCAACCTATCTTAGTTATAATAGTTAGTTGTCTTTACAATATCAAAAATATCAGTATTTGATGTAACAATTGGTAATATAACATAGAATATCGAATACATTGACAAGTTAATTGATTAATTATTGTTAAGTCATTATATAAATAATTATGCTTTAAAAAGATTTTGGAAGACAAAATTAATTGGATTTAATTAATGTCATCTTAGAAATAAAATAAAGATAAAAATTAGGAAATAAAATCAAATAAATTAAACTTGAGATTCTATCTTGAGCACCAAGGAAAGATGGTTAAAAATATAAAAAAACAAGTTTTTATTAAAGTTCATAATTTATAAAAAAGAGAGATAAAATAAATAAATAAATAAAATAATGAAAATTTATTATAAAATAAAACAAAAATTGAAGGAAAAACAAAAAAGATTAAATCAAAGAGAAAATATGGGAATAAAGAAAAAAATGAAGCGCCATATTTAGGTAGGAAAATAAAAATAAAATAAGAGCGTAGAAGATAGAAAAAGGAGAATACAAAGGAGAGGAGTCAAAGGAAAAGAAACTCCATAATGTAGAAGGGAGATGCGTTTTGATAAGGTTTTCCCAGGTAGGCAATGCACTTGAATTCTATGGTAATATTAATTATTGAGATGCTTAGTTGTTCCGCTGTATATCATATCCTAAACTTTCTAGAAACATCAAACCTATTAACTATTACACAACCTAAGTGTGGTGATTTAAATTCTATTTAGATGAGATATAATGGTTTCTATATTAAGATAGTATTTATTTGATATATAGAAATAATAATGTATATATGATTTCTGTGTAACAACATAACAACACATGATCTATTATAACGAACATATAAGTTTTTGATTAAAAAACCACTATAATGATCCTTATATATATTAGTATAATGTTTATAGATTAAGAAATGTATGATTAATTGTATTACATATGTAACGATGCTTATAATGGAGCAAATGATTTTATTCTATATGATTAACTATATTAGATATATAGCTAATTATAATAGTAGTGCAATGACATGATATCTATATGTAGTGACTTGTCTTTTGTATATAGTAACTTAAATTTTGTTACAATGTCTTAATTCTTGTATTCAGTGACTTGACTTTTATATGTAGCGTCTTGATTTTGTATGTGGTGATTTACCTTGAATAAATTCTGTAGAATAGCAATCTGCTCCATGGAATTAACTAAATCAATATACATTGAGTTATGTGAGCAATAATTTTAATATACCGTCATCATAATTGTTTTGTTTAGAGTGGCGATTCATATGTGTTTAGCCAAATGACATGCATATGGAGAAATATAGTGATCTGATATGAATGAAAATAGAAAAAAATACATATGTTTAAATACCTCCAAGTATGACATCTTAACTTGTGTGTACAATGATTAAATTTAGGCATGAAACACCATAATTATCTTTGACATCTTTCAATTTATGCCATTTTTCATATATACCATTAGATAATAATACATATATTTAGTATACTAATTTTTTATAATGACTCATGTAGAGGAGTGATCTGGGTATATGGAATTATAGAATGATTGTTATGGAATCACGTAGAGTCCAGTAACTATTGTGGTATTTTAATAGAGAAAATATTTTAAAACTAGTCATAACAAACATTTATATGTGAACTAAATATTTAATCCCCACATTATAAATACAATAAGTATATAACTAGTTATGATTGGTATAGGTGCTTACATTTAGGTAGTGATCCTTTGGTTATGGAAGTGTAAAATAGAGATATATAAAATTGATTGATATAACAATTATATTATAGAGTACCACCATATTTTACTTGGTGATTTGACACTCATTTGTATGTTTGTAGTTTGATCCTAGTTAAGTGACATAGCCATAAATATTTATTATCACAGTTAATATGAATTCATTTAATAAATATAATATGGGAATATACTATGATTATATTATATCACATAGACAATATAGACTCAATGATATAATATTTGAGATATCTAAAAGCTATGCGATTTACCTAGTATTAACTTAGAATATTCTATTTTTAATTGTGTGACATTTATTACATGTGATACCTATATTTAGGTTTGAATGTTTAGTGATATCCTTGCCAAACCCAATGTGTTGGAGTCTTTAGTGTGTGTAAGTTTTATTTATAGAAAGTGGATAGAATCAAATTATAACAAGTCCATAGGATAATATGCATAGATGGCTATAAGAAACTGTGTGATGAACTAATATGAATATAAATAGTCTGATGTCTATGATAATAATATTCATTAATATTATAGAATTAATAATATCTTTAATAGCTAATCAAAGTATTTTTTGAATGGAAAGTTATAACGATTAAGTCATTGATCAGAGTTATAATGGGTGTTGAATTTTGCAAACCATATTTATATACTAGTAAGTGCTTTTAGGTATGAATACAAATAATTTATATGAATACCCAAATCCATGTACAGATATATATTCCATATGAATACCCTCACACACACACACACACACACACACACACACACACACACACATGTGAGGGTATTCATATGGAATATATATCTGTACATGGATTTGGGTATTCATATAAATTATTTGTATTCATACCTAAAATCACTTACTAGTATATAAATATGGTTTGCAAAATTCAACACCCATTATAACTCTGATCACACACACACACACACACACACACACACACACACACACACACACATGAGGGTATTCATATGGAATATATATCTGTACATGGATTTGGGTATTCATGTAAATTATTTATATATAGGTGTATTAGGTTATATGCCTAAGATTTTATCTACATGCCTGGTTATATTGAGTCTTAAAGTGTTCAAAGGACTAGAAATATAGCCATAAAAAAGCAGTCTCTTCAAACCAAATTAAGTTATTTAAATAAAAGATTATAGTATAACTTAATTATGAGTTATATGAATCTTCAAAGTAACATGACTGAGCTTTTGAAATATAGTTACATATAATAATGAATACTTATGTGGAGTACATATTATGAGAGTGTTAAGATGTATAAGTGCTTATATGTATTTAGCATATAATAGTGCATTGTGTTATGTGCTTATAATTTATAGTAAAATGCAGTTTAATCATAGGGTATACCTAGGTGGTTTAAACCCATACTTCATGAATTTTTATTTATGATTATGGGTCAGTTGTTTTTTAGAATTATAAGACTAATTAATCATAATTTATGTTGTGTTCATACTCAAAGAACTATGATATTATGGGATGTCATAGAGTGTATTATGTTTGAAGTATGCTGTCTAAATGTATGATATACCTGAGTGGTGCAAATATGATTTTTATGTCTATATATTTTCACACATTAGATAGACTAAGTGAATACATATTGGTTATTTATATGAATGATATGTTTTATGATAGTTAGTCAGATTTTATGCATACATACAACCCCTATGATTTTAATGAATGCCAAGATACAATATTATTGTGTATTGTAAGAACTATGACTTGCTTTTTTATATCTATCTACTTGTATAGAAGCTTATAATTTCCATGGAATTATAACTGCTTTATTATACTAGTTGTAATACTTAGTAGTTATGTTTAAAAATACTAGACTATGATAATATAGGTTATCGTAGGGTGTAGTATGTTTAAAAATTAATTATGATAGCTGAAATCTACAATTAAATATGTATTTTACTTGGGTAGTATAAATTGTAGTCATTATTTCTAGTATGAGATAGAAAATAATTTAAAATTTATTCATACATTTGATGTAATAAATGTATTTATTAATTACTCCTATATTTAACATGTTATATGATGTGTTTGATAGTAGGATATATATTACATAAATCTTGTGGTTAAATTATGTTTGACTAATATGAATTGCTGATATTGAGTAAGGAGTGAGATGGACTTCACTGACTTACTAGCATCACAATACTAGATGAAGGTGGTCTGATCAAGTGGCGTGTATAAATTTGATTGATCTATAGATTGTTATTATTTATTATTATAAAACTTTGGGTCAAAGTATGTTTAGTGAGACATTATCATTTCATGAGTATGATCTACATATTTTTATGATATCTTGCAATAGAACATGTTTTATATGAAACACTGCATGTTTAATTTTAGAAATCATACAACACATGGGTACTTTCTTATTTTTTTAGATTCCTATGCCATCACTAACTACTCATTCTTGAAAGTTGGGCCATTTCCTGATGGGACTAGTGTGGTAGATCATTGGTCTATGGTTATTGTGAAAAAGTTCTTAGATGATGCTCTCCCTCCCCACATCAGTACTACTATTGAGATAAAAATTGATATTACCACAAATAATGGAGAGTCTAGGGAACTCATACTTTAGAGAGCCATGTATCTTAGTTATGTACATTGTATTATATTATATTTATTTTTGGATGAGAATTTATAGCAATGACTATGTATTGAACCAATGATGATTAGCTATTTGTAATTACTTTCTATATTTGTATTATGATGTATTTTCTTATATCGATAGTGATATGAGATATATGACTTGGTATACTTCATTTATAGTTATCTCTCTTAGAATATTTTGTACGATCATTGCTTAGATTCTTGTAGAGTAATCTATTTATAGTTTATGTGTTAATTAAAAAAAATAAAATATTTCTTTGTATAATATAGTGGGGTTGTTACATGTGGTATAAGAGTTGTAGATCAAGCTCTAAGACCTAATAAGTCCATTAGTATTTTCATATCCTTCTATTTAATAGAAAGGAGGATAGTGAAATATGTGTGGTACATTGAGTGTGTACCCTTAGGAGTACTCATATCCTTTTGAGCTGTTAATGGGTTGACTTATTGAGTATATTTATGGTGTTGGTTGTAATCAATGTTTGGTAGGAGAGTGCATAACATAGTTTATGAGTTGTGAACAAGAGATCTAATCATTTAGATCAGACAACTCAGGTATGATTACATCTTTCTTATTAATCAAGTCACTTATGTCATTTGTATTTTGTGTCATAAAAAGCATGGGATGCTTCTCACTTAAGTATATGTGCATTAGTTTTTTGCCTTATTTACATTAATCTAATAAGACCATTTTCCAATTTGGTACCACCTAGAGTGGTGGGAATTTTCTTATAGTTGAGTGTAGGTAGTTATTTTATTGAGGACTCTAATGTGTAAGGAGTTAGCTCATGAGTTGGAACCCTTAAGTTATGTGGATTAGGAAGAAGTTTTAAATCTCTTAGTTATATTATAGGTGAGTTGTTATTATCTCATTCTCTTTTGACATCATTATAAGTTACCAAGAGGATTCATAATTTTATAATGTTGATTTAGTGTTCTCTTAAAGAGGAATGTGTTTTTGAAATATTGTTTGACCTTATTCCCTTGAGGTTTGTTGGAGAATGTCTATTACTTCTTGTTGAGAGTAAAGTTGTAGGATTTTTTGAGATGATAGTTCTCTACTTTTCACTTGTGATGTTTTGAAGTCACTACTTTATCTAACTTGTGATTTTGGACCATGTGGAGTGGTGAATCTTGAATTTATATTAATTCTAGGTGAATATAATTTTTATGTTATTATAAACTCTTGATTAGATTGATATTATTATACTTTTTCTTAAATCATGTTATTTTAAAGAGATATTTATGCACCTTTAATTGGGAACAAGCAGGGTATAAGATGCCTAGAAAACCTTGTTAGTTTAAAAAAGGTTGAGATAGATTTTAATTTCTTGTGTACTAGCTGAGAAAGTAGAGAGACATTATCTCACTTGTTTTTCTTATAAGGTAATAAGGATGATGTGATCCTTGACCTTTGTATGTTATGTTAATTTTTTTTAAAATTATTTCTTCTTAACTATAAACATAACACTATAAGTTAAGCTATGAATTGTGATACTAGTTATGTTTGGCTAGTGGCAACTTAATAAAATTATGAAATGATTGTATGAATTTTCTTGTATGTATGTTGGTACATCTAAAATTATTTAGCATATAGTATTGCTTTCTATGATATGTTAGTATGGATTTGTGGTTCATTGAACCTTGTGCATATTTTGGAGATCATTAGGTCATGGAGACCTATGTGAAGAATGGAATTAAGAATGTGAGTACTAAGTGATAGGAGTGGATCTTAATTAGTCTCACATTAACTCAATAGTCATTGAGTTTGGATATGATAGACGGACTTGTTGAATCCAAGATTTAATAGACAAATTTATCAAATTCAATCGTATGACCATACACATATATACAGTAGAATAATTATTATTTAAATTTGTATACATTAAAAATATAGTATTTTAGTTTTTATTCATCATCATACTTATCAGGTCTTTGGAGTAATGATAATATTTACGTGTTATACTTATTAGGAGCTACACGAAGTAGTAATAGTATTAAATCATATGCATCATTCTTACCATGTTCCTTAGTTACTTTTATCTAAAATACAAAAAACACTCACTAGGTTAGAGAGATGTGTAGTAGAGCTGAAAGATTTTGTGGAACTTTCCATAGTTATTTATTTTTGTTTGTAAGATGATCTTATGTTCTCTTGGAAAGTTAGTGAAACTTTCACTAAGATATGTGGGATCCTTCAAGGTAATAAAAGTGGTTAATCCTATAGTATATAGATTTTTCTTGATGATTTTGGACCTCAGGGTGGCCATGATAAAATCAATCAGAGTAAGTAATACTTGTAAACCATATTTTCATAATTAGGAGATGCCACAGAGTAGGGTCTTATGGGATCAATACTATGAAAATAATGCAACTTTAGGGAACTTTGATGATTTTTACACATAATTTCATATTTATTTACTTGATTTGATACCTTATATTATGTTATCTCTCTGCAAGATAATGTTTTGAATTTAAAATTTATATTTGATAAGAGTCATTCAGGATGATGACTAGCTTTAAGGGCAAGGATGTTACATCTCGATTTCTTGCTAAGCAAACTATCTGAATAGACATAGATATTTATAGTTGACACATCTGAATTGGTTATATTTTAACTAAGCTTTGAAATATATGATATTATTCAATAGTAAGATATTACTTAGGTTACATGATCACACTGTTATGAGTTAGTTATAAGTATATGTTTACTTTATGATCATGTTTATTTTTCATTTCAACTATACTTTATGATGAATGTATATCATGATTTTTATGGACTAACTACCTGATTTATTTTGAGGTTGATGTAGGAGAACCCATCCCTCAATGTGTGATGGATGGAAAGCATCATCAGAGAGGGTGACATAGATAGAAATGTTAGTGAATGATAAATAAACTAGTTATAACCCTGCACACATCACATAATTAATTCATAGTAGATGTATAATTTGAATGGTTAATATTTAATTATTTATGTATGTGTGTTAGTCCAGATTTATGTTTAGATGATATAATCTCATGTGTGTGTTGCATTGTGAATGTTACTATGCATTATGACATGTCATTATATTGATGATTTTTAGTGTAAAATTTTGTGAATTGTGTTGGCACTACCATATGTAGGCTAGCCAACTTATCTTAACAATAATAGTCAGTTATCTTTATGATATTGGAAATATCAATATTTGATGTAAAAGTTGGTAATAAGACCTAAAAAGTTGAATACATTAACAAGTTAATGGACTAATTATTGTTAAGTCATATAAATAATTATGCTTTAAAAATATTTTGGAAGACAAAATTATTCAAATTTAATTAATGTCATTTTAGAATTAAAATAAAGATAAAAAAAGGAAATAAAAGCAAATAAAGTAAACCTGAGATTCTTTCTTAAGCACCAAGGCAAGATGGTTAAAAATAGAAAAATCAAATTTTAATTAAATCTCATAATTTATGAAAAAGAGAGATAAAATAAATAAATAAATAAAATAATGAAAATTATTATAAAATAAAATAAGCTTTAAAGGAAAAACAAAAAAGATTAAATCAAAGAGAAAATATGGGAATAAAGAAAAAAATGAAGTGCCATATTTAGGTAGGAAAAATAAAAATAAAAGGGGATTGTAGAAGATAAAAAAAGGGGAATATAGAGGAGAGGAGTTAGAGGAAAAGAAGCGCCAAAGCATAGAAGTGAGACACAATTTGAGAAGGTTTTACCAGGTAGGTAATGCACTTGAATTTTGTGGTAATATTAATTATTAATATGCTTAGTTTTTTTTAAATATATCATATCCTAAACTACCTAGAAACAACAAACCTATTAAATATTACACAGTCTAATTGTGGCAATTTAATTTCTATTTAGATGAGATATAACAATTTCTAGATTAAGACAATATTTATTTGAGATATATCAATAGTAATGTCTATACAATTTCTGTGTAATGGTATAACATCACATGATCTATCATAGTAGACATATAAATTTTTAGATTAAGAAACCATTATAGTGATCCCTATATATATCAGTATAATGTTTATAGATTAGGGACTATATGATTGACTATATATAAATATGTAGTGATGCTTGTAATGGAGTGATGCTTATAATGAAGTGAATGATTTTCTTTTGTATGATTAACTATATTAGATATGAATAAAACTATAATAGTAGTGTAGTGACATGATTTTTGTATGCAGTGACTTGACTTTTGTATATAATGACTTTAATTTTGTATATAACATCTTGATTCTTGTATGCAGTGACTTGACTTTTATATGCAGGGTCTTAATTTTTGTATGCAGTGATTTACCTTGAATAAATTATTGAGAATAGTGATCTTCTCTATGAAATTAACTAAATCAATAAACATTGAGTTATGTGAGCAACAATTTCAATACGCCATCAGCATAATTATTTTTATTTAAAGTGGTGATTCATATATGTTTAACCCAGTAGCCTGCACATGGGAAAATATAGCGATCTGTTATGAATGAAAATAGATCAAAATACATATGTTTAAATAACTTCAAGTGTGTCATCTTAACTTATGTGTACAATGATTTAATTTAGGCATGCATCATCATAATTAACTTTTACATCTATTTGATTTATGCCATTTTTCATGTATACCATTAAATAAGAATATATATATTTAGCATACTGATTTTCTATAATAACTCATGTAGAGGAGCAATCTGGGTATATGGAATTATAGAATGATTGTTATGAAACCAAAAATAATCTAGTAACTTTTTAGTATTTCAATAGAGAAAATATTTTTAAACCAGTCATAATAAACATTTATATGTGAACTAAATATTCAATCCCCACATTATAAATGTGATAAGTATATAAGTAACTGTGACTAGTATAGGAGATTACATATAGGCAGTGATCCTTTGGTTATGGAAGTGTAAAATATAGATATATAGAATTGACTGGTATATCAATTCTATTATAGAGTACCACCATATTTTACTTAGTGATTTGCACACATTCGCATGTCTGTAGTTTGATCCTAGTTAAGTGACATAGCCATAAATCTTTATTATCATAATTAATATGAATTATCGTAAAAAATATAATATGAGAATATACTATGATTATATTATATCAGGGAGAAAATATATACTTAATGATATAATATTTGAGGTATCTAAAAACTATGTGATTTATGTAGCATCGATTATTTTAGAATATTCACTTTTTAATTATGTGACATTTGTTACATGTGATACCTATATTTAGGTTTACATATTTAGTGATATCCTTATCATACCCAATGTATTGGAGTTTTTAGTGTATGTAAGTGTTATTTACAAAAAGTTGATAGAATCAACTTATAACAAGTCCATAGGATAATATGCATAAACGACTATAAGGAATTGTGTGGCAAATTGATATGAGTATGAATAGTATATTGTCTATGATAATCTATTCATTAATATTAATGAAGTATTAATATTTTTAATATCTAATGAATGTATTTTTTGAATGGAAAGTTATAATAATTAAGTCATTGATTGGAGTTCTAATGAATGTTAAATTTTATAAACCATATTTATATAATAGTAAGTACTTTATATATATATATATATATATATATATATATATATATATATATATATATATATATATATATATATGAGGGTATTCATATAAATTTTTTGTATGTAGGTGTATTGGGTCATATGCCTAAAATTGTAGTTATATGGGTGGTTATATTGAGTCTTATGGTGTCTGGGAGATCAGAACTATAACCATAAAAAAATAGTCACTTGAAATGAAATTAAGTTATTTAAATAAAAGATTATAGTATAACTTAGTTATGAGTTATCAGATTCTTGAGAATAGCATGAATGAATTGCTGAAATATTATTACATACAATAATGAATACTTGTGTGGAGTACATATTATGATAATGTTAAGATGTACAAGTGATTAGAAATATTTAGCATATAATAGTGCATCGTTTATATGCTTATAATTCATAGTAAAATGCAATTTAATCATAGGGTATACCTGGGTGGTATAAACCCATACTTGTTGGATTTTTAATTATGATTATGGGTCAATTATTTATTGGAATTGTAAGGCTGGTTAATCATAATTTATGTTAGGTTCATAATCAAAGAACTATGATATTATGGGATGTCATAGAGTGTATTGATTTTGAAGTCTGCATTCTAAATGTATGTTATACCTGAGTGGTGCAACTGTAATTATTATGTATATATAATTTCAAACATTAGATAGAATAAGTGAATACATGTTGGTTATTTATATGAATGATACATTTTATGATAGTCAATCAGACTTTATGCATGCATACAACCCCTGAGATTTTAATGAATGCCAAGATAGAATATTATTGTGTTTCATGAGAACTGTTACTTGATTTGTTATATTTAGCTACTTATATAGAAGCTTATAGTTTCCATGGACTTATAACTACTTTATTAGATTGGTTGCAATACTTAGTAGTTATGTTTAAAAACACTAGACTATAGTAATATGGGTTTTCATAGGGTATAGTATGTTTGAAAACTAATTATGGTAGTTAGAATCTACAATTAAATATGTATTTTATCAAGATGGTGTAAATTGTAGTTATTATTTATAGTATGAGATAGAAAATAATGTAAGATCCATTTATACATTTGATGGAATAAATGTATGCTTTAGTTACTCCTATATTTAACATGTTATATGATATGTTTGATACTAGGATGTAAATTACATGAGTCTTGTGGTTAAATTATGTTCTGCCAATATGCATTACTGATACTAAGTAAGGAGTGAGATGGAATTCACTGAATTACTAACATTACAATTCCAAATGAAGGTGGTCTGATCAAATGGTGTGTATGAATTTGATTGATTTATAGATCGTTATTATTTATTATTTGTAAAACTTTGAGCCAAAGTGTGTTTAATGAGACATTATCATTTCATGAGTATGATTTAAATTTTTTAATGATATATTTAAATATAATGGGTTTTCTATGATACATTGTGATGCATAGGTTATGCCAACTAACTCTCACTTCTCTATGTTTTGAACACACTTCTTTGAGGTATATATCATGGATTCAATGTGCACTTAAAGGTTATTGAGTTCATTGATCAATTTATGGTTCTCAACACCTTATCCAATCCCTTTTTATTCATTTATTACCTTTCTTTCAATGTATACACATTTAAAAAACACCAACTCAATCCTTTCACTATTTGCTCTCTTTGACAAGTAGGCTACTAGCCTTTTTTTGAACAAATTATCCTATTATGTAAATGTAAAGAGGAATATGAGAACCTAAATATATATCCTAGTACCTTCTATCCAAATTCAACTCTGTATCATATTTCAACCTCCAATTCTTCTTTTAAGCTAGTTTACTAACCTTTTATAGCTTATTGTTAGGCATAATTAGGCCTATTTGGTCTTTGGACACTCATAGGTGCTAGTAACCATACTATCATATATGGAACTAATCCAAATCCTTTAAAATACTTTAAAACATGTCCAAACCTATAAAAATATGAATTTTGGGATTTTTCCATTGGTGAAAACACCAAAAACTGAGTATTCTCACTTGAAACCCTAGTTCAGGGTAAATAATCATTGTGAGGACCCAATAACATTTAATTTACACTTACACATTTTATACATAGTTTCAAAGATAATTTTAAGTTTTTTTAAGGCCTATATAACTTATCCTCACCCTTATAGATAATTATATTCTATAATGTATTCCTCTGTTTCACTTTTTGACAACATTCTTCACCATACAAAACACAAAATATCCTTCTATGTGATATAGGGAGCAACTGTCTTGAGGGTTTAAATTTCATAAACCAGTTTTAAAATATATGAAATGTAAATGAGCCTTGATACATATTCAATAACCTATTCCATTCATTAATAACCAACTCTAAAGCCTCTGTTCATCCTTTCTATAAAGATATTGGTCTCATTATACATAAAGTTACAGTTTGCAGGCTTTACATGGGTTGATTGAAGAATATGACTTATCCCAAATATTTTACACTATATCCATGTTGTATAAGGTATGAAAAAATTCCACATACCATATGGAATCCTTAATCAGTCTTCATTACACCTCTATTAGTCATTTTCTTCTATACTTTGTTCTTGTCTATCTTGGACATACACAGACTCAACAAGGACACATGATTTTATATGTAAAAGTTATGAAAGAAAAGGAAAATGATAGTATACATACATTAAAAAAGCATGATATAACTTACCACTTCACATTAAATTGTAAAAATAGATCCCCCCTTGAGATCAACCTTAAAGCAAATGTGACACAGTCCAAGCACATGGAAACCACATAGGAAAATAAGGTACAATCATTCATTAAAATATTGAGATGTTTCATTCATATTATTTTAAGGCTATATACTTTCTCATTCATATAAATTATGAAAAAATTATTGAGAAAATAAAAATTTCAAGTCTTATACCCAACATAACTACCTAAATTACTTGACAATGGTCATTTACTAGAACATTTACACCTTAGCATAAGTTTCAAGGTTGCTTATCCATACAAGTGACCTATGATTATGTAAATGTATTCATGGTGTCATTATTACTATTTCCTAACCATTTGACACATTCAATAATTATATACCACATCCTATTACACCCTTTCTATGGTAATTTATTCAAATTTTTAAACTTGACAAAATGGTGAAAAAATCTATATTTGAAACTCTAGACTATCCTAACACTCCTAAGTAGTTGGAAAACATTATAAGATTCCTAATAAGACTCATAAAACCAATTTTAAACATGCCAATTGATTACAAAATATTGGCCAATTCAAAATTACTTGAACAAAACATCAAAATGAGTCATCCATATAGGATGCTCCTCCGTCATACTCCTGGGGTATGAAAGAAACTTTTCTTGAAAGTTTGTCAACTTATATTGATATACACAACATTCCTCTCTCTGGTTCACTCCTATGCAATGGTAGACCTCTTAGATCCCAAGGTTTATGAGTGGCACATAGACCTTCTTCTGCTTTGACCAAATTCACTTTGCTTACTCTTTTAAGGTTGATGTTTTGCATAGTGATCTTCAGCATGACCATCTTCAACACCTATTACTTTTCCCACACCCATCCTGCACATGGGACACATAAGTCAAAGAAAGAAAACTCTTGGTTATCTCCTTGGAAACTAGTCTTTTACTTTGGCATGATTCTCTTGTCCATGCTTGGGTTTGTTGCTTGTGGAAGTACTACTGCTAGTTACTTCTTCTCTTCTACAAGATCCTCAACTACTAAAACCTCTTTATTGACTTATTTATATTGTCCATTCTCTACTTTATCATTGAATTCTCCTACCACAACCAACTCTTGTAACATAGCCATTTTCTCAACAAAACCTCCTAGAAACTCCTTGTTTTATAAAGAGACAAATGAGAGGAAAAATATGTAAACAACATTTTTATGTGCTCATTGGAAAACAACTCACCTTGCTGGTCTATTTTCAATAGATTCTTGTTTCTTGCCTTCAATTCCTCAGAATTTCCTTCAACTATTGCATTATCTTCTTCTAATAGCTTGGAAACTTACACTAGTTAGTCTTATTCTTGGAACTTGTTATCAATTGACATGATTTTATCCCCTTTGATGAAAATAATTTCTATTGGTAAGTAATCCTCTCTAAATAAAATAACACTACCTAGTGTCTCTCTCTGTGTATTTTTCTTCAATGGTTTTAATGTGTGCATGCAACCATATTTATCAATGGTATATGTGTTAGCTCTCCTATCATGCAAAGATATCCTATCATACTACCATGACCTCCCAAGAATGATGTGACAAACATCAATGGGAATGACATCACATAGTATGCTATCCTTGTATCCACCTATCTGCAATTATACATAACATTGTTCACTCACTAAGACTTGGTGACTATTCTAAATTCAAGAAACCTTATATGGGTTTGGATGTTTATTTCTATTTAAGCCTAGTTTAGACACCATCAATGAAGACATTAAGTTATCCATACTACCATTGTATACTATAACTTTACAACACTTACCTTTACTGTTGCACATGGTTCAGAATAATGTCTTTCTTTGTGGTGGTTTTCTCTCCTCTTGGATCATCGTGAAGAGAAATCCCTTCATCAAAAAGCTTTCACCTATTTCAGGCTCCTCCACATAGTTAGACAATGCATCTAATTTTTCCTCTTATTGCTGCACCACCTAATTTATACTTTCACTCCAAGAGCTTCCACTTTACACATCTTCAGGACACTCATAGGACCTATACCCTTCAAACTTGTTGCACTTGAAACATTTGCCTACAAACATTTGCCTCTTCCTCTACCATAGGATATACCACTTCTATTACTATAAACATATCTCTTTGATGAACTTGAAGCTTCTAAACTATTGATGAATTATTATTTTTGATCTTTCCATTGACCTCTATTGCTTGGCTGCTCTCTTCCTTCTTGTTGGTCTCTACCTCTATAGCTTCTACCACCTCTACCTCTATTCAACTGAATTTGCCTTATTGAAAAATTATCTTCTACCCTTAAGGATAATTGATAGGCCTCCTCAATAGTCCTAGGTGCCAAAATACTCAACTCATCTTGAATGGAAAACTTCAAACCATTCATCTACCTAACAACCTTCTCAGCATCATCTTCTATGTGACCACTTGAATGGTTAAATTGTATAACTCTTCCATTTAATATTTCAATATCATATCTTTATATCTTAAGTTTTTCATCTTCCTAAACAAGTGGATATGATAATCCTTAGGCATGAACTTGCCTTTCATCTTGGCCACCATTTTATCTCATGACTGTATCCTCTCTTTTACTCTTATTCTTCTCTCAACTTGGATGCCATCCCACCATAAGGATGAATGACCCTTCAACCTTTTTAATATAAACTTCAAATTCTTATTCTCCTTCACCTCTTTGTAATATAAGTATTTATCCATGGTTGTAATCTAATCCACTAATTTCTTCACATTAAGACTACCCTCATGTTAGGTTGTGGAGCTAAAAGCTTCACTGATGCAAACATGGAGGTTGCTGAGTGTCACGGTAACCGACGTCGGTCAGGCCAACTGACGTAGTCAGGGGTAAACCAGAAGCTACCGACATCGGTCATGGATTAGCTGATGTCAGTCATCTCTAGATAGATAATGACTGACGTCGGTCATCTGTGCATTCCAGAACTGGTCTAATTTTAGATGAACAGTCAGTTTGCATGTAAAAGACTAATTTTAGTCTTGAGTCTGCATTTTTAATTATTGTAATTAGGAAGTCTAATTATTTTTTGAATGGGATCTATATAATAGACCCATGGGGCTATATTATAATGTGTAGAATCATAAGGACTTGCAAAGGTAAGGACAAGGGTTCTTTTGGGTGTAAGATCTAGGTCTGCAGGTGTGCAAGACTAGGTTGATCTACAGGTGTGCAAGATTAGGGGAGATCTACATGGTAAGTAAGGTCAGTTGATTTGCAGGTGTGTGTGTGTGTGTGCAAGGTCAAAGGAGATCTATGGGGTAGCAAGGTCAAAGGAGATCTGCAACACAACAAGGAGCAAGATCAGGGAGATCTACTTGAAGTACTTTGAGTACTTGGTGTACTGATAGTATTGTTACTGACTGGTTGAAACAACAACTCAGTTATTGAGTTGATTGGTTTGTAATTGAGAGAGAGAACTCTTGAGGGAGAATTACTGGTATGCCCAAGAGATGTGGGAAGAGTGTGATTTCTTCATTGTATTTCCTTCTGGAAGAGTGTCTGGAAGAGTGTTAATACAAGATTATATTGTCTCTCATTCTGTGCTATTTATGATTTCTAGTTACTTATTACTTCTAGTTAAATTCTATGTTTAGTTGCTTATACAAGGTAATCAAGTGTGCTCTTAAGGAGTAGGGATCCTGATAATTGGTATCAGAGCTTGGTTAGGTACACTAACAGGTGGTCAGAGCATGTTAAGTGTTTGTTGATTACAGGTCACTCTCAGGGGTTTCTAATTGAGTGGGAGTAAAGCAATGGCAGAAGAAAGTACACTAAGAATGGAGAAACTTAGTGGCAAGAATGATCAATTACAGAATTATGGAAAGAAAGAGTAGGTAAAGAAAGATTGTTGGTTGGTAGAAGATCAGCATGAAAGAAATAAAGAAGCAAATGATGCAGGTATTGTTGCACGGGTTGCTCTTATATGTTCCTTGGATAAAGTAGAATCTTGGGTTTTAGATTCTGTTGCCTCTTTCCATGCAACCCCAAATAGAGTATTTTTCCATGATTATGTCCATGGAGACTTTGGAAAGATTTATTTAGGGGTTGGTGAGCCTTGTCAAATTGTTGGCAAAGGGGAAGTGAGACTGAAATTGTAGATGGGCAACACATGGGTGTTGAAGGATGTCATGCATGTCCCAGTCTTGAAGAGGAGTCTAATTTCTATAGAAAAGTTGGGTGATGAGGGATGCACAATAACTCTCATAGTGGAATCTTGGAAAGTTTCCAAGGGTGCACTTGAATTAACATGTGATAAGAAAGTAGGTACTCTTTATCTATCTACTTGTATTACTGATTCTCCTTCTATTTTATCTACTTCAGATGTAGATGCAAAGATGTGGCTCTATAGGCTTGGTCACATGAGTGAGAAGGGAATGCATGTTCTTAAGAGGAAGTCTGATGTCTTTGACAAACTTAAGAATTGGAAAGCCTTGGTCTTCATGGAGGAGATGATGGACAGAGATCAGCTGAAGGGGCTGAATAATTTTGAGCAGGGCAATTTGGACAAGGTTATGATCCAAAGTGAGCTCGTGGGTAAAAGTCATCACTCACAGGAAAACATAGTTACCGACATCGGTCATGTGAGAACCAACGTCAAATAGGTAGGTACCGACGTCGGTCATGTATAAAACAAAGTCGATGGTGTCAGGCAGGTGGATATTGACGTCGATTAGGGAACCAACATCAGAGACCAGGTGGACACTGATGTCAGTTAGGGAACCGATGTCGATGATCAGGTGGAATTGACATCGGTCAGGTGCAGACCAAGGTCATTAGAGAACAAATTTTGGGCAGATAGGAAGATGTCAAGGAGTCTCAAATGCCCATATAGAGGACTGAAAGGGTAAGTAAGCCTCAAATTTGTTATTCCCCTTCTTTATAATACTTGAACTTGTTGCTCACTAATGGTCAAGAACCAGGAAGTTTTGAAGAGGTAATGCAGGTAGAATCTAGGAAACAGTGAGAGCATGGCATGAATTCCTTGGGAAAGAACCAAATGGGAGATTTGGTAGAGTTGCCAGCCAGGATGAAAGCGCTGAAAGATGAATGGATTCCTAGGTTAAATAAAAGAGAGAATGGACACGTGAGATAGAAGGCCAGGTTATATGGTCTTGAGCATGCTCCAGGATAGTGGTACAGGTTTGACAGGTGTATGACAAAGCATGGCTTTAGTTAATGTCAATGTAACCATTGTGTTTATTTTACCAAGTTGGATAATGGTCACAACATTATCTTGTTAATGTATGTGGATGATATGCTTGTTGCAGGTTCATACATGCAGGGAATTGCTGAGCTAAAGGTAAAAGTAGCTCAGAGGTGTGCTAGGAAGGATTTAGGAGGAGCAAAAATCCTTGGCATGAGTATTTCTAGAGACAGGGAAAGTCACAGGTTGATGTTGTCTCAAGAGGATTGTGTGAATAAGGTAGTGGAGAGGTTCAATAGGTAGAATGCATAACCGGTTAGCACACCTATGGATGGACAGTTCATAGAACAGTGTCCCAAATCACATGATAAGGTTGAGTACACATGTACTAGACCTGATATTACCCAAGCAGTGGGAGTTGTCAGCAAGCTTGTGGCCAATCTAGGAAAGAAGCACTGGAAAGCAATTTAGTGGATTCTCAGGTATCTAAGAGGGACCAGCAGTAGGGATTCATGCTATGCAGGGTCAGGCACTTCTCTACATGGGTATGTAGATTCGGATATGGCAAGTTACTTGGATGACAGGAGAAGCACCACAGGATATGTGGTGGTTGGTCTTCAAGACTAAACTTGAAGAGGGATACAAGCCAGGAAACAAAATTAGACGATGTACATGTATAGGTACATGTGCAGCTATTTATCTCCAAGTGGGAGATTGTTAGGTTGTGGAGCTAAAAGCTTCACTGATGCAAACATGGAGGTTGCTGAGTGTCATAGTAATCGACGTTAGTTAGGCCAACCGATGTCAGTCAGGGGTAGACCAGAAGCTGCCAACATTGGTCATGGATAGGTCGATGTCGGTCATCTTCAGATAGACAGTGATCGACATCAGTCGTTTGTGCATTCCAAAATTGGTCTAATTTTAGACAGACAGTCAGTTTGCATGTAAAAGACTAATTTTAGTCTTGAGTTTGTGTTTCTAATTATTGTAATTAAGAAGTCTAATTATTATTTGAATGGGATCTATATAATAGACCCATGGGGCTGTATTGTAATGTGTAGAATCATAAGGAATTGCAAAGGCAAGGACAAGGGTTCTTTCGGGTGTAAGATCTAGGTCTGCAGGTGTGCAAGACTAGGTTGATCTACAGGTGTGCAAGATCAGAGGAGATCTACATGGTAAGTAAGGTCAGTTGATCTACAGGTGTGTGTGTGTGCAATGTCAAAGGAGATTTGTGGGGTAGCAAGGTCAAAGGAGATCTACAACACAACAAGGAGCAAGATCAGGGAGATCTACTTAGAGTACTTTGAGTACTTGGTATACTGGCAGTATTGTTACTGACTGGTTGAAACAATAACTTGGTTATTGAGTTGATTGGTTTGTAATTGATAGAGAGAACTCTTGAGGGAGAATTACTGGTACGCCCAAGAGGTGTGGGAAGAGTGTGATTTCTTCATTGTATTTCCTTCTAGAAGAGTGTCTGGAAGAGTGTTAATACAAGATTGTATTGTCTCTCATATTCTGTGCTATTTTTGATTTCTAGTTACTTATTACTTCTGGTTAAATTTCATGTTTAGTTGCTTATACAAGGTAATCAAGTGTGCTCTTAAGGAGTAGGGATCTTGACACCTCATACATGGGCACCTCTATTTTGGGATTTGAAGTCACCCCAATCACTTATCTAATGAATATATATTATACTATTAATTCATCAACTTACTTTACTTCTTATTTATGAGGAATCTCATCCTCACCATCATTAACATCACCCCTATTTATCTCTCTTTATTGTACCAACTCCATGGCTTGTAATCTTGCCTGTAGGTTCATCATTTCAACCACCAAAACATCCACTGCTTGCAACCTCCTTTGAGTTACTATTGTCACTCCTTATCCTCTACCTGCCATAATGTCTTTATAAATTTACAAGATCTTCTAGGATTTGATACCAAATGATGCATAGGTTATGCCAACTAACTCTCACTTATCTACCTTTTGGACTCACTTCTTTGAGGTATATATTTTGGATTCAATGAATACTTAAAGGTTCTTGAGTTCATTGATAAAATTATGGTTCTTGATACCTTAACCAATCCCTTATTATTATTTTATTACCCTCCTTTCAATGTACACACCTTTCAAAAACACCAACTAACTCCTTTCACTACTTTGCTCTCTTTGACATACAGGATACTAGCCTTTTTTGAACAAATTCTCCTGGTATGGAAATGTACATAGGAATATGAGAAACATAAACCTAGATTATGTACCCTCTATCCAACTTCAAACTCCAATTCTTCTTTTAAGCTAGCTTACTAACCTTTTGTAGCTTACTGTTAGGCTTAATTAGCCATGTTTAGTCCTTGGACACTCATAGGTGCTAATAACCATACTATCCCAGATGAAACCAATCCAATTCCTTAAAAATCCTTTAAAACATGTGCACAAATATCAAAAATAAAATTTTTAGGATTTTTACATTGGTAGAAACACCAAAAAATGATTTTTCTCACTTGAAACCCTAGTTCAGGGTAAACAGTGACTGTGAGGACCCAAGAATAATCAATTTGCCCTTGCACATTTTATACATGGATTCAAAGAGATTTTAATGTTTCTTAAGGCTTGTATAACTTATCCTCACCCTTCTAGATTATTACATTCTAACATGTATGCCTCTGTTTCACTTTTTGATAACATTCTTCACCACACAGAACACAAAATCTCTTTCTATAGGATACAAGGAACATTCTTCACCACACAAAATTTCATAAAACAATTTTAAACTTTTGAAATTTAAATGAGCCTTGATACACATTCTCTCACCTATTACATTTGTTAGGGACCAACTCTAGAGCATCTGTTCATCCTTTTTACAAAGATATTGGTCTCATTGTACACAAAGTTACAGTCTGCAGGGTTTACAAGGGTTGTTTGAAGAATATGACACATCCCAAAGATTTTACACTCTGTCCATGTTGTATAAGGCATGAAAATTCCACATACCATATGGAATCCTTACTCAGTCTTCATTACAACTCTGTCAATGATCTTCTTCTGTACTCTATTCTTGTCTATCTTAGACATACATAGTCTCAACAGGGACACAGTTTTATATGAAAAATATATGAAAAAAGGTAAATGATAGTATAAATAAATTCATAAAGCATGATATAACTCACCAATTCACATGAAAATATAAAAATAGAGCCCCACATGAGATCAACCTTATTAAAGCAAATGTGACACAGTCAAGCACAAGGAAACCACATACGAAAATAGGGTACAATCATTCCTTCAAAGCTTGAGATATCTCATTCATCTTATTCTAAGGATATAGCCTTTTTCATTCATATACATTCTGAAAAATTGATTGAGAATACAAAATTTTCAAGTCTTATACTAAGCATAACTACCTAAACTACTTGCCAGTGGTTATTTGCCAGAACATTTGCACCTTGGCACAAGTTTCAAGGTTGATTGTCCATACAAGTGATCTCTGCTTATGTAAATATATCCATGGTGTCATTATTATTATTATTATTATTATTATTATTATTATTATTATTATTATTATTATTTCCTAACCATTTGACACCTTCAATACTTCTAGACCACCTCCTATTAAACCCTTTTTATGCTAATTTATTCAAATTTTTAAACTTGACAAAATGGCAGGAAAATCTAGATTTGAAATTCTAGACTATCCTAGCACTCCTAAGTACTTGGAAAACATTCCAAGATGCCTAATAAGACTCCTAACACCTTATTCAACATCCTAAACATTTCAATTGATTACAAAATATTGGCCAATCCAATTTTTTTTGAACAAAACATCAAAATGAGTCATCCATATAGGATGCTCCCACATCACACTACATGTTTAATTTTAGAAATCATACAACACACGGGTACTTGATTGTTTCTTTGGATTTCTACACCATCACTATGTACTCATCCATGAAGGGAGGGCCATTCCCTAATGAGATTAGTGCTAGAGATCATTGGTATGTAAAAGTGCTCGGATGATGCTATCCCTCCCCACAAGAGTACTACTATTGAGATGACACTTGAGATTACCATAGATACTAGAGAGGTCGGGGAAGTCATGCTCCGAGGAGCCATGTATCTTAATTATGTACATTATATTATATTATATTTATTTTTGAAAACATTATCATGAAGAGTTGTAATTATCTTTATATCAAGGATTGACAGCAGTGACTATGTATTGAACCATCGGTGGGTGGATATTTGTAATTACTTTTTATATTTGTATCATGATGTATTTTCTTATGTTGATAGTGATTCGAGATGTATGACCTGGTATACTTCATTTTCTTATGTTGATAGTTATCTTTCTTAGAGTATTTTATATAATCACTGCTTAGATTCTCGTGATGTGATCTATTTATAGTTTATGTGTTAATTAAAAAAATCATGTATTTTTTTGTCTAACCCGACGGGGTTGTTAAATCCCTGCTCCCTGCTCTCCACTCAATAGCTACAATGATCAAATAAAATTAAATGCAGTGGTTCAAATTCGAAATTAGGGCGCTGTTTGAATGTTTTGGGGAGAATGACACAGTAGGTGAAACTATCAGCAGAAGTGGACAAAAGCAATAGAATACAAAGTAGAAAAATGTGTGTAACATTAAACAGACGTAGCAGCAGTCAGGAAAGTGAGCAACAAAATTTGAGCACAACAACACACTATGTAGAAGACAAAACATAAAAAATCCCGGAGAATACTGTAGCAGTAGCATACATTGAGTTTAGCATAGTAATAGGACTGTGCAATACAAAACAAACAAAGAAGGGGAAGAATGGAAGGAGAATAATAGAGAAATGATAATATAATGCAGCAACAAACTGCATAATAGAAAAGAAAAGAAAACACAAGTTTTTGTCAGTTGTTTATAAATAGCTGTAGCTGTAAGTTTTTAGTTGATGTAATCAGTTGATAGATTTATTTTAATATATGCTAATTTGTGATATTTCTAGCCATACTTTACCTCCATTATTTTATATTTTTAGCATTTGTTTTTAGTGCATTAGCAACACTGTTCTATCAACTCCAAACTATCTCCAAAGTTTTAGTTTTCAATCTTTGTTCTATATTGTTTGGTTGCTGCCTACCTGACTCTGCACATTATTCTGTATTTTCTACCAACAAAATTTAATTTGAAAATAATATTTTCAAACCCTAGCACAAATAAATTAGATGATCGTTTCCCATTTTAGAAGGATACTAAGAATAAAGCATACCACAAACTTAACGAGAGAGATATGAGAGGTGGAGTGTTGGGAACTCACGTGGCAATGCCAAATTATTGGAAGAATTCATTGTCATGATTTTGTGGCAAATAAATTGCAATTGTAAAGATTAAGATGGTATTGAGAGCTTAGGAAAAGCATATTTAATGAACAAGTACAAGGAGACAACATTAGCTATAGAAAGAAAATAATAAATCCATCTCACACACAACATTAGTTACAAGATTGAAAATGCTAAAAATAAACAATGTATTCTTATCTGATCCAAAAGAAAAATAACCAATGCCTAAACAATAAGTTACAATTGAAGACCAACTAGCCTCAGAATATAATCAAATGCAGATAAACGACAAAGGCAGATGCATATGTATGTTGATTATTAGTGAGACTAGTCAATTAAGATAATTAACAATCTGGACTCCAATGGTGCTCAAGAGAAAAAAAAATTAAAGTAAAAGCTTTGCAGCCTAAAGATAACAAAAACACACAGATAAAAGGGAAAAAAGCATTTAATATATTTATATATATATATATATTCATTGAATAAAAAATATAAAAACATGAAATCTTTGAATTGATATGATGATAAGGTTCAATAGAGAGATCGAAAACGGTGGAAAAATTAATCACCACATAGTTTTACCTAGAAAACAGACGTAAAGATAAATTTGAATGAAACATGCAAACCAATTTAAAAAATGAAACAAGACACTAAGCAAAAAAATAGCTAAATAATGCTAAAAAAATAAAATGTTTGTAAATAAATAATATACAACACAAGGGCGCCATCATCATGTCTCTATATGGTTAGACTAGAATGTAAATTTGTAGTAAATATTTTCTAATTGTTTTTTTTTTCCTGATATTGAGTTTTAAAATAGTTATCATGAGCAAAACTCATATTAAAAATTCTAAGGCAAAAATCATTTACATGTGCCTCCTCAGCTAGTATATGGCCAACAAAGATTATTAACTATTCCAACAGATAAATCAATACTAACAGAGGAGGAGAGTGTGTCTAACGAAATGGTACAGTTAAACTTTGTGATGCTTTTTAACCTTGCATTCACTATATTTAATAACATTTGCTAAAACATGAAACCAATCGGCTTTGAAATATTCATGCTAAAAACAATCTCACACTAAATTTAAATCCCATGTTATGTTTTTAAACATTAACGTCAACCAAATCAGAGTTTTGTAACTACAACAGTTTCATTTCATAATTAATTCCAATTTTGAAATATACCATTGATTTACTTCTCAAATAGAAGAATAATAAAATGTAAAACTCTGTCATTGTACACTTCTGTCTCAAACTGAATCATGTGAAAAAAAGTGATGTCAACCTTAATTTTAAAATA
The DNA here is from genome assembly GCA_037957365.1 of Torreya grandis. Taxonomy (NCBI): domain Eukaryota; kingdom Viridiplantae; phylum Streptophyta; class Pinopsida; order Cupressales; family Taxaceae; genus Torreya; species Torreya grandis. The sequence continues at coordinate 265,969 of JARHVA010005671.1, read as the reverse complement.
AAAATGTTCTGCAAAATCTACTTTCACAGCTAAAACTCTGAAGCATATGCCTTGTACAAGATTTCAAAATCTTCTGCTATAATTATGAAACTTCAGTACAATCTAATTACACAGCCGTAATAGTAAGGCATATCTTCAAATTTAGACCATTTGCCTGTACATACCAACTGGCAGCTAATAAACCACTCTACCTAAGACACCATTGAGTTTATAACAAACTGTACAAAAATAGCCAACATGTCACCCTTTTAATTATGTTACATATATTTGGTGCGTGCATATATATATTACTAAGAGAGGCGACTGGGAAAAAACCACTGCTTAGCATAGTTGAATGATTATTGAGAAAACAACTATTGGTAATATATTCAATCTATCAAGCTTTTCAAGAAGTTAACCAATTAAATCATAAACCATCATTTTGTTCAAGTGCAAAGATATTCTCTTGAGATAAAATTGAAGAGCAATACAAGGATAAATATTGAATAATTTCAAAATCTCTTTACATGAAATTCTCATAAATATCATCATAGCATATACGTTCAGATTAGCTTTTTTAAGCAAGATTGGTGTTCCTAAGCTACATATCAATCACATTGCATAAAAGACTAAAAGTACTGTTAGAAAGTCAAGTTGAACTGGAGTTTAATTTCTCCACTCCTCATGCATGCAGAAGTGAACATGCAGTTGTGAACAATCAGTTAGTGAATAGTTAGTTAGCAAACAGTTAGTTAAACTGTTAGAGAATTTGTTAGAGAGTTAGTTTGCATGTAAAGACTAAAATTAGTCTTGAGTTTGTTTTTCTAATTATTGTTAGTTTTCAAATCTATTTAAAGACGCTTTGGTGCATCATTGTAAGCAAGAAAAATTGAAGATCAATAAAATCTTTTTCTCTCAAGAGATTGTTGTAGCAATTGTGTTTAGTTCTTATTTATTTGTTTGAGTTCTTGTTTTTTGCATGCTCTTTATATTTTGACAAGTACACACTGGGAGAGAATTGTCAGTTATTTTATTAAAATTGACTTTGCAATACATAATAAGTTTAGTCGTGCAATTCCCAAAAATACTACGCCATAACTCCATGTAGAATTGTGAATCAATCCCTAGCTGAAGTACACACCAAAAAATTTAACCAGATAACCATTACATACCTGCTGATGATAACAACATTCAATGAATAGAAATGGGTCTTGAAACCACTTCAAAAATAGATTTATCAAAAATTCATTTCGAAATGTTAAAAAAACGTGCAATCTTGGCAACAACTGATACAATTTTTGCTTTGTGTGCATGTGTGTGTGTGCGCAAAATGCACTTAAAGAATAAAGTATATGCCACTAGTAATATGAAAGACGAGTAATTGAATTTGGGTTCTGAGTCATCTCTAATGATACAAACTTATCAATTTCGCCACCCTAATGATGCATAAGCATTCAAATTATAAATTAAAAATATAATAAAAAAATACTCAAATGCATCATCATCATCATCTGGAGGATGTTGCGCTGTTGCTACTACCTATTATGCCTGGTATTTGAAAATAAAAATAAATCACAAGCAAAAAAAAATATGAAAATACTAGATCAAATCTACAAACTCCTCCAAAAGAGGTTAAACAAAGGGCCTCTGAATGTTCTACTCATCATTGTTGAGTTGCAAGGTCAATTTGAACCTTTGGAGGAGCGAAAGCTGGAGAATCCACAAAATGAAGGTTTGGATCCCTGCAAACAATGTTAAAAGTATCTATCTCAATAGACCAATAACATTTTCAAAACATAATTATATACTAGAGGTAAATCGACCAAAATGGCATTTTCAAAACAACATTATTAACTAGAAGCAAGAGTTACCCTGATAGCTTGTGTACCAGGTAAAGGTACGGCTTCTCAAAATTATAGTTGTTTTTGGCAGAAATCTTTAGTACTAAAGATTTTTCTTTCTGTGAAAAGTAAATTGCTTGGCTTTCACTTGCTTGTTCTTCACATCAACCTTATTCCCACAAAGAACAATGGGGTTGTTCTCACACAGAGTCATTTAAAAAAAAAGAATATATTAACATAAGACTCAATTTAATAAGTATTAACTACTAAATCAGAAGCTATCACTAATATATGTATTGTAAGGGTGTTCCCTGCAAAGATCTCTAAGCCAGTTTGGAACATTCTTATAAGTCAATTGAGCAATAACATCAAACATGATAATTGCACACTACTGATGAATGTTGCATCCAAACAAAATTTGATTAGCAGCAATCATTTACTACTTCAAAACAAACAAAAATAAGTACAAATATCAGCCAAAAAAAAAAAAAAAAACACTGCATGACATAAAAGAAACATGAAAATAGAATCATGTAAGCATGCCATCAAACAAAAGGATTAAGATATTTGCTAGAGTGAACCAGAATCCTTATAATAATATTAAGTAAATATTTTAATTAAGAGACAAAAAATACCATAACTAAGAGAAAATATTTTTACAGCATATGTAGAACCCTTATAATCATATTAAGTAAACATCTTAATTAAAAGACAAAAAAATATTTTATTAAAGAGAAAATATTTATATAACATATGCAGCCTTAAAAAATTTGGCACAAGACAAACACACTTCAAATTAATATGTAGACTTACCAACAAATACTAATACTAAACATATAAAAAACCATATATAAAATGAAGATAAATAGATATATTTAAAAATTGGTAATAAAAATAATTACAATAAATTAAATAAAAAATAAATTTCACAAAAGAAAATATACTTGCTTAAAATTTTCAGACAAACATGAACCTGTAAAGTCAAAACTAAATCAATGAAAATTCATATAATTTACAAATTAAATTATAACCACTTACATAACAAAATAGAGATGCAAATGGGCAACTGCAATTGATGTTACAAACAATAATTGGAATGCACAAAATACAATGCATGTAACTCTACAAAATAATGTCAGTAATACACATTATGAGTTCAGTGAAGCCAAATAAAAACTGAAAACAAAATATACATTAGACAACCATGATGAATTCAAAACCAATGTTAAATCACATTAAATCAATAGATGTAACTTTTATAGCAAGGAGCATAAATTCATAGTTATACGTGCATTAAGCAATCTAAAAACTGAACCATAATAAATGGTAATACAAAAGACACATGCTAATACTTAATCCACAATCTGGTTGGCAATAGAACCAATGTATGAAACTCTTCTGGTGATTACATAAAGGCCAACAAAGCTCACTTCCAATTTGAACAAATAGCATATGATTTGAAATCTGAACACTAATGAAAGGTAAAACAAAACAGACCTGCAAGAGTCCAAACACAATCAATTTCATAAAGTATAGTCGAATGCAGACAAATCCACCAATACAATGCTCACATAACATATTAATCATTCTAAACAACTATAAATCCAAAACTGGCATACCAAAACAGGGACACCGGCAGCCAATCCACAATTGAACACAGATAACATAGATGGGAAAATAAAAACCAATCCACACTTGAACTTAGAATAAATAAGTGTAGATAACTGTAAATCCAAAACTAAATGGCATACCAGAACATGCACATAGGCAGCCAATCCACAATTGAACACATAAAAAATAAATGGGAAAATAAAAACCAATTAACAATTGAACACAGAAAAAATAAAAACCAATCCGCAATTGAACACAGAAAAAATAAGTGTAGATAAAAACCAATATCTAACACATATGAAACTTAGCAAACAGGATGAAATAGTATAGCCAACGAGGAAGGGATCAAAAATCATAACGTACTCTGTGGAGAAGTGATATCGCTGCGGCCATAACTAAAACATAGATTTTTGAATTTCATGTTCATATTTAGGGTCTTCTTGTCTACATTTATTTCAATGTGATCTGTTCAAGAAGTGCTGTGATATTTATTTTCTTTTATAAATCTACTGCAAAAACTGTGCAGGAGAAGTCCTTGTAAGAAATATAAGAGTGTTAAATTATTAATCTCTTATTCTGTTCAATTCTTTTGGAAAGCAACCGCATTTTATGCTTTGTGAGAGGTAAACTACTCGCTTGAGATTGAGTTGTTAAGTACTGTGCAAAGACAAAATGATCAATGCTTTCAGATAAAAACTTGAGAAACTCTGGATGAAAAGCAAACTAAAACAAGTTGACGAGTTAAAACAAATTGAAGGGAAATTTTAGTTGATGACAAACGCTACTTAGGACTGGGTTCCGAGTAAAAGGAGCATTCTTTGTCCGTGATACAGTTCACACCTTCTACCGAACAAAGGTAAATAACCAAGGAATGATGATATTAAGAGTGCAAACAAATAGATCGCAGATGAAATGCTACTACATTCAATTGGTTGAAAAAGGTTTTACAACGATCCTTATCATATAGGCAGAAATAAAAACAAACTTTCTAAAATTAGAATAACAAACTTCTAATTTTAGTAAAGATTAAACAACCTAGAACATGACTTACTATATTTAGTAGTGGGAGAAATTACTTTTCCCAACACTCCTCTTTAATTTATTCTACTAGTTATTACAACATCCATTACTTTTAAAGTTTGTCTCAAATATTTGAAGGTTTTCTTCATTAGTATTTTCGTGAACATGTCTGCTAACTAATCTTTAGATCTACAGAATGTTAATTTGAATTTATTGTCTTCAACCAATTCTCTTATGAAGTGATAAAGAATTTGTATGTGTTTGCTTCATCCATGAAGCACTAGAATCTTCGTCAATGATATTGAAGACATTTTATCACAAAATATGATTGTACATCTATTTGTTTCTTCTTTAACTGCTAAGACTTTCCTTATCCAAATTGATTGACATGCTACTATATTTGCTGCAATGTATTCAGCTTCTGCGCTAGAAAGAGAAACTATGGGTTGCTTCTTAGATGCCTAAGAAATAGCTCCTAAACCCATGTAAAACACATAGCCACATGTGCTTTCCTTGTCATCTACACTATCTGCCCAATCGCTATCTATATAACCAACTAGATTAAAATCACTTGATGCTGTATAAATAATGTCATAGTTCTTGGTTCCATTGACATATCTTAAAATTCTATTACCTGCTTACCAATGTGTATCCTTAGGTGTTTCCATAAATCTAAAAATCAAACTTATTGCATACACTATCAGGCCTGATGTTGTCAAATACATGAGGCTACCTATCATGCTCTTACATAAAGTTGAATTTGCATCATTGTTGTAATATTCCTTACTCAAATTGAGACCTGTAGTGGTTGGTGTTGGAGTAGGTTTGTTGCTCAACATTTTGAACCTCTTCAAGATTTGTGAAGCATATACTTAGACTGAGAGATGAATATGCTATGATACATTTGTTGTACTTCTATACCAAGAAAATATCTTGACAAACCCAAATCTATCATTTCAAATTCCCTTTTCATTGCTTCTTTGAACTCACCAATAAAAACATCATCATTTCCTTTCAAGATTAAATCATTTACATATAACACAACAATAAAAATCTTACCATGGCTCTCCTTGATGTAAAATGTGGGCTTGCTACTACTTTTACTAAAATCATTGGTAGTGAAGTATGAATCAATTCTACTATACGAAGCCCTTGGTGCTTGCTTAAGCCCATAGAGTGTTTTCTTCAGTCTATACACCTTATTTTCTTTTTCTGGTACTTCATATCTAGGTGGTTGATCAACATAGACTTCTTCTTTGAGTACTCCATTTAGGAAGTCTGATTTCATGTCCATTTGTTATACCTTCCACTTGTGCTGGATAACTATTGCTAAGACAACCTGCACAGTTTTCATTCTTGCAATAGGAGCATAAGTCTCATCATATTTCTACCAAGTTGCTATTTGCATCCCTTAACAACCAATCTTGCTCTGTACCTATCAATTTTACTTTCTATTGTGTTCTTGGCCTTTTAGACCCACTCCACTCCAATCACTTGTTTACCCTTAGGTAAATCAGCTTACTCCCATGTTTTGTTTCTTTCTATTGCATCTATTTCCTCATTCATGGATTTACACTATCTCTCTTCTTTCACTACTTCAAAACATGTAGGTTTATCTAGAGAAAATAGAGAAAAATTCAAATTTTCATCATCATACCTTGAGTCATCATAGATTTCCCTCAATCTCCTTGTCTTTCTAGGCATAAAAGGAGTAAGAGTTGGATCTGAATTACCACTGGAGTTGCTTGATTGAGTATCATGTTATGAATGTGATAGAGGTGTGGTTGATGGTTCACCTTGCTAATTTGTGACTTATTTAAATTGAGCATCTTCATTTCCATCATCTATGAGTATTGATTCTAAGATACCAGATGGAGTGTCAATAGTTCCATCCCATGATTCATTTTTAATGAATTCAACATCCTTACTAATCAAACCCTTCTTTTAAATAGGGTTAAACAATTTATATGCTTTATTGTCTTCACAATATCTAATGAAGATACACTTTTCTCCTTTATCATCAAATTTATACCTCTTTTATTTTGGCACATGTGTATATGCCACACTATAACTTTTCCATGCTTTTTGTGGAGTCATGTTTTGAACAGCCTTTGTGGGACACCTATTCAACAAATACACTACTATTGCTACAGTTTCACCCCAATATTATTTTCAAAGTCCCTTGTCTTTCAACATGCTTGCAGCCATCTCTTGGATGGTCCTTATTTTCCTTTATGCCACTCCATTTTACTGTGGAGTGTATCTAGCTATGAACTATTTTTCAATTCCTTCATTTTTGCAAAAGTTAAAGAATTCCTTAGAAACATACTCTCCCCCTCTATTTGATCTCGGGGCCTTGATGAAATATCCACTTTGTTTTTGAACCAATGCTTTAAACCATCTGAACTTCTCAAAAGTTTCAGATTTATTATTTAAAAAATAAATCCAATTTTTTATACTATAATCATCTATAAAAGTTAAAAAATATGAATTCTTAGAGTGGGTGAGAGTTTTCACTGGGCCACACAAATCTGAGTGCTCCAATTCCAAAGGCGATTTTATCCTTATAGACATCCCTGATTAGAAATGTTACTTATGTTGTTTCCCTAGTATGCATGACTCACATTTTCTTTCAGGTTTTACTATCATTGATAGACCTATAATCATATTCTTATTAGATAAAAGATCTAATCTAGAAAAAATTAAATGCCCTTACCTCAAATGTCAGAGTCTAGATGTGTCTTTCATGACTATCTTGAAGGTTGCTTGATGTAGTACTGTTGTACTCCTGAGAGGATCAATTTGCATCTTGAAAGGAAATATTCGGTTCTTTCTCATTTGAAATGTAGATATAATGTTATTGCTTCCTTCCTTATCAAAGATTTTTTACTCTCCATTCTCCATTAGGACTCTATATCCCTTTTGAACCAATTGTCCTATACTCAATAGATTATGTTTTAAATTTGGAGCATAATAAACATCCTGGATTGTTCTCCTCTCACCTTTTTTGGTGTAGATTATGATAGTCCTTCACCAACAACCTCTTTCATTATTCCCCATCTTCATATCTAATTGAATATTCTTACCAATGGAAGAAAATAGATTCTCATTACCACTCATATGGTTAATACATACACTATCCAAATACCATACATCAGCATGGATCTACTCAACAACATTGCGTATAATGAACATGTTTAACAAATGTTCAGGTTCACTTATATTATTAGTGGCTACATTTGTATTTTATCTTGATTGGTTATATTACCTCTTTTTACATTCATTGGGAAAGTGACCATACTTATGACAATAATAGCACTGAATATTACTTTTATCATACCTTTGATTTGAAGTACTACTCTTTTTATTATCTTGGAAGTTTAGCTGGGCGCTGCTTACTCCTTATTGACTATCTGAACTTGATCTAACATAGTAGATCCTTCCTCTTCCTATACCTCTAAAGATTCTATCTCTATTTTTTCTTCCTCTCCCCCTGCCTCTAAAACTGGCCTGAGCCTTGAAGGCTTGCTCTAGGGAAGAAGGTCCATATCTATTCAACCGATGCTCATGGGTTTGAAGAGAACCCGTAAATTCATTTATTGTAATCCTTGAGAGGTCTTTGGTCTCCTCAATAGCTATGATAATTGGATTATATCTCATAGGAAATCTCCTAAGGATATTTTCAATGATCTTTTGGTCATCTATTGTTTCACTACTAACTTTTAACTGATTTGTTAAGCTAGAGATCCTAGTATGAAACTCATAAATAGACCCATTTTCATTCATTTTCAATATTTTAAACTCTCTTCTAAAAATTTGAATTTTTACTAGCCATACCTTATTAGTACCTTGATAAAAAGTTTGAAGGAGATCACATACTTCTTTTACATAATTTATTGCTATAATTCTTGGATATATGGCTTTTGTTATTGTCGTCTCTATCAGATTCAATGCTGTTGCATCCTTCTTCTGATTCTCCTTCAATTGAGTCTTCTAGGTATTTTTCAATGTGTTGTATGCTTCTTGATCAATCACATCTATAAAGCTAGTGATCACACACTCCCATAGATCGTTCTCTATCAAAATCATCATCATCATCTTCTTTGCCTAGATGTCATAGTTTTGACCATCAAATGTTGACAAATGCTGCCAAATCTTTCCTTCAATGTCGATTATATTACTGATCCACTCTTTTTTTATTTTTTTGGATATATTTGAGATTTATCTTATTTTCTTACATGATCTTCTCTATGACTCTTATGCCAACGGTTATATTGCTACACCTCTTGGCTCTCTAACAATATTCTCTCTTCCTTTAAAATTTTTCCATGATCTGTCAATGCTTTTAACCACTATGCTGATATCTTTCTTGGCAATTCTGGTCTCTAAGTTGCACATATTAAAAAAAACCCAACACCATCCTCAATGACTTGATGAATGGATGGTACCTGGTCTGTACCATCAAATTTCATTAAGATCTTCAATTTTATTTGTGTGATACAATCTCTCCTTTAGACGTTTTCCACTTTTACAAGCTGCTCTTTCTTCTAGCACTACCTTTTCTAGTAATTTTTGAGATCTCCTTCTAGATCTGTGCTACCTCTACTAAAAAAAAGATCTCCTTCTATCTAACAATAACTTCCAAGGGTTTCTCCTTTACCACAATCTGCAGCCTCCCAACGCATCTTTGTAACACTTCTTTCACTCTTTACCAATTCAATGATCTCCTTTAGTTATGCTTCTTTTTTGAATAACTACATTTTTTTTGTTTTCTTGAACTTGCACATGTGCATTTCTATGTTTACTGTAGCCTTTCTATTTACTAGCTGGTCTTCACTCCTTCAGCTCTAATGGCTCTCCACGTCACTCAGTTGCTTCTTTCCCACAATCTGCCTGATCTCCTAGCCTTCGGCTTTGATACTAATTTGAGAGCAAAAATAAATAGATCATAGATGAAATGTTACTACATTCAATTAGTTGAAAAGGGTTTTACAATGAGTGTTATCATATAGGCAAAAATAAAAACAAACTTTCTAAAATTAGAATAATAAACTTCTAATTTTAATAAATATAAACAACCTAGAACATGGCTTACTATATTTAGCAGGAGGAAATTACTTTTCCCAACAAATATGTGGCAAACTTGTTAAATAACCAAGGTAAATAACATGTAGTTGTTACCTCTTTAATGTGGAAAATTGGTATTCATGACTATTGAGCCCACCATTAATGGCACTTAATTCTAGGATCTACTTCTATCATTTCTCCCTTATATATCATCCAACATCATCCTCTTGGTGATGCACACCCTGCTACCTACTGAAACCTCTTTTCATGGGTAGGAATTTACTCTTTCTTGATATGCATCATCCTCTTATTGGTCAGCAACATCTTAACACATAATGCAATGATGTTTATGAATTCTTTTCATATATGGATGTGTAAGGTTAGACTTTTCATAGATTTGGGAAACCTATTTTGTGTGTTAAGTCTAAATCTATAATGAAATAAATTGTGTTCATTTATCATTTCTTGCAACATAGACCTATTCTCTCATTTAGACTGATCCACTATTAAATCCAACTACATGATAGGAGATCCATGTCAAGCTTCTCCACTGTTTGTCTTCTCCTAATCTTTGGTATGTCCATGTGTATGTGCCTTGAGCTTATCACATGCCTATTATGCCATTGACATATATGAGATTGATTAGTGCATTGGTTGTTCTTATATTAAACCTTCTTCATCCTTTTTTTCATCTAGTGTTTTGATTGATTTAAAATCCCCTATTAAGATCAATTTTATTGATTTTGAGTCAAAGCCCATTCTTTTAGGAGATCAAATTACTTGTTGGAGACTTAGATTGCACCCTACCTAAGCAAAGGATTATTTAGGTCCTCTACTCAAATCTAGTCCAACATGGGAATGACCTTAGGCTGTGAGTTACCTAATCTTGGGTCAGATCTCTAGGATTTTAAATGGATAGATCTTTTGATGTATCACTTAGCTCATTTCCACTAAAACCTACTAATTTTTGGGGTGAAAAGGGAGAGAAAGATAACTGAAAGGGAAATCTAAGCTAATGTTGGTGATGCACCTAAATTTATTACTTATCCACTCTATTAGAACTTCTAAAAACACTATTAAGACAAGCAAAAGACTTAATCTATAACTCCAAATGTCTGTTATGCATCAATATTTTATGTAGAGGTTGACTAAGTGATCAAAAATTGAGGGAAGTGATGGAAATGCCTGATTCAAGGCAATAACCATTCAATGTATCCACTTGCTAGTTTAAATCAACTGACATTAAACACTAAACATGACCTGCATAACAAGATAAACCAGTAGCTAGGTGAGATTAGGACTTGACAAGGGAGAGATTTCTACCACATATGCAAATCTAAATGACATCAACACACTATACCAAAACAATAAAATTTGAAATAGTCATCTATTTATATCATGAAGTTACAAAGATCAATCTTGGCAGAGTCTAGTCATGCCTAAGAGAGGGATGTCTTTCAAGGCTTAGAAGCTTGTATTTATAGCAGAAAGGGATGAGAGAGATGGGGATCAATGCATAGAAGGATGGAGAAGGGAACATAATGACCAAGATTTAAATTCATTCTAGTGTTGATGTCATTAGACAAGATCATAATGCCTAGGATTACTTGTGGATGGTGGCTATAACAACCATATCAGTCTCTTTCATTCTATTTTTGGCCTGCATTGATGATCGTTATGGTTACAATAGTGGAATGAATTAATTTTCAAGATGAATTCTAATTATGCAATTATAATATATGGATCAATCTATTATGATCTTATTCCAACATTGATTTCTCCTTACTGGTTCATCTTTGGCATGTATGAGTGGAGAAAAGGTTCATAATCATGTTGTTGACTTTGACAACAAACTTGTCTAAACTAATGTGTTTGCCTCTATGGCCTCCATTTGATATATTTTCTCTGGTTCAACTTTGACCATATTTGATCTCTATTTAAAGTCTCAAGGCTTCAACTTTTGATATTATCCATTGATCTTGATCTGGGTTTCTAAAAATGTGCCACTAGATAGCTCTTCATTCATTCTTAGGATTCTATTGTTAGCTTCAATTATCCCTACACTTTCACCATGTGGTGGCTTTACATTTGATCTGACCTCCTTGACCTATGCACAATTGATCTTATCTACATGACTCAATGCATGCCATTGATCTTTATTAGTAAGATCAAATGTGCACTGTTGATCACCCTATTCATCATGATCATGACATTTGGTACCATTACATTTAATCTTAAGATCTTATGTCTCTTTGACTTTATTCTCACCATTAGATATTAGAATCATGATTTAATGTGTACCTTTGATCTAACTGGACCCACTAAATTTATCAGATTTCTACTCACCATTGGATTCTGACTTGGCTTTTATGATTTAGACACTTGTCTTTGCTATGTTTGACTTGGGTCTAGTGAATTTTTGACTTGATGCTCATCATTGATCTCTTCATCATGATTGAACATGCTCTAATGGATCTTTAGGACCCATTTACATCATCCTCACCTACTCACGATTGGATCTTTTGATCTGATTAAACATAGACCATTAATCTCATTCTAAGGACCTTTTGACCTATTGACTGCCCACGTGTCATTGATCTATGATCTGATCAAATGATATTTTAACACTTTTCAACTTTGTGTTTATCTTCAAGATCCTTGGGGGTTTTTGAATTCAAACAACTATTCACCATGACTTTTATTTGATGTCCCCATGAACATCTTATTTAGCATTCTTAACTTTGAAGGCTTGTATCTGTAGATAAAAATTATACCAGGGCATCAAACTTGTAGGGAATCATTAGGGCATAAAAGACATCATATTAAGGAACTCTTAAGACAAACTTGACTCACAAAACAAACTAGCATGATATGCTAAATTTTGTATGATAAGGTGATAATTTGACCTATGGGGGTAAAATTAACAACATTTTGGTGACTCAACTGGGAAGCATCCCTGTAATGCTTGAGAACCAGACTATTTACATGACTTTTGGACTCATGAATAATGAAAAATTTGATTCATGGTTGTAAACAACCCTCAAACTTGAAAATATAATAGATTCCACTAGAGTAGGGAAGGAAACATATAAAACAAGGAATCTAACCTAAACAAAACAAGGATAACTAACCTAAGGAAAAGGGAAAATAAGAAAAATATAAGGTAAGAAAACTACTACCTATGCTAATCACTTATTGGAATAAAATAAATCTAGAACAACTAGCTTGAAAAAATATTTTTCCCTCTAAGATCAAATGGAAATCTGGATTGTCCATCTTGGATATTTGAAACATGTTTTTCATCTCTTGTTGGCCTCTTATTGTAGATTGGAGCAATTGGATGTTCATAACCTCTTGATGAGGTAGATGGACCTCAAAATTCCATTTTGATTTACATGGATTAAAGATGTGGATCTGAGACCCAAACATCTTCTTCTCTTATTCTTCTATTTTACAAGAATGCCTCCAATTCTTCTTCATTCATTGGCTGCCAATGTTTCGAGGTATCTTCCATTGTGCCTTCATTCTGATCCTCATGAAAAAGTGACTTGTCAAAGTCTTCATGATCGATATATTGTATCTCTTTAGGCATGCTGGATGACAAGACCTCTTCATTTGATTTATGTTCAGGATCAATGATCTGAGGTATTAGATCAATAAACACTTGTTCATTCTTCTCATCTTCCTGCACTTGCTCTTCTTGTGAGCCAACTTCAACAACTGATTGGTATTTAAGATATTCAATAGGAATTGTACGACCTTGAATATATTGATATTCTTTGAAAATATTCATATATTTCTACCAAAAATCCCCATCATTACCTTGATGCTCATCTTCCTTGGCTAGGCTACACTCATCAATGGTCAATTTTGTAAGTTCTTGAGAAGCATCTTCATATGGGACAGTTGGTAAGTGATCAAGAGGCTCTTAAAAATAAAACCTCTATGGAGCATCTCAAACTTATTATTCATGGATCTTATCTTATACTTATACTTATTCTTGCAACTCATCTTCTTTGACCCTATGGAAGAAAGAATCATGTTTGTTCCTACCAAGAGGTGTCCCAATAATGATTTCCTCTTCTTGGTCACTCGAGTCACATTCATTTTTTATCTCCTTAACTACATATTCTTGAATTACCTCACAAATAAGAGGCTCCTTTTCAAGGAGTGACATATTAGACCCTCAAAAATATTTAGTAAGATGAGAGAAGTCCAAAGAAGTTATTGTTGACCAAATTTGACTTTTAAGTCAAATTGGGGTACCGCTAGTTAAAAAATTGACTTTTTAGGTCTACAAGGGGGTCAAATATATTTTCATGAGGTGTTTTATAGGTTGATTGATGTTGACTAATGTTATATAATCTTTGATTAATTAGTTTTTATGTCATTATATCAATTTTGGGTCATTTGAGGGGTCAAAAAAGTGTATTTAATGCTTTATACGAGTTTATTGGGAAATTTACAAGTGTCAAAATGTGATGTTATCCCCCATGTGTCATTATAAGTCTTATATAATTGAAACTACTGAAAATATGGCAGGTTGTTCAGATAAAAGGCAATTTTCTTGGTAAAAAAGGAGAAAATAGCACTTGTACGACCTCCTTGGGAAGTTTGACACTTGGAAAATGTTTAAATGTGACTCTTTAGATTCCCCAAGTTAAACACCACATTTTTTTTTGATATTTATATGTCATTTATTACTCAAATCTATTTTTCTCTCTTTTCACCTTCTAGACACACTAAATTAACTTGCAGGTTTTTGCTTGGTACGGTCAACACAAGTAGTTTCAAGATAAATACCCTTGGGGGTGTATTATACACTCAAATGCCTTAATTTTCATATAAATAAGTTTTATAATTATCAAATATGATTTATGAACCATTTGTTTGAAGTTGACTGTGCAAATCTGCATATCAATCTATGCACCCTTCAAATTTTGGTATTGTTTCAGAGATTTCATACAATTAACTTGGTAATATTACTTCTCGATAATGTTTAATTACTTATCGAATGACACTTAAATTTGTTTTCATGTTTCATGAGGTTTTTATTTGATAATCATCTCAATCTGAAAGAAGATATAATTTTCTAAGTTATGGGTAGTTTTCACCTTTTTCAAGAGTTTGTGCTTTGTAAATAGCTCTAGGGGGCTAGGTTAGTGTTATATATATGTGATCAAGGTCCTCATAGTTCTTCTCACCTTGAAACCTCATTATCCAATGCATCTCCATATTTTGCCATCACATATCACACCACACAACTAGTCTAACCTATGATTGTCACACATAGGAAAGATGTGAAATCATATGTTTTAAACCTTTATGCCATGTTCACAAGAGTATATTGAACGTTTTGAGGTCTTGATGTGTCATCCAAAATCATAGAATGGTGAATCAAACCTTCAAAGTGCTTGTAAAGAAGAGTGACTGAGTAGTCACATGAGACACCCTCATATAATCACAATGAATATACACCTACAAGTGATATGAAGTTCAAATCCACATTGTATAAAATGTCTTAGTACTATTTTTAGGTGTTTGTAATGAATAATGTATTGTTATACTTGATGAAGATATAGAAGATCATAAGCATGGATATGTTGTACACTGCCCAAATTCACTCTATTGCCTATGCATACTAATGACCACCTACAGGTAATACTTCAAGGCTATACAGGTTTTGAATGTGAGATTTGAAAATATGATAAAGATATTTACAAGACGTGACATATGTTGGACCCTTTCCAACCTATTTGAAGTGTAAAAGGGGGCAAGGAAAGATGTGAAATCATGTTTGAAACTCATGACTGAGTTCAGGGACCTTTTTCCTAAAAAGAGTGGAACAGATGTCCTAAGGTTTTTTGGATGTTTTTTTTTATCATGTCTACCATTAGGAGTTGGAACACATAGATAGGTGGAATTTTAAACCTCTAGCATAAACAAGATCTAGGCTAGGGTTTAAGAAAAGAAGATCAATAGATACTAGTGTTTTGATGGCTCAAACTTACCAATGGAGACACTAAAAACAACCAGTATCATCT
Organism: Torreya grandis; assembly: GCA_037957365.1. Classification (NCBI taxonomy): domain Eukaryota; kingdom Viridiplantae; phylum Streptophyta; class Pinopsida; order Cupressales; family Taxaceae; genus Torreya; species Torreya grandis. Next base: position 250,407 of record JARHVA010005671.1, on the reverse strand, counting down.
ACAGGCTTGAGTCAAAAGAGACCACTTACTCCTCTAGGTGGAAAACTAGGCTAGGTTTTCATGATTTAATGGTTTTGATGATGGAGATGGAATTAATGATCTAAAAGATAGTTTAAATAAGTTGAGAAGTAGTGTCATGTTCCCATATGACCACTCTCAGTTTATACAGGTCCCTAAATGCCCACCTACAATAGACAGGGCAAGCAAAGAGATATTTTGATGTGTTGAAGATGTTTAAGGGAAATAAACTGAGAATGATTAATATTATTCATGAGTTAAATTTTGGAAGGCTCTAGGAAAACTTACGCACTATCTTTAAGGCCTAACTCATGAAAATAATCCTAAGGTACCACCTCTATAAGGCAAAGCCCAATTGACTATGTTGTCTTAGTTAATAGGATAGTGGGCTATTTTTGTGTTAATATGATGTTTAAGGTTCTCCAAAAAGGGAAGATAGTTTAATTAAGAATTTTTAAACCAAGGATAATTCATGGAAAATCTCCACACATCTAACATAAAGTTTCATGATGTAAGTTAATCTCCAGGACAAGGTGTGTCTCAGTCCAGCAGGGGTGTCTCATTTTAAACAAGAGATCATAATTTGTAAACCCCAAGAGCATATAAATGAGTATAAAGTGAACCAGATGTTGTATAACATAAAATATCCCATGAGAGGTCCATACATATCATGATCAACCTAAGAATAAGCTCATGAAATCTACAGGTAGGGTCAACAAACATGCATCTCAATCAGAGGGTAGTGGAGGTGCTCTTAGGGTGAGTAAGACATGAACACAAAATAAGGTGGTAAAAAATGATAAAAATAAGTACACTATGTTTCCAAATTACTTACATGGAGGTAAAGGATATATTAAGCACCACCTTTGAAATCTAAACATATATCAACACCCATCATCAACTAGGTGACTTTAATGCAAACAATGAGTAGGTTGAGGTTTAAAGTGATGAAGAAAGACTAAGAAGGGTGAAAAAGCAAATAAAAAAGTTTCAAATAGTCCTAAAAGATAATATGTGGAGTATATATATTATCTTCAAGGTCAAATCAAGCACTCATATCTATAGGAACATTTCAAAAGGCAGAAACACAATTAAGAAGGGTACATCAGTCTTGAGGATTCAAGAATGTGAAGGGTATGAAAGGCCAAAATGTTGAATTAAGTTTGGAGTCACACCATAATGAATTTATCAAGGTAATTGGAGCTTATGAATTGTATATCAATAAAATACATCATTGGAAATGACCCTAATCAAATAAACTCAATCTATTCTAAAAACATCTTGCACAATCTACCATTGAGGGCATTTTTATAAGTTTTAGGATGATTAAATGGTCAAATGACCTGGTAAGGAGTTGAAATTTTGTGGAGATAATACTTAAATATTCATTGATCTTATATAATTTTTAATTCTATTTTAGAAGATAGGGGATCTCCCTCTATTTTGTCTCAGACAGAGGGCACTCCCCTTATGCTTAGAATTGACAGTTTTAATGAACAAGGTAAGAAAATGAGGTCAAAAGCCAAATAGAAATTTAAAAATTATATGAAAAGATTATAGACACATAATTCATCATGTTAAATCTTACACAAAAGGAGGGATGTCAATAGGAAGGTCCAAACACTATAAGTTGCAGATAGGGTAGTTAAGCAAGGCATAAGTCTAACATCCAAATGAGAAGTCACCATCAACTATAGACCTAAGTAATATTTACAATGAATATAAGCATGTGTATGGGGTGGATATATATATTTTTAACCATTATAATTAAAATAAAACCATGAAAGGCCATTTTTAGATTGAAATTCAAAACATGCCTACTAGACATAACTAGGCCTAGAGGTCAAATGGAGAGTCACTTCTACTTATGATGTAAGATGAACATCACTATAGATTTGGATATGTTTGGGAATCAAACTAAGAGGTGATAAAACCATTTGAGTTTAGATAAATCATCAAGAGAGCCATTTTAAAGCTCAAACCAACACTAGACTTGCAGCAAACAAGGGAACAAGCTCAATAAGAGGACTTTGATTGTTCATATCTTTAATAAGGTTTTGAATGGGAGGAAAAAGAGTTAGGGGAGGTTAATAGGGTCCCTAAATATAATATTTTGATAATTTTTTTGGAGGTTAGATGTTGGATATTTATGAACCAACCTTAAGACCAAAAACAAACTTAAAACCCTACTAAACCCTCAGCTAGGCCCAGTTTGGGAAAAAGAGCTTAGAAATGTAATAAAATGGAATATTTTTCTTATAATTATGATTTTGGGTTGTATATTACTCTCTAAATATTTCTCAAATGCTATCTATTTGTATATATTTGTATGGATGGGGGAAGAAATAGGGGTTTTATCATTGTTTTACATGTTTTGCAGGTTGTAGGAAGTTTCAAGAGGTGAAAATCACATGGATGGAAAGATTGAGACTTAAAATAACTCCCCATGTAATTTTAATTCCTTGATAGTGTTACATAATGCCTCAAATAGGTCCTTAATGCAGCCAGTCAAAACTAGCATATTGTACAAACTAGTGAGAGGGATGAAAGGCTTCACTTGAACTATTTTTAAAGATTGATTGATGATTACAAGGCCATGGACGGTATTGATACATGTTACCCACTACCTTGTATGTATTTTCATGTAAAATTGAAGGCATTTTGGAGGCCAAGTGTGCAAGGTGCATGGAAGAGAATTTTTTTGGACAACTAATGATGATGGCTCACTTCCAGGTGATTCTAGAAGACCAAGCATGAAAAAAATGCATGGAGAGGTATGTATGATGTACCTACCATTAATTACCATCATTTATACTTGTATTAATTATTTATGGGACGTTCAAAAAATGCCAATCATGAAGGTAGTTTTTTCATGGAAAAGGAGGAGTTTTATGCCACTTTGCATAACTTTGATGACTTGAATTGATAGTTTTACTTCATGAACTTGCATGGTTAGACCCACAACTTATTATAATACATGAATAACTGATTTTATCAGCTTCACAAGTGTCCTTGTGACCCTTGGAATTCTCTTATTTTCTCTATCTCTCAAACAATATAAGAGTTAGCCATTTTGACATTGTATTGGATGCTCCATCTGAGTATGGTAAAGCCTTGCTCATTTTTACACCTTTTGATAAATTAAATGACTAAGTTTTCCCTTTTCATGATTATTCATAAGTGTGTTTCACTTAAATTATTAATCTTGTTTAGTGAAGACTATGGATTCCTAACATGTGGTCTCATTCTTCCACCTTATTTGCAGTTGGAAAATTTTTCTTGTAGGGCATGTGAAGTGTTTTAGGAGATGTCAAATGTTGAGTGAGTTATTATTTTAATTAGTTACATTCAAGGAATATTATCTAGTCCTCCTATATTTGCACATTCATCAATGACCTCATAATGTAACATTGATGTGAAAAGATGAAGATTGAAGGAGTGTATGTTTAAGTTTGTTTTTTGGTCTCAAGTGTAGAATGTAATTAGTTAGAAGTCATCAAATTGATTTTGTGTATAACGTCCTTAGTTTAGATTTGTTTTAAGTTATCTTTCTCCCTTTTCATCCTCAAGTTAGTATTAGGTTCAATCCTAAGTGGCACATCAAGGGAGCTAGCCCTATCTAGAGACTTGCCTCATTCCTTAGGCTGCCCACAAGCCTAGAAGTGATTCCATTATGACACTTGGATGAGGAATGATTTACATCTCCTCAAAGGGTAAAAATACAAGTGACAATAGTTACCATATATTGATTTTGGTCTTGAGGTTGCTCAACTTGGATCACCTTTGCCTCTTCTTTCTACTACATTATTTCTTGAATTACTCTCCATAAAGGAAAGGCTCAAGGATTTTGATGGGAAAGGAGTGGAGGCTGAATGATCTCCTACTTGATCTTGTCTTCAGCATCTTGGCTTATGCTTGATTGTTCTTCTTTCTCTTTTAATTATTAGATCTGATTTTAAGTCATAAACTTGGGTTTAGAAATCCTTATTTATATACTTATTCTTTCTATGGGTAAGAAAGAAGGAATTTACTACTATGTTACCTTTTCAACTACCATTGAATGTTGAAGATGATGATTTGCAAGCTCAATTTACTTGGATAGGGAGGTTTCAAAATTAGATCTTGATTGCTGATTATGATTAGCCTTTTCAACACTAACTTTTTTTTCTTCCTAGACTCTCCCTTAGATATATTTCCATGAGGGGAAGGTTAAGAGGAGTTGGGAAGGACCTTGAAGAATCTAAAACTCACTTGATAAGGGATTATGAGTGGTGATGGGAAGCTTGACATGAGGTTGACATGGAGTGAATGAGGGAAGACAAGATGGGTGATGGGGTGTTTGTTGTTCTTTATGGGCCACCAACTTCTCCTCAATATTGGAGATGAGTCTATCTATGTCAAACATGTAACCATTATTTCTAGGATAACCTCCCCTAATGAAGGACATCCAACTTTATTTTGCCTATTTTACTGAAGTCATAATTCCCTAATGACAAGTTTTGGAATTTCTTGCTCATACCCCTTTAATGTATCAATGTTTATCATATTCTTTTCTTGGTCTAATAAAGCTTGTTTAAGGCTAGATATGGAATGGATTGGGGGTATGAGTAGGTTCTTCAGGAATGTTATGCTACTACTATGACTGATCAAGATGGTAATTAGGCTATAGAGGGGGTAGATGAGGCTCATATTAGGTTTTATGTTCTTGGTAATAAGGAGTCTCATCATAAGATTGTGAGGGGTAAAAATATGACTGATATGAGGTATCGATGTAGTTATAATAGTTAGATCAATTTGTTATGATATTGTTCTGGTGTTGGTTGATCCTTACTATTTCATCTTTGGCATGTAGGAATGGAGAAAAGGGTCATAATCATGTTGTTGTCTTTGGTGATTAAATTATTGAAATTGACGTGTCTACCTATATGGTCTCCCTTTGAAATATTTTCTCTAGTTTTACCTCAATCATATTTGATCTCTATTTAAAGTCTCAAGGCTTCAACTATTGATATTAGCCCTTGGTCTTGATTTGGATTTCTAAAAATGTGCCACCTAATAGCTTTTCATTCATTCTCAAGATTATGCTATCATCTTCATCTTCCCCTATGCTTGAACCATGTGGTGGATCTACATTTGATATGATCTCCTTGACCTATACACCATTGATCATCTTATTTTCCATGATAGTGACACTTGGCACCATTGAATTTAATCTTAAGATCTTCTATCTATTTTAATTGATGATCACCATTATATATTTAAAGAATGATTCAATGTGCACCATTGATCTAACTAGACCCACTAAATTTGTTAGATTACCACTTACCATTGGGTCCTGACTTGGCTTCCATGATTTGGACACTTATCTTCGATGCATTTATCTTGGGTCTTCTAACTTTTTGACTTGATGCTCATCATTAATCTCTTAGACATGATTAAATGCATTCCATTGGATCTTCAAGACCCACTGATGTTATCCTCACCCACTCATCATCAAATCTTTTGATCTGATTGAACATAGATTGTTGATCTCATTCCATGGACCTTTTGACCTATTGAATCCCCATGTGTCATTGATCTATGATCCCATCAAGTGATATTTTGACACTTTTCAGTTTTGTATTTATATTATAGTATCATTGGGGATTTTTGAATTTAAACATCTATTCATCATGACTTTTATTTGATGTCCCTACGGACATCTTATTTTGATTGCTTAAATTTGAAGGCTTATATCTATAGAGAGAAATTATACCAAGGCACCAAAATTATAGGGAATAATTAGGGCACAAAAGACATCATATTAAATAACTCATAAGACCAACCTAACTCATAAGGTAAACTATCATGATATGCTAAGTTTCAAATGATTGGGTGACAATTTGACCTATGGGGGAAAAATTGACAATAGTACTTGATGCAATTATTTCCAATAAACAATGTGAAATTTTCTTGCATTTCATTATAAAATAATTTGGTAGATACTCCCAAAATGATGGTGGAATGAGATTATATCATGTACCATGTTGGATATTATTGGATAGAGTCTTTTGTTTGATTGCAGTAATAGAGACCATTGGATATTTTTTGGTCTTTTGATCCCAGTGTGTTTAATACTCTTCAAATTGTTGGATTTAGTGGTTTCTAGGATTATAACTAGGTTTATGCTGGCTTCTTTAACTATTAATTTTCTCAATAAGATTTTATTGGGTGTACCATTTTCCTTGAATTTCATGAGATAAACCAAATTCCTATAATAACATTTATGTTATGATGCTCAATAAATTTACTCATTTGTGGGTTGATTTTTGGGCTACAAACATGTGTTTTATTTTATGAGAGTTTTTACTTTATGATGTATTGATTGAATTTAGATTAGATTTAAAGGATTTATTTTATTCTTTTATTATTACACATGTTGGGAGTAGGTATTTCTAATTCTTTCACATGGCTTTGATTCCCATGTTCTTTCTCTAACATGTGTTTTTATTTATAGATTAGAAGGTAATTATTCTTCATTTTCTTCTTTTTTCAGGTTTGATTTTAGTTGAATAGGTTGTTTGGGTTGACCAACCTCCATGTGATGGCTACAAATTCCATCTTTGTTACCTATGGATATACAAGAATTTGAATAAGATTAACGAAATGTATGGATATATAAGAATGATGATGTTAGTGGACATGGACTTACTAATGAGCTTAACCACCATGCACTAACTCCTGATGCATGTTGGTATTCACTGATCATTGATGAAAAAGTCTTTGCCAATCTCCACGTTAAACCTAAGCCCATTAAACCTGCATCCCTCCATGGTCACCATGACCACCACCCTCATGTTGGACATCTCCATTTCATGTCATCACAACCATTACCATCATGTTAGACATCGATGTACCATAGTTTGATATAATAACATGAAAAAAGAGTATGAATGTGGATTTGAAATTCCCCTTGATTTTTCCATTTCCCATGCATTTCTCCCATTCCCCCAATTTCAACTGCAACAAGTGATGAAAGGGATTGACTATGGTAAAAATGAAGGGTGATCGAGTTACAACATCAAAAATATTTGTAGGGCTCCTACTATCCCCCAAAGTCCTCTAGGTTTGAGTTCATAAATGTTAGGGCATTGTTTTTCCTATAATCCTTCTTTCAATGTTTCTTGGAATAAAATAGTTTAGATTTCTTAAATCTTTCATATTTCAATTTTCTATTTCATTAAAGGGAAATTTGGTATTACCATATCCTTGAGTCTTCCCCTTCCCTCCTTTATCATAAAATTATAAACATTAAGGGGAAATTCTATGTGTTGGTACAAAGAATAGGCAAATAGTTATCTTGACCTATTATTAGGATCCATCCAAGCATGGGTGCCTGGAGCTAAATGGGGGAGGGTCTGCTTAACACATGTTTTTATTTCCTCTCATAATCCTCCCATCTCCACATAGATTATGTGGAAAACCTTGGAACTAAGCTCCACACATTTCTTCTTCATTGTTTCTAAACTTCTACTATTTTCAGCTAATTTGAGGTTGCATAGTGTGAATAATAGTGCTAGTCTTTCTTTATTTTCTAAGAAAAATGCTCCCAAGAATGACTCCCAAAACTTGCCATCACCATCAAGATATATTATTCTAGACAAACTATGGAAAAATTATCTATAAATTATATCCTCATAGTCAACAATAGATATTATATCCTCATAGTCAGCCCTGAATCCCTATAATGAAATGGCTAATGTGTAAGAACAATGATAAACATATAATTTACAACAAATGAAAATTAATTATTCTTAATTAAACACATGAAAGTGTGTAGAGATTATTAAACCCATTATCACTTATGTGAAAAGTAATTATCAACTTGATAGATCTGCCAAATCCCATTATAACCATATTTCTATTATTCCATGTATAATTCCATAAAATAAATCATCTAGAAAATATTCATTATCTACATACACATATTTTAGTTTGATGATTGAATAATATGACATAGTTTCATAATATTAATCTTCATGATAAACCTTTATATTATCATTTTTGGTTATTTAATTTAGTAATTTATAGTCAAAGAAGAACTAGTAAGCAATGATGGTTGATTTATTTGTTTACTTTCTCCTTTTGTGTCATTGTTATGTATGACATATGCACCAATTAAAGATGAATATTGAAAATAATTAGATAATGATGTTTTTAATTCTTCTTATATATGCTCATCCATTAGGATATTATCATATAGAAATACATTGCAAGTAGGAATTCCATCATTTGCTATTATGTTGGTAAATGTAGTATATGCATCGATTAAAGATAGATATCCATATGATGTATGTAATGATGATGGGAATTATTTTATAAATGATCCTAAATTAGAATATTTTCATCTTGACCTTCACTGTAAGAAAAATTCCATCAATTGATACTACATTGGTATATGTGGTATAAACACCAACTGAAACTAGATATCCATATGAGGTAAATAATGATGATGTGTATTCTTATTATATACATTCATTCATTATGATAAAATCATATTGACTTCCATTACAAGTAAGAATTTTAATATTTCTTGTTGCATTGTTATATATGAAATATGTGCTAATTGAAGATAGATCTCCATTTGAAATAAATAATGATGATGATCATTATTCTTATATATTACCATCTATTAGGTATTATCATCTTGATCCCCATTGTAATTAAAAACTCCATAACTTTCTACTACATTGGTATATAAGGCTTATGCACTAATCAAAACTAGATATCCATATGAAGTATATAATGGTGATGGGTGTTCTTATTTTATATACACATGCATTGGGATACTACAATCCTAACCTCCATTGTTATTAGGAATTCCATCCCTTTTTGTTGCACTGGTAGGAATGGAATGTATAACAGCTAAAACTATAACTCCATATGGAGTAGATGAAGATAATGGATCTTATTTTTGATCCTCTGATAACATCATAAAAGTGGAAATACTAACCAAAATTCAATTAGAGAATACTCTTTCCCTGATACCATGAAAAATTCTATATTGTTGTCCAGATATTATTCAAGGAAAATTTTCTTAATAAACTTGATTATACAAGTATTATATTGTAAAAAAGACCCATTTTATTTTTAAAACACTCACTTGCATACATTCATGAAAGATAGTCATAAATTATGGAAAATAAATATTAATTATGTTATATATTTTTGGGCTATGCATGTAAATAAATTTTTGACCTATTTAAAGTATCGAGGATCTCCAATTATAAAGTTCAATTGATATAAAGGCATAGAAACCTATTCCCAATCAATAGATGAAGGCCACAATTACCTACACAAGAAGAATTTATAGATTTAAAATGTGCTCTTCTCCATGTGATAATCTCTATTTATTCATTCAATTCATATTTTATTTTTAAGATCATGGATCATTTTACTTGTAAATTTAAATTTGCACCAAAACATTGGACCCTTTCAAATTTGTGTTGCAAAAAAATTAAAACTATTTTGTTTTTTTTGTAAATAATTTTTAAATATTAATTTCTTTTTGGCACTGTTGTTGGTCTTATATGTTTCTCTATATCACCATAGCTATAATTTCACAATGGATATCTTACTACTATAAATTTAATATTAAATTTTATAAAAATATTGTATTAGAAGAGTGACAAAATTAAGGATCATCAACTATACTTAGAGCTTATTACTCTCAATCCAATTGACTTTGATAACATTCAAAAATTAACTCATTTTGACTACAACTTCAACATTGTAATATGAAAAAAGATGTGTAGTTTATATATAAGGTTTTATCTAAATTAGATGAAAAATATTCAAATTTTATATATAACTTCCACTCAAACCTTGATTCTAAGAGTGATATAATTTAAAATGTTCAAATTTGATGAGTTGTTTTAAAGGTTGTTCTCTTCCTCAATTTTTTTTTTTCAAATTGCTCTGAAATGGCTATAAATCTCTTCCTCACTATAGGGATCATTCATATATCTAAGTCTAAGTGGTGATAAATCCATTTAAAAACCTAAACATCTCTCTTCTCATGACTAGGTTTGGTAGGTAGATCTGATATGATTAAATCATATCAGGAATATTTTGATGGTTTGCTTAAATCATAACATATAGATTTATTAATGGATTGTGATATGATTAATTAGGTATTATTATAAATAATCATCAAGAATGATTAGTTTGTGAAGGCTTTCATCCACCCTTTACTTTGATGAAGGCTTTCTTCCACCCTTCCACAATATATATATATATATATATATATATATATATATATATATAATAAGTTGAAATGACCTTGTGTCCAAAAAAAATATTGTTATCATTGTAGATGAGAGCTTCGTTTACATTGTATAAACTTAAAAACATTTGGCAATATAGAAATGAAATGGCTTGCAAGCTTGGATGATACCAAAATGGCATCTCCTTTCAACTAGCTTTCAATTTACACATATATCTTTTCTATTTTTGGGTATAAGTGTAAAATAAAAATATCCAACCTTAACCAATATTTTATAAGGAAATGAGAGGCACGTATGGCTCCATCTAAGTATGGAGGCCCATAAAATACTTTTAAATTACTAGTGTTAATGTTAATCTGATATTTGTCATATTGGCTTCACCACTTTAGAGTATGATGTTTATGTTAGAGGTGTTTCTCCATTAAAGAAGATCATCTTGCCTATGTAGTCTGTATGGTAGTCTTACTCCACATTTATAAAAATAATTGATACATATTTCACAACTACATTCTTACAAGTACAATTCTAAAGTTAAATTTTTAGAATAAAAATGATTGAATCTTTTGACAATATATATTTTAAATTGACTAGGTGATAAATAATCACTTTATTGATTAATCTATTGCATAAAATGTAGTGGATTCTATATATAATTTGTTTTTTTGTGTTTTGTGTGTTTGTTTGTAGTATTTAATTTTTTTTGGAACTCCTCTCTAGTTGGAATTCAAATAACTTATGAAATTCCCTAATCTAACTCAAAGATATAACAAGAAGAGACTTAGATCAAGTTTCAGTCAAATTGAATGAAATTTTCTAGTGGCCACCACCTGCTTGGGCTATTCATGTAAATCACGTTGCTAGGATTTGGTAGAATACAAATAATGAATTTACTTTGGAGCTATTAAAAGTCAATTGGTCATGTCGACAAATGGAAATACTGGATATAATTCTTAAGTCTAATATTTTATTAGAATTAATTATTCTGCTACATGGAATATATTTGAATCCCATGATGACAATTTAGTTTGACAGATACTCTGATAGAACTAGTTATGTAACATTCTTACTAGAAATATTCTTTCGTGCATATCACCCTGTGATTAGATTTCAAATTTTAATATGGGATAGTCTTCATGATAATTGTGAAATTCTTCAGATTCAAATCTTGAATTAAATCCAAAATATGTGTTGGATGAGTTTACATACCACGAATAAATGTGGTGAAGAAGTCATTTTACAACACCATCAGAAGAATCTAAGGATGATATAAATGCCCATGATCATGATGGACACTACTTAGATTAGTTGTAAAGAACTGACATTGGATAGTGGTATACAACTAATTTAATACAATTGTCTACCATTCAGTCTGTACCACTCATAAAATCTTAGATAATGGCATTTAATAGAGTTAGTGGCAATCAACTTTTGTAAGTGGAATGTTGACTCATTTTTTAGATCCCTAAACATATTTTGTATACTATGTGGGATGGAGATGATAGGTTTTTGTATAATTTTGTATATATAATGAAGAAGAATCTTTCATTTAGTTTCATAACTATGTTCTGTCATCTCAAGGGACTACCTAAATTTAGGGGCTAAAAATTGTGGTCTGTTAGGTGGGAAGTATGATACTGGTGGTCTATGAAGAGATCATTTAAAAAAAATTAATAGCCTATTTTGTTACACTAAAGCTCTAATAACTTTATATGGGTTATGCCCTGAACTTACTATGGGTGATAAGGAAATGTTCCATTATAATTTAATTGGATAAATGGTATCCAATATGGGATCATATAATTTGTAATGCATGCATATCATACAAATTTTTCTTTTGTCACTTACTAGCATTTCCTTTCAAATGATGTTCATAAATACCAGTATTTCCATGCCTCTAATTCAATATATTGAATGATTAGTTGATGGACAACTATAATATCACATGGGATTCTTAGCAATTTCACTTTTTTTTACCCTATCCTTATTTTATGGGCTTTGTAGCAAATTCTCTATTTTTATAACCCTATCTTCATTTTATGGGATTCAAAGCAATTTCTCTTTTTTTAACCCTTTCCTAAAGCTATGGGATTTGTAGTAAAATCACATTCATGTGCCTTGCCAACATGCACATAGTTAGTTCTTGCCACTTAAGGTCACATATAAATGCAACCACCTCATGCATGCACTAATATATCCATTTCTACATTTTGATGCATTTATTTTGATATATTTTATGAAGGGTTTTATATTGATTTTAATGAGGTTTTTAAAATTCTTATAACCTTTTTGTTTATAGTTTCTATCATATTTTTATTAAGTGGTTTGAATTCTCATATTTTATTTTCTATGTGCATCATTCAATCGTTATCCTTTATCCACTATAATACATGGAAACTTGCATTCACTCAATATCAAAGTAAATTTCTAATTCATGAAATTTTATCCTTATAGGCTACAATAGATAGATGAAAGGTGGGAAGAAATAATGTGCCTTGAACAACAAAATCTAGGTGAGGGTCCATTTGATTACATCTATATCAAGTGGACCAGTTTTCCCATTGTCAATGAGGAATACTTATGGGTTGCCTTGGTTGAGCAAGATGGGGTTGATGAATTCATCAAAGGATAATCAAGAAGGGTATTTTCCCTAAAAATTTCTATGTTTCACATCCTAAGAGAAATTTAGATTTTACTAGAAAGGATAGTAGGATCACTGCCACCTTTGAATATGTCATGTAAGTCACCTCACACTATAGATTGAAATATGGTGTTTATTCAGATGTTATTATGTTCTATTCATGTATATTTTTTTCATTTTTCATGACTATTTATTTAGTCACCATAATCATGAAGCTATTGGTGTTCATATGGCCCTGATGACTTTCAAAAAATTGATGACATGCCAAAAGACAAGTCTTTAATGCCCAAGTCTGAAAAAGGGTAGCTGGTCAGGTTGAAGGCATATAAGGTGTGGTTATATTTTTAAATTTAGCACACAAAACATGATCTATAGACCCGATCATGTGTTACTCACATACAATCAAGTAGAACACAGATAATGAACATAACTATTACCATGGCCAACAATATGAATAGTTCAAGGGCAAGAAATATTTTTTTGCTCCTCACATTAGCCCATAAATTAATAAATGGGTTCATAATATACTACTATTGGGAATGTATGCTAATGCTATCCACATTAAACACTAGGATATGGTACACAACAAATTATATTATTTAATGGTGAAACAAAGTGGGATGATTTCATGAGTAAGGGTGACATAACAAACATAGAGTGATTGATCAAGAAGGAAAAATATGTGTATAATGATGATGATGAAATAAGTGTTTAGGATTGGGTGCTAGTGAATCTTGACAAGTGTTTTTTATATTAGGGATACAATAGGGGAGAAATTGATGGGGATGGGTAAATCCCCTTGATCTTAGGCATCTAACTCCCATAATGGCTAGAATGGTTGTTGAGATTTGGAAGTATAACTTATTGGTGATGGATGAAACATTTGGGATGAATGAAATGAAGGTTTGTGCCAATGTTTGTAAGATTAGTTGATACTATTAATTTTTTGATGTTTTTAATAATATTAGTTATTCCAATGTTTTTATTTTTTTCTTGTACAATTTTTCTTATACACATCATTGGCATTTGATCCCAAACATGAAGGTTTGCCTGTTACATGGGTCATTAAGTCTTAGTCATGTACTATCAACATAATAAAATGGATGAAAATTCTTCTTAAAAGAGTGAATTTTAAAGACATTAAATAGAAAACCAATGCCTTCATGGTCGATGATGCTAATATGGAGATAAAATATATTAGGTTGATCATCGTTATTCCTACACACATCATTTATTTCATATTTGTATGTTCATAGACACCATCTCTACCTTATTCCATTAACTTATGAAAAATTATTTTGTTATGTAGGAGACATTCGATTTTGAGGTCTACTTATGCATTTGGTATGTTTGTCATGCATGGTTGAAGAATTTGATAGTAAAGGTAAAAGATGATGATGTAAGACATACAATGTTTAATGACTTGGGGTTCATAATGCATAGTTGTGTTGATGAGGACATGGATATAAGGGAGTATATAATTTTTTTATAAAGATTTCACTCCTCTCAGCCTACTTTTGTCAAATACTAGGAATAACAATAGGCATACAGGGTTATAATGTAGTCACAATGTTGTCAGACAGTTCTACATGCTAGGCAAAACACCAATGCATCTATATAATATTACCATTCCCATTTTAAATGCCATTTACTAAGAATATTAAGGACTTCTACACGTCATAGAGTGGATTGGTTTTTTCACCAACTAACAACATTGATTTACATACATTATTGGTGGCTACAACTATGCAAGGACACCAGCTTTCACAGGAACTTCAAATTAGAAAGACATGAAAATATTTCATGGGTATAGGATTTGAACATCTTATATTCTCATGTTACCTTAAAAAATAGTGACCCTCATAAACAAAGAATGCAATAGTTCTAAGGTTCATTTTATCGGTTAGTAGGTTTAGTACCTTGTTGATTCTTAGAAGAGTCTCTTTAGTCCTCTTTTTAAAACTAATTTTTACATCAACCACCTTTTGAAAATTAATTTTTACATCAAATACCTTGATAATGTAGAGGTAAGGGGATAAGTCACCAACAACATCATTATTTGGCTCTGATCTTGAAAAGTTCACATTCAATGCTTCATTTTCCCTTCAAGGTATCATCTCTCTTGGTATCTACCAACATGGATACTAGGATATATAGTGTCTACCCTTGGAACCTATCTTCTCTATCATCAAACTCCCTTGTGAGTTCACAAGTATTATCTCAATTTATTGTCTTTCACCCTTCAAGCTTATTTAGACACAACTCACACATTATCTTCTTCTTAGCCAATATTGTTAGGTCTGAAGGACTAAAAATTAGTTTGGGAATTAGGGACTCAATCTTATTTCTTCAATGATCATAAAATTTCTCAACACACACACACACACACACACACACACACACACACACACACACACACACACACACACACACACACACACACACACACACACACACACACACACACTGACCTCTTCTAAGCCCTCAATCATAAGTTTTCATTCAATGCATACTTCTAGCTTACAATATCCCCTTAAGGATTGTAGTCCCTTTTCCTTATTTTATTCTTAGTTTGCCAATTTTATGAGGCCTCCACAGGATATAAGACTTGTTTATGTCACTGTCTATGTCCCTTTAACTTCCCATGAAATTTTAAGACCCGTCTCCTTTGCTAGTTATCTCTTCTCTCATCAAGATATACCTAAATAGGTCTCTAGGTCTCCTTAGTAAACACAGTCAACTATTTGTGTACAAATAGTGATTGCACCATACCAAAACATATCAATTATCATTTATCATGTCATAAATATTCAAACTACAAAATTTGCCTTTTTTTTAATGGTGGAAACTTTAGGAACCATTAAAACCCTATCTTAGGGTTTTCTTATTCCTTTACAGGCTGAGAGGTCTTAAAATCTTTTATCTCAAAAATTTTGGTTTTTCAAAGGTCTAAATGACCTTATATAGGTCTATCTCAATTACGTATAACTTTTAAAATAGGTTAGAGCCTTTGTCTTAACCATTCCATGCTTAAGGACAATAAAACTCAGTTGATTATGTATATTTTCATTGATTGTGCAACATTCCTTTAGGTCTATATTTCTTATCAAACTTTCTAACCCTCACCTAGGTTATCTCTAAAGGTTCAAATAATTATAAACTTACAAGACTCACCTTATCCAATTTATAATTTCCGTTCTAATGATCAATTTCACTTCCCTTTTATCTATAGAATGTGTAAACAAAGTAAGGTTGGGTATGACTGTGTCAAATGTTTCCAAGAATATAATATTCATTCATGAGGTTATGAGCACTTCCCCAAGGTTACTATAAATATATTAATCTATTATAAATTTTTATAAGACACAAACAATTAAATGTTTTTATCCCTTGTCACACTCATGTATTCATTTTGTCTTGAAATAGACAACATGGTGCTAGTATGTGCAGACAAGGTCCCTTTGTTCAAGATGGCTGTATATTATCACTTTTCCATTACCTTATATATAAATAATATATAATATAATCCTTTAATGAACACTCTTAGTCTATACATTATTCCTTTCATCTAAACCATATGCCACTTTGTGAGAAACAACCTTCCCCTTTCAAATTGACTGTCATAAATGAAACAGTGTATGAGGACAAAGTTAACTCTTATTATTGATTTTTCCATATAAGAATATCTTAATCACTTCTATATAAGCATGTATAGATTCAATATATCCAAAATAAATATCATAATGGTTCATAACCTACCATTCTCATGAAATCATTCCAAACTCTCTTCTTTGACTATTACCTATAATCACCTTTTGATTATCACTTACAATCCTTCATTCACCTATAATTATAGATAAAAGATAAAAAATTTATGGCCTATAGGCCTTCAAAGACAACATGAAATAATAAAATCACATATACTAAATGGATAATCTACAACATATCACTTTCCTTTATTCATAACATTATTATCTATTACAATACAGTCCATTCTTGGACTTGAGTTATTTCTTTCTTTCTTGAGAGGTTTTGTATTCATATACTTAGAGTTCATTAATTAAAATCCATAATTTACCATACCTAAAAAATCTAATTATTTCTTTATCTCCAATAACACATCATAAATATTCAAATTACCAATTTTTTGAATTTTCCTAGGGTTCAATCTCCTAGTATACTAAAACCCTAAATCACGGTTTACCCTTGTTTACATAGGCATCAGATGCTATATAATTCAATATCTTAAGTTTGGTCTTATTTAAAATGAAAAAAAAATTGTATTTAGGTCTTTATCCATGTCATCCAAATTATTCAATATATTAGAAACAAATATTAGACTTTTTTTGGTCTTAATTTGGCCAAAAGATAGAGTTTAACATCTTTCAATTTGACTGTGTAATAGTTTTTGGGTCCTATATTCCTTAAAAAGTAATATAAAATCTACCTAGGTTCTTTCTTTAGATTAATCAACCTTAAAACACTATCAAACTCACCCTATCCAATGTCCAATCACCTTTTAATGATCAAATGCACTTCCCTTTTATTTGTAGACTATGTAAATAAGGTTATGGTTGTATGTGAATGTGTTATGTCTAATGAATAGTTTCTCCTCCATAAGTGCTGACAAACCACTAAGGGAAAATTTACAAATTTATTTATACTTATTCCCTATCAATACTCATTCCACCAAACCTTCATACATCCTACTACACCTTATTTTCATTTCTTAATACCCTGTAGATAAGGTTTTGAATTGCATACATAGGGTTTATCCTTAAACGGGACTGTATGTTCAAGTTTCAAACTTCGACTTATGTTTCATGGTATGAATTATATGCCAATAAATGATCACATTACCCAAATTGATATTCAAATGAAATAATGGTTTGTAATTAAAGAACACCAACAAAATCTTGGCTCACCTTCATACTAGTCTGATATGGTAAATGTATAGAACTCACCAATAGAGGGTACTTTTCCTTTCCTAACTCACTTAAAATGTCAATACTTAGTTCCATTCATATATAACTAGAAGGAACAACGAGTCCATGATTACTATGTTGAAGAAAGTTTCCTTGTTTTGTCTTGAGTGAATCACACATTCTCTTTCTCACTCTAAAACGTGCATACAGATTCATAGATCCCTAAATATAATTCATAATCAATCTCAAGAAATATTGAATAGATAAGGGGATAAAAAAAATCATACAAATTTCTTTATTCAATAGTTTATCCTATCATTATAAGAATAGTCCATGAAAGGGATCTGAGAACTTCTTCTTAAAAGGTTACACCCTGTTATCCATGGCTCCCTTAATTTTTTCCTTCTTGGAGCTTCTCCTACCTCTCTCACCTACTCTCTATGCCATTTGACTTACTATAAAGGAATTTTTTCTTACCAACTTCAGCATAGTTTTGGTTGGTGGTTACACCAACTTGGTTTCCATAACTAACTTCCATGTACAAGAGGAATTTTCATTAATTCATATGACTTTATTTAGGAATTATACATGAAATACAATAAAACCCCCTTCTTATGACTTTGAATGGATCCCTCAAACTAAATTTTCTCACCTAACCTCTTCAACACATAGATCCTAGGGATTTGAATGTGTATGAGAAAATATATCCTTCTATCTTTGCTTAAGGATTTAACCTGACTTACATTCTTTAGAGTTGACTTCTCTACTCCTCACATCCATGTCATCTCTACTTTTCTTGCATTTTCTTCTATTTATTTGTTAGTTACATGTATGTAGGTAGTTACAAACTGCTTGATGTATGAAATTGCATTTCATTTACATTCTCTTATGTATTTGACTACAACATTTAATTTACATTATATTATACATTTTAAATTACATTAGTTTTTACCGAACTCCATAAAACATCCTATTATGTTGATTAACTACATGTATAATGATTAACTCCAGTTTATGAATTATTTTTGGAAATTATCGCTATTAATTTTCTTAATTTTTTGGTAGGTGGAATTAAACTACAAAACATGGAAAACATTGTCTAAACATGAGAGGAGTTCCATAAATTTATATGGAAAAAATCAAATTTACTGGAGGATCTAAATGTGGAACGATAAACATTGCATGAAATATCATGTATGGTGGATGGTTCCATCAATTGGAGGGTGCTTGGAACCACAAAAAAATTCATGTAGATTGATGGATTGTGATGGTTTAATGTTCTCCTATATTACAAAATGGCATATAATTAATACCATATTCTAATGGAAAGATATGAGTACACAACATTCATAGATAGGATTGTTCATGATTTCTACATACAGTGGTCATATGAATGGCCACAAGATGATGCCCTTTTGCTTGATGTGTGGAGTACTCTTAGTGTCATTCTAGCCTATCTAAGGTCATTTTTGGAGAAGTTATTACTGATGAAAGTGTCTAATGATGTGAATGTATATATTCATCTAAACCAAGTATAAAATATATTCTTTGGTGAAAAAATACCATTCTAAGTGAATTTATAACTATATTAAATTTGAAATAACCTCTTTTAGGCCTCCAATCTTTGTCTAGTGCAACCATATGCAACATTATGGAAGAGATACACAATATCCCACAACACAAATTTTACTCTCATCTAACTATACTAAAGTATTTCAAGAACATAACCACACACACATGTTATAAAGGATGAAAGTGATGGTGACTATAATCCATCGGATGAAAGTGACAGTTTAAAGAGTGAACAAAATATTTTTATAAAAATATCCTTCAATATTGATAAACTTTGTTTAATCCTGTAATCAGTTCTATTTCAACATGTTTAAATTATTGATAAATAAAGTACATATTTTCTCATGTATTACACATTTATTTATAAAGAAAGTACATATTTGTTTGCCTATAATAGTGTTTGATGTTTTGATCATGTAGTGTTTTGATATTCAAATACATAAAGAAAGAAATGATTCTATGTTTTCATGTCCTTAAATAGTATTGGATTATTATGAATTAAATAATGTATTTTAAAGGCTTTTGAGGCCATGAATATGTTGATATTTGTGTTAAGTTGCAGATTTGGACAAGACTGCAGGTTATAGTTTGGTAGGAAGATGTGAGGTGATATCTTCAAGTTATTCAAATAAATATTGCATTTAAAATTATTCCTTGGAGGTTATAACATCATAGTTATCCTATGGTGATTTATTTACATCTCTAAAACCTCTTATATCTCCCCCATCAGGTATCCAAACTCATTGGAATGTTCATCTAACATTAGAAATGGATTCAATCCCTCGTAGGGCTTTAGACCTAGATAAGACCAAGTAGGTATGCCTACATCTTTTCAAGTTTGGACCACATTTTTGTGTTTCAAGTATATATATATTGTCTTAGATAGAGGGTACTCCCCTAGGATGCTAACCTAAAGACTTTGAAAGAAGAGGATAAATAGGTGAGTTAAGGGTGGACAAAACCTTGAAGAAGGGTTTAACAAGTTGAATAAGACATGTAAAAACATAAGAAACCATATATATATATATATATATATATATATATATATATATATATATATATATATATATATATATATATATATATATATATATATATATATATATATATATATATATGGTTTCTTATGTTTTTACATGTCTTATTCAACTTGTTAAACCCTTCTTCAAGGTTTTGTCCACCCTTAACTCACCTATTTATCCTCTTCTTTCAAAGTCTTTAGGTTAGCATCCTAGGGGAGTACCCTCTATCTAAGACAAAATAGAAGGGAAATTCCCCTATTGTCTCACAAAAAAATATTTTTTGAGGAGTTTATACAAGTGGTAGTGGTTATTTGTACAATATTTCATCTCTTGATCACCTCATTATACCCTTCAAATGCATTAAAAACAAAGATAGACTACTAGGGAAGTTTACTGTGTGGAGGATCCTAACATATGATTATAGGTTAAACTATCGAAGTCCCTCTTATCTATTGTCTCCATGTTATAAGAGTCCCTTTATATGTTTGACATCATTTTTGAGGTCTCTCACTCATAGTTTTATTATCAATCCTTTATCAAACCCTGCATTGTTCACCTCTCATCTTGATCTTCTTAGGACTACAAGTTAATTGACTATATTTCCTTGTTTTACCCTACTTATAGGTGATAGTTGCATGATTTAAGCCTTGATAATAATTTATAGAGACTTTATAAGGTCTCCCAATATCATTTTTTACTCATTTGGATTTATCTACATCATTCCCATGCTATATCAATACCCCTAACACCAAATTCTTGATCACTACCAACTACAGTCAACTACAGTTGACTGTGTTGGAGTAAACATGGGTCTTAGATGTGGGTATCCACCTTGAAGTTTGTGTCACATCATTTGTTTTCCCTTTTATATATTTCAAGGAATCTTTCACCAATAAGTATTGGTGTTTCCCTATCTAGATTCACCTCATGGATGATATAGGAGTTTACAGCTAGTTGTAGGTTAGTATCTTAGGAAAAGAACACTTGTAGGTGTTTGATTGGGTTGAAACCCTAAAATTCCAATCTTGATTGACATTTTTTGTGAATTTATTTATTATTCACCCTTATAGGATAATAAAAACATGAACCTATACCTTCATTCTGTAACTTTGGTTATAGAGGTCACTTAGAGGCTCAAATTTTTTAGAATACACTAAATGATCACAATGAACAAAAGTGCAATTTAGAGGCCCTCAAACACTAGTATTCTCTATTCATACACCCTCCTTATTTTGAAGGGTTATACATCTATGTGGGGGATGAAATATGAATGAATTTAGGTTCATCAAGAGTCATTGTAAAATTATTTTGGAGCATCATTGAAGGTGCCTAGTGCTTTATTTTAGAGCTTTAGGGACATTGTCTCTGAGTTCAGTCACCATCTTTGGATATAACCTTTTAGGTCTACTTGCCAATATAGTATTTCAAACATACTTTTTATGATATTTACAACATCCTAAGACCTTAATAATTTTTCCAATCATGTTAAATATCCTCCATGACCATGTTAATGTCTTTGTAGAAGCTTATAAATGTACACAACAATTTATAAGGCAATGAAGGTAGCATATAGACTATTAATATAATATGACCTTAAATTAGATCTTCAAGGCATATACATCTTCTTCAGACCTAATGAACACATAAAAACATGATTGATCATCCCTATAAAACACTTCAAATTTTGTGTATGGTAACCTGTAGATGTGTTAACATAGTGGATTGCACCCTTGATAGGAGGCTGAGTTCTTGTCTTCCACGCATCACAATGGAAAGTCCTCTCTTGCCTATGGGTCAGGAAAAATTAAGAGGAGTGTCTCTAGATAAGGGCTAGCTCCATTTTATGCATCTAAGTTATTCTATTAAGTTGCTAATATATATATATATATATATATAATGTAGGGGGGGGTGAAAAGAGAGAAGGATTACTAAAAAATAGAACCTAACCTAAGAGGGTGATACACCAAACAAGTTTGATCTACTCATACTCACACTCTTAACCATAAGAACACATACATACACTTTATCTGATGAAAGGGCCAGATTGAAGGGAGCTTAACAGGGAGGATTTAATGGAAACACACAAAAAATGAACTTACCATAGGCACTATAGGAAAAGCACACTATTTAGTAACCTTCTTCTGCCTATGTGCTCTAGATATAACTCTTCTTGTCACCTACAAGAATGGTGATTTGTATATAATAGGTGTGTTGGTATCAATCCTATGAAAGCATTAAGAAAGAAATGACTGAACACAAGTTTAACAATCAGACACACTCAGAGATATATCCAACCAGAATAAAGGTAAAAGATGCGTATTTTATTGATTCTAGGTGAAAATTAGTAAGGCTTCGCCTAACAACATGAGAGATATCCCTCTTAAAATGAGAAGTTTTTCAATATATAGAGGAAGAAAGAGGCCTTTTGGCACCCTTTTGCAAGTGGCCCATATGCATTCTAAGCATTGGGAAGAGGAAGCTGCTTGATAGATAATGTTGTGTCAGCTCCTATTTTGATTTTATGCATTTAAGATATATTAAAGGTCATATGTGAAATTATGGGCCACACCATTTGTCTACAAATAAGACTGCTCCTTCAATGCACTCACATGATTTTTTACCCATTAGTGCAAAGTGAAGAAAAATGGGTCATGCCATTTACTATTTTCACCCCTTGATGATCACTTGGCAAATACTGTGTCAACCGATGGAGTAACTCCTTGAGTCGACACCTTCCTTTGCCACTTGGACTATTTTTTCCATTTCTACACTTGGCTCTTTTGCCTCTTCCTGGCTTTGTATTCCTTTTAGCTTTAAGCCTTTAAATTCCTTCGGGCTCACACCCTTTCATTTAAAAATTGATAGCTATTTCATTGCTGTAAAGTTGACATTCATGCACCCATCACCATTTGGTCGATTACTTCAGCCTTTTCTTTGATCCCTTTGCAAGTTTTCCCTATCCTCCACAAGGGCACTTATCCTTTAGACTTTGGGAGACTCCTTTGAACCTTCTAATTGAATCGATCGATTGAACCAACAATTGGTTCAATGGTTCAATACTGTGTTCTGCTCATACATTTGACCACTTGAACCAACCACTTTGAACCAACTAATTAAACCCTTTGATTGAACCAACTAATTGAACCATGTGATTAAACCATTTGTTTGAACTAACTGATTGAACCATTTGATTAAACCATTTGTTTTAACCAATTGATTGAACTGACTACTTGAACCAAGTGATTGAACCGAGCAGTGGTTCAAAGTTCAAGTTCAAAGTTCATGTTGTTGAACTGGTTCATCCTCTTTCTAAAAGACTTGTACAAACTAGAAATTAAACTGGATCAGAACAACAGGGGAAGAAGGAGACTGATTTTCCCTTGTAGGGCCAAAATGGTCAACAAAATGGTGATTCCCAGGTGAAGCATGCCTGCTATGCTTAGAAACTAGTAGCCTCAATGTCTATTGGGCACAGAGTCAAGATATAGCTTTGAAAGAGTCAGCAACAGCCTTGTGATATCCAAGAATCAATCATAGAGGTTTTATCCCAAACACAAAGGAAAACACACACAAGGCTAAAACTACTACTTGTGCAAAAGCACTTAGGGAAAATAGGGAAAAACAAGGAAAATATATACATGATGGGAGGAAGGCTCAGTGATAATTCTTAAGATGTATCCCATTTACTGGGATATATAGTTATTCACCATTCAACTTGGAGATTTCAAACGCATTGTGCTACTTGCATTAAGTGATGACATATGGACCACTCCATATGGCATCAAACTTCACGTGCTTTCCAAGCTTAGCTTGGTCTGCATCCCATTTCAAGATGATATCTCCTCTAAAAAAACTTTTTGATGAAGATCTCTTATTGAAGTGTTTCTTCATCTACTATTTGGTAGCTGGTCATAAAATCCATAGCCTAGACTCTCATCTCTTAAAGCTCCATCAACTCGTATAGCCTAACCTCCATGTTTCTACCTTCTAACTACAGCTAGTGAGCAATGTCCAAGGCTAGAAACTCAAGTGAAATAGGAAGCCTAGCTTCCCTTCCATACACAAGCATTATGGTGAATTACCAATTTCTCTCTTTGGAGTGACCCTATCTACCCATAGGGCTATTTTCAACTTGGCATGCCAAGTTCTCTAATTATCCTCCATTATTTTTTTGATAATCTTTATCAAATTCTTATTGGTGGACTCAACCAGCCTATTCCCCTATGGGTAGTAGTTTGATGAAGTGCTAAGATAGATACCATATCTCAACACCCATTCACTAGTTTTAGTTCCCAAAAAAGTAAAAGCATTATCTAAGATGATGGTAGCTGGAACCCCAAACCTTGCCACCAGGTCTTCATAAAAATCTAAGACTACACTTTCGTTGGCTTCTTTCAAAGTGATAGCCTCTACCCATCTTGTGAAGTAGTCTATGGTGGTTAGGACCCACTTGTGTCCAGAACTAGAGGGAGGGTTAATCATCCCTATAACGTCAAGGCCCCATTGCATGAATGGCTGCTCTACCTAAATAGGCTATAAAGGCATGGCAACCAGTCATTACTTCCCATCAAAGAGTGCACACTTTTGGCACTTTCATATCCAAGCATGAGTGTCTCTAAATAGAGTAGGCTAGAAGTAACTATCTCTCATTATTCTTGTAGTTATAGGCCCAGGAGCAAAGTGACCACCAGTTGGCCCATCATGGAACTCGAATAGCACCCTGTTGGCTTGACTTGGGTCTATGCACCTTAAAATCACTCTTGAGAGATCCCTTCTGAATAACACTCCATCAATCAAGACATAAGGGAGAGATTGGAGTCTTAAATACCTCCTCTTGGTCTTATTAAGGCCCTATAGGCAATCATCAATGAGAAGGAAACACCTCAAGTCTGATGTCCAATCCTTCATAACAACTAGTTCTTCTACTATAGCTGCATCATGAATTAGCAAACTATCCTCCTTTTTCTATTTAAAGTCTATAGCAAGGTGTTCACATAGGCCTCTCCCTCTTACCAGCTTGGTGATCTTGATATCCACATTATATTCCATTACCTTAGTGATCTACCCCACTCTCTTTTCATTCAGATCATGATTGGTCAAGAAATCATTGATGTTAGGATGTGGAACCATGAGGTGAATTCTATTGTTAGATAGCATATGCCTGAATTTAATTAAACTCTGTATGAATACAAGGACTTGCTTCTCCACATATGTATACCTGACCTCAAAGCCCTCTAGGCCTTGGCTAAAAGATTCAAGTGCTTGTTCAAGGTTATCTCTATTTGTTTAGGTAAGCATGGAGGAGATTACTTCTTCATTTCTAAAGGTGTAGAGGTTGAAATCCTTGGTGAAGTTAGGGCTGATCAAGGTAAGAACCTGGGTGATATCCTACTTGATCTCTTCAAAGCTATCCCTCCTTTGCATTGTCCACATGAACTTCTCATTTTTATTCAGCATAAAGGTCAATGGCTTGACTACCTCCACAAAATTCAAAATAAATCTCTAGATGAAATTTATGTTTCCAAAGAAGATCTGTAGACCCTTCTTATGTTTAAGCAAGGACAACTCCAGGATGGAGTGAACTTTCTCTAGATCAATGGTCAAGCCTTCCTTAGAAACAAAGTGGCCAAGGAGTTTACCCTCATGGATAGTGAAGATGTATTTCTTCAAGTTGAGAGAGGTACCAAAATCTCTACACATCTCAAATATTTGTCTGAGGTGTTTCATGTGTTGGCCTACCTCTTTAGAGAATATTTTCACATCATCAAGATACACCAGCACAGTGTTATTTATCAGGCCTCAAAAGGCCACGTCCATGGCTCATTGAAAGGTAGCACCAACATTGGACAGTCTGAATGGCATTTTCCTATAAGCAAATGTCCCCCATTTGGTAGTGAAGGTTGTCTTGTACTAGTCACAGTCTTACACCAAAATTTGATTATATCTTAAATACCCATCCAGAAGGGAGAAATGTTCACTACCTGTCACCATTTGAAGGATTTACTCCATGCTTGGGAGAGGATAGTGGTATTTCAAAGAGACTCTATTGAGGTCTCTAAAATCTACACATAATCTGATCTCCCCATTCTTTTTTTGGATAGGAATAAGATTGGCCAGTCAAGAAGAGTGTTTGATTTGAAATATTATCCTGGACTCAATCAGCTTAGTGAGTTCCTTTCGCATGAGAGGCTCAATCTTTGGGTTGATAGGCCTTTTCTTTTTCTTGATTAGCTTGGTGCCTACCTCTAGCTCAATGGTATGTTGGGCTGAACTTGGGTCGAAACCCTTCAAATCATTATACTCCCAAGCGAAAACATCAGCAAACTCTTGACACAACAAGGTGAAGGCCCACCTTTCATGGTTCATGCACACTTTCCCAAGTGCCAGCAACTTATTCTTGAATATTTCAACCTTATCATAGTTCTCCTCCTTTGTTGTGATGCTTTCCTTATGAATTTTCAATTGGTCATCTTCATTGAAGATACTCTCAAGAGTGACCAGGCCTTTGGGGATTTATTTTTCTTCAGCTGAACAATTTGGCTACCATACTGCTGCTATAGCTTAGCCTAGTTTTTAGTAGTGAACTCAGCTTCCTCTTACAAGAAGAGTGCTATTTTATGGTCACTGTTAAACACCTACCAGTTAGCAATGTTGTCAAGTATAGAGGGCCAGATTACTACCTTCAAGTGTCACGAATTATGGTCTTAGCCTATTTCCCTAGGGATATCAAACTGGGCACCAACTACTACCAGCTTATCTGCTTGCCTGTTATGCTCTCTAAGAATGGAGGTAACATTGAAATTAAGTAAATTCTCCACTAAGTCCCATACCCTATATTTATAGGACTTAAACAAAGAATTCTTTGTCAAATTTTGGCTCCTTACTTGATTCACAATCAGCTCACTGTCACTAAAAACTTGCATCTCTTTGATTCCTCTTTTCCTTGCCCATTCCAAACCATGGATGAGGGATTCATACTCTACAACATTGATCATTCAATAAAATTGAAACCTGAAAGTCAAAAAGTATTTCTCCTTTGAAGGAGAAACTAACACCACTCCACCACTAGCTCCCAGCTTACTTCTTGAGCCATCAAAGAACAATTGCCATAAACCTGAGCTTTTTTAGCTTGCTTCCATCAGATTCAGTGTAAAATTTCCCTCTTTGTGCATGTAATAAATCCCAAGGGCTGCCTCTTCTATGAATTTGTAAGGATCATGCTCAAAGTTGTCACTTCCCCATTCATCTAAGAGTAGGTTAGCAACTCCTTTAAGGGTAGAGGATGGAGATTGATCCACTGGGAATTCTTCTTGGTCAACAATGGCATAGCTAACATTTGTCACCTTGAGTGAGTATGGTTCTAGATGATCTCTGTGGAGTGGCTCCAATTCAATCTTAACCTTAGTCCTATACTTGGTTCTAAAAACTAAATAAGACCAGTTTACTGCTAAGTAGCCACCTATCTTAGATGTGAAATCCCTAGATAAGCAAATAGCAAAGTAAGGAGGGAAATCTACCACTACCACATTGTGGGGAACTGAGAAGGTTAGGTAGGCATGTAGCATAAATCTCAAACCTTTCACCACCCCAAGTGTCTTTGCTAGTGTTCCATCTAGTTGCAGGACTCTCTTAGTCATTTCTTCATATTTTAACCCCAGCTTATCAGCTATGCATTTGGGCATTACTAAGGTGCTTGCTCCACTATCAATGATGCAATTGTGCACCAATAAATCTCCTATGACCAAGGATAAATAAAAAAGGGGAAATTTTTCCTCTTTCTTAAACTAGCCTAATGTGGAAGGCTATCCATTCATCATTAGGACATTATCAATTTTTGCTGAGAAAGCTTGTTCATTCAGCGCATGCAATTCCTTTTGAAGCATGTCTTTTTGTCCCAATATTGATAATGAATTCCACAAGGAGATTTTCATGTGTAACTTCTTCATTTGGTCTACCATGTTGAATCAGGGGTTGCCTTCTTTGAAATTTTCTTTGGGATTACTTACAACCTGAGGTGCAGGCTGAGGAGCTGAAGGTGTAATCAGCGGTCTGAAGTTTAGAACCTTTTGGTTTACATGTGATGAGAAGGTGGTGCTAAAATTTGAGAAACTATTTGAGATTCTTCCATTTCTCTCCTTTTGGACCTTTTATTGGTTGTGACATAGTCACCCTAATTTTTTGTACTACCCACATAGTTGACTGCATAGAACTCACCTTCTAGGTGATTCATGAGAGTAGAATTGGGTTGAGTCTGACTGCTGCCCATGCTAGGTTGCATTGAAGCCTCAAAGCTTAGGAATTGGGTGGCTACCTAATTGTCCTATACATTTGTGCAGTGACTCAACATTTCAATTGTATAAATAACCTAATATTGACCATATCCCATGGTTGAGCAACTGGGTTGTTCTTGTACTAGATTGTTTTGAGCGGGTGTTAGAGCTTTGGATGATGAAGGGGTGCCTAGATTATAGCCTTGAAAAGGTCTAGCCTATGCAAATTGACCCTACCCTTGATTTTAATTCTAGAAGGGGGGTCTATTTGCTTGACCATACTATTGATATCCTTGATTTGGTTGATTGCCTTGAGCTTGCTACCTTTTAAGAGCCACTAGTTCATTTATTATGCTTTGTAAAAGGTTTTTGACTTCATGGAGGTCATTAGATGAAGTAGCAGCTAGATTTTATATGCTAGGTAGAAGAGCCAAGGTGGGTGCAGTAGTCTAGATTGGAGGCATCATTTAGGGAAGAGCAACATATGAGGTGTAGGAGCTATTTTTCCAGCCTAAACCAGACAATTTTTAGCTACTATAGCTATGTCATAGGCAGCAGGTAGCACATGTCCTCCCATGGACTGTATCATAACAACAATGTTGCTATACAATGCTTTCAAATAATAGAGGAAATCATAGCTTAGAGTCAGCCTTACCAAAATGGGGATTCTATCCCATGTTTTTTGAAAATGAGTATTGAAATCTTGCATGAATTTATGTGGATCTCTTTTTATTGTGGTCATCTGCTCGGTGAGTGAGAGGTGGTCACTCTTCTCCCCAAATTGGTTCATTAAAAGGGTGCCAAGTTCATTCTAGGAATCGACTGAATTTATGGGTAAAGTCCTATACCAGTCTAAAACCTTGCCCTTGAAAGACAATTCCAACAATTTGATCGCAATGTTTTCCTCAGTGACATTATGATAATTGCAGAGGTTAGCAATATTTTCAATGTGTTCAATAGTAGTAATGGGACCTTCTCCATTAAATGGAGGTACACTTTTAAGGACTACCCCTAGAATTGGGTCATAATGTAGGAGATTCAAAGGACTCTGACCATGAAAGGACATAAAAGGTAAAACCATGGCTATGACAGGATTCAACTGAGGCCTTCTTGCATGGGTGTAACTTATAACAGGTCTAGGAAGGTGATTTTTTGAATAAGGATGAGTTTTCTAAAACCTCAGTCACTTTAATGAGTTCAAGGTAAATTCCATAAATTCAAAAGGGACACCCTTACTAGTAGAATGTGTGGTGATTTTAGGCATAGGAAGTCAGACTGGTATTTAACTAGAGAGACTGATGTTCTTACCAGTGGAGTCACCAAATGATAAAAATGGTTGATTTTGCTATAACAGGACCAACATCAATCCTGGAACTTTGCTAAGTGTTAAAACTTAGTCCCTCTAGGTGTGCCAAAAACTATTGATGCAGTGGATTGCACCCTTGACAGGAGGTTGAGCTCTTGTCTTCCACGCATCACAATGGAAACTCCTCTCTTGCCTGTGGGTCTGGAAAAACTAAGAGAAGAGTATCTAGATAAGGGCTAGCCCCCTTTGATGCATCTGAGTTATTCTAGTAAGTTGTTAATACATACATACATACATACATACATACATACATACATACATACATACATACATACATACATACATACATACATACATACATACATACATACATACATATATATATATATATATATATATATATATATATATATATATATATATATATATATATATATATATATATATATATAATGGGGGGGGGTGAAAAGAGAGAAGGATTACTGAGAAATAGAACCTAACCTAAAAGGGTGATGCACCAAATAAGTTTGATCTACTCATACTGACACCCTAAACCATAAGAACACATACATACACTTTTTTGATGAAAGGGCCATACTGAAGGGAGCTTAACAGGGAGGCTATAATGGAAACACACAAAAAATGAACTTATCATAGGTGCTATAGGAAAAACACACTATCTGGTAACCATCTTTTGCCTCTATGCTCTAGATATAGCTCTTCTTATCACCTACAGGAATGGCACTTTGTATATACTAGGTGTGTTGGTCTGAAGCCTGTGAAAGCATTAAGAAAGAAATGACTGAACACAAGTTTAACACTCAGACACACTCAGAGATATATCCAACTAGAATAGAGGTAAAAGATGCATATTTTATTGATTCTAGGTGAAAATTAGCAGGGCTTCACCTTACAACATGAGAGATATCCCTCTGAAAATGAGAAGTTTTTTAATATATAGAAGAAGAAAGAGGCCTTTTGGCACCCTTTTACAAGTGGCCCATGTGTGTTTCAAGCATTAGGAAGAGGAAGATGCTTTATAGATAATGTTGTGTCAGCTCCTTTATTCAATTTAGGCATTTAAGATATATTAAACGTCATATGTGAAATTATGGGCTGCACCATTTGTTTGCAAATAAGACTGTTCCTTCAAGGCACTCACACAGTTTGTCTACCCATAAATGCAAAGTGAAGAAAAATAGGTCACACCATTCACTGTTTGCGCCCCTTGATGATCATTTGGCAAATATTGTGTCAACCGTTGGAGTAACTCCTTGAGTTGACACCTTGCTTTGCCACCTGGACTATTTTGTCCATTTTTACACTTGGCTCTTTTGCCTCTTCTTGGCTTTGTCTTCCTTTTAGATTTAAGCCTTTGAATTCCTTCAAGCTCGTGCCCTTTCATTTAAAAATCAATGGCTATTTCATCACCGTAAAGTTGATGTTCATGTACTCATCACCATTTGGTCAATTCCTTTAGCCTTTTCTTTGATCCCTTGGCAAGTGTTCCCTACCCTCCATAAGGGCACTTGTCCTTTGGGCTTTGGGAGACTCCCTTGAACCTTTTTATTGAACCGATCGATTAAACCAATAATTGGTTCAATGGTTCAATACTGTGTTCTACTCATACATTTGACCACTTGAACCAATCACTTTGAACCAACTGATTAAACCCTTTGATTAAACCAATTGATTGAACCATGTGATTGAACCATTTGTTTGAACCAATTGATTGAACCATTTGATTGAACCATTTGTTTGAACCAACTGATTGAGCTGACTGCTTGAACCAAGTGATTGAACCAAGAGATTGAACCAAGTAGTGGTTCAAAGTTCAAGTTCAAAGTTCATGTTGTTGAACTGTATCATCCTCTTGCTGAAAGACTTATGCAAACTAAAAATTAAACTGGCTCAGAACAATAGGGGAAGGAGATTGATTTTGCCTTGCAGGGCCAAAATGGTCAACAAAATGGCAATTCCCAAGGGAAGCATGCATGCTATGCTTAGAAACAAGTAGCCTCAAAGTCCATTGAGCACAAAGTCAAGATGTAGCTTTGAAAGAGTCAGCAATAGCCTTGTGATATCTAAGAATCAATCATGGAGGTTTTACCCCAAACACAAAGGAAAACACACACAAGGCTAAAAACACTACTTATGCAAAAGCACATAGGGAAAATAGGGAAAAATAAGGAAAATATATACATGATGGGAGGAGGACTTAGTGATAATGCTTAAGATGTATCCCATTTACTGGGATATATAGTTCTTCACCATCCAACCTAGAGAGTTGGAATAAATTGTGCTGCTTGCACTGAGTGATGACGTATGGACCACTCCATATGGCATTGAACTTTGCATGCTTTCCAGGATTAGCTAGGTCTACATCCCATTTCAAGATGATGTCTCCTTCAAAGAATTTTTTTATGAAGATCTCTTGTCAAAGTGTTTCTTCATCTACTATTGATGGCTGGTCATAGAAGCCATAGCCTGGTCCTTCATCTCTTGAAGCTCCACCAACTCGCATAGCCTAACCTCCATGTTGTTGCCTTCTTCTAACTACAGCTAGTGAGCAATGTCCAAGGCTGGAAACTCAAGTGAAATAAGAAACCTAGCTTCCATTCCATACATGAGCGTGTATGGTAAATTACCAATTGATCTCTTTGGAGTGACCCTATCTACCCACAGGGCTATTTTCAACTTGGCATGCCAAGTTCTCTGATTATCCTCCATTGTTCTTTTGATAATCCTAATCAGATTCTTATTGGTGGACTCAACCAACCCATTCCCCTATGGTTAGTAATTTGATGAAGTGCTAAGATAGATACCATATCTCAATGCCCATTCACTAGTTTTAGTTCCCAAAAAAGCCAAAGTGTTATCTAAGATGATGGTAGTTGGAACCCCAAACCTTGCCACCAAGTCTTCATAAAAATCTAGGACTGCACTTTCATTGGCTTCCTTCAAAGTGACAACCTCTACCCATCTTGTGAAGTAGTCTATGGTAGTTATGACCCACTTGTGTCTAGCACTAGAGGGGGGGTTAATCATTCCTATAAAGTCAAGGCCCCATCGTATGAATGGTTGCTTTACCTGAATAGGTTGTAAAGGCATGGCAACCAACCATTGCTTCCCATCAAAGAGCACACACTTCTAGCACTTTCTTATCTAGGAATGAGTGTCTCTAAATAGAGTAGGCCATAAGTAAACAACTCTCATTATTCTTGTAGTTGTAGGCCTAAGAGCAAAGTGACCACTAGGTGGCCCATCATAGAACTCGGATAGCACCCTCTTAGCCTGACTTGGGTCTATGCACCTTAAAATCACTCTTGAGAGATCCCTTCTGAATAACACTCCATAAATTAGGAAATCAGGGAGAGATTGGAGTCTTAAATACCTCCTCTTAGTCCTATCAAGGCCCTGTGGGCACTCACCAGTGAGAAGGAAATGCCTCAAGTCTGATGTCTAATCCTTCATAATAGCTGGTTCTTCTGCTGTAGCTACATCATGAATTAACTAACTATCCTCCTTTTGCTATTTAAAGTCTGCAGTAAGGTGTTCACATAGGCCTCTCCCTCTTACTAGCTTGGTGATCTTGATATCCACATCATATTCTATTACCTTAGTGATCCACCCCACTCTCTTTTCATTCATCCATTTGATCACCTTTTTAGACACATCTTGCTCTCGAATTAGGTCTTGTAGGTTTCTTACCATTTTGTGATAACACAATCTGTTCAAAACCACACAATAACATACAGGTTCAACATAAAAATATTAAAATAATTTAAATCATATTAATCCCTAATCTTTCACAAAAAGGGATTTTATACCATTTTGTTCTCGCACAGTACTCATTTTTCCATTGAAATCTTAGGACAGGGTTCTTGACAGTCTACATAATCTAGAAAGGGTAAACATTGAATTTCAAGGTTTCTAAATACTTTCAAATAAATTTGAAGGTTGTTTTAGCCTTCTATGACTTCAATACATCTTTTAAAATTGTTATAAAGTCACTCCATTACCTTTGATTATGTGTTCTCTCTAAGGTTTGATAGACTATGTATATAGATATAGTGGTCTTCAGAACTGTGGACAACTATAAAGAACTATTATGTTGTAAGTTATTAAAATTTATTTTTCAAAAAATTTAATAATTATCCAAGGTTTTCATAGGATCATAATTCTATTGCATTCCATTTGAGGGTTTTGTATGCCTCTGTTCAAGGTTACCCTTGCTTCTCTATAGATTGTGTCTTCACACACAGTGGTCTACATGATTATGAACTCTATACAACCTCAAACACTTAAATCTATAAACCTTAAAAAATGGTAAATATGTTTATAACTAGTATTATTGATTTTATACTTAGTTTACAAGTTGTTATTATCATAAGAAACACATACTCAGTCTTGCTATTCATAGCAAACATAGTTGTGTTGTTCAAACACAAAATATACTTTAACACAATGACCAAATATAATGTTCAAAGACTCTTAAATAAATTTTATATCATTTTACTAAATATACACACATTCCAATAGCCCACCAAATATAATCTTCTTCTCTCTCAGCATTTAAGACATAATTTGATAGCACATAGGGTATTCAGGACTGAGTCCTTTAGTCATCTTAAAAGATTATGAAACCAACTCAAATAATTTGATGCTAATCTTCTAAATATTTGAACTACTAACATAACAAAGATGTTTACTTACCTAAAACACAATAATCATCATAAAATATTTGTCTCCCAACCTTTTTTATTCTTTGATAGTTAGTTACATTACCTTTGCACAATAAATACAGTCTTTGTGTTCTTTGTTTATCCGAACAAGAAGCTTTTCTCAATTAGTCAAGGTTTTAAAATATTTTCTCTTAGGATTCAACCCCAAGAATTTTTTTTTACTCATTTTGATCCATATACATCATTCCCATGTTGTATCAATACCCATAACACCAATTTATTTCTCACTACCAATTACAGTCATCTAAATAGGTTTGTGAACAAGGTGAAGCACTTATTGAGATCATTGAACACAGTGAACTTGTAAATGAACTTATTCAAAATTATAAAACTTCCAATAACTTGGAAATATTTATAAAACCATTATATGGTGATCAAATAGTATGAAAACACATTTATTCATGAATTATAGTCAAAATATATTGGTAAACAACCATTTTCCATACTTTTCAAGGTCTCTTAACATTCACCTATAAAACTTTTGAACACAGTCATTCATTCATTCATAAACAACCTAATTACACAAGATGAAGCAAACAACTGGTGGAAAATAAACATTGATTTTGTAGATTAAAATGTGAATAAGCATGTGCTTCAATTGATTTCCATCCAAAGTCATAAGCATACATCATGGAATACTAGACACATAAGTCAGTGCACATAACTAATTATCATTGTTCATGTACGGAATACCACATCTATTATGATACATCCTATTGGTTTATACAATTTTTTTTAAAATCAAACTCTGCCTTCAAAATGCATAGCTTATACTCATATATGGTAATTATTACTTCATGCTTTAATTGCATGACCCGCACAGTCTCTACCCTTACATCATGGAGTGATTTTGTGTAGGTATGGACAACTTGTAGATTGACAAACTTTATTTCAACATCCATAGTATCATCCCTTAGTGTGAGAAGTGTACGATGCAACTTATCAACCTCTCTAATCTTGTTAACTAATGCAATTTTCAACTTGATAACCTTTTCCCTTGCACCATCAAGAAGCTCAGTAAAAAACTAGTTTTCCTTCTCGAGTAATTTTTTTTTACAATCGCTAGTGACATTTACAAACCAGGATGTTATTTTTCACCCATCACATTTTGGGATCTCATCCTTGTGAGAAGTTCTTCCATGTCCTTAGGTAATTGGGAAGCCACATTCTCTTCTAGATTTGGGACTTTGTGTACAAAAAATACTTTACATGTGAAATTCAATGATAACATTCAATATATTCAGCATTGAAAAGATAAAAAAGCTAAGAGTATCCATGAGAATATTCAAAAGCTAAGAACATCCATGTTTTTATATTATGAATAATTTCCTTACACACATAAAGTTTTCTAGCTTAAATGAAAATAATGAAATCATTATATTGGAGTATGAAATGTTTAGCTGTCGCATGGTCATTATGATGTATTGGATTATTTCCCCTTTCTTTCTCTCCCATCTTCCCCTACCTCAAACCATAGGCCATAGACATTGATAGTTGTCTTGTCAATTGCTTGAATAGACAAACACATGATATGAGACAAAGCAATGTTAGAGAGACAAGCCATGAATACAAATATTATATTTCACTCCTTCCCACCATGGTTACTTTTATATAGACATAGAAACATGAAAATATGTGTAATTTTTCACCAAAATGTGAAAGAATGAAAGGAAAATAAGGCATACAGGTGAAGATGATAGATCACCTGTCAAAAACATCACATACCATACACGTAAAAAATATATGAGTACATGGAAAAACATTACATCATTGAACCATGCATGATTTTGTAATACGTCGGTAAATGAAAATCAACCACCAAACCATTTATTAAATCATACATAAACAAAAAAACTATGTATCCAACACAAACCAAAAATGAAATACTTTTATTCAAATCTCCTGTCCAAATAATATGTTTAACCACACATCATACATGTCATATATACTATGCCAAAATGTATGTATATAAATAATAGTGTCCAAGGTAGAAGCTACAAGGAAATATGAATTATCTTCCATGGCCATTAGGCTTCTATAAATGGACAAACAAGTGGAAAAAGTCAACCATATAAATTCACATATATCCATGTCACCTTGAACACCTACATTTGAAAATATGCAATTTAGAGATCTTGATAAAATAAAAGAATAAGACACCAACATGAAGAATCATTTTTTTAGTTTTGTAAATAAGAAGTAATTATCATAGCTCCTAAACATGGTCCATCCATACCTATGATTGTACCATTTCATCTTCACCAAAAGTCTATATATAATAATA
Source organism: Torreya grandis (assembly GCA_037957365.1). Taxonomy (NCBI): domain Eukaryota; kingdom Viridiplantae; phylum Streptophyta; class Pinopsida; order Cupressales; family Taxaceae; genus Torreya; species Torreya grandis. The sequence continues at coordinate 213,362 of JARHVA010005671.1, read as the reverse complement.
ATATATAACACTATAGAAATATAAGGGTTGAAAGAAAGGCAGGGGGAATAAAGAAGAGTGCATATAATAATTAATCATTGTAATAAGTACAATATCAATTTTTTAGGTAACCTATCATGCACACTTTCATTTTTTACCCCTAGATGAATATATCTACCATTTCATAAATACATTTCTCTCAAAGGATTGTGATCATTATTGTTAGAATGGGCTTGAGGGTCATCCTTCTATAGTTATAATGGTGATTATTATATAAATATCAATGTTAATATTGAGTAAGCTAAATTTAACTTAACATTTACTTTGAGAAAACCAATGAACATAATGCATTTAACTTGAAGTACATTGTTGCTCCACCCATTCTCTTTCTCACTCCATTTGTAAATGATATTCTTTTTTATGAATATAGGCTTCCCTTATCCATGATAAGTTTTCACTTGAATCATATGTACCCATCTCATAATTTATAGACTCCAAGGCTATCTCACTGAGATAATATAACTCAGACATATCCTCCCTAACCAACCATGATCTTTCTAGCCTATCTCTCTTATTGATGCTCTAATTTTTCAAGTGTTTGTCTATTGTCATCCTTTTTGTTTGCCTTTTAATGATTTATCTTCCCTCAGGCTTACATTTCTCACTTCTGGCACACCTAGGAGGCCTCCTTGGAATGGATTTTTGACCATGAATCTTATGATGATGAGTTTTAAGTCTGACTCATGACCAAAATGGATGGGCACCATTAGATCTAAATGTGTTGCATGGCCCCAACAAGCAAAGGTGAACATTTTTACTCATAGTACCCAAACCCTTTATTATGTACTTTCTTGCATACTATCATTCAATAAGGAATATATGTAAGGTTAAAAGCATAAACTAATAAAAAAAATTTAACATCATCAAATACAATAAAATTGTAAAATCATAAAACAATAAACATAATATAACATCATCAAAGATAATCAAATGTTCTTACAACATTTGGTTCATCCTCCATTTTAGATTATGAAGAATCTAAAATATAGTCACCACCACCACCACCACCACCACCACCACCACCACCACCACCACCACCATCATCATCATCATCATCATCATATACATCCTCATCATCATTTTCATCGAGATCATATGACTCCACCTCCTCTTGACACATAGGTGGACATATATATGTGAGTCCAACTCCAAACATATATGGAACAAAAAACATAGGGATCTGAACATGTCAAATGAAAGAGAGAGTAAAACAAATACACACACTTGTAGGGATGAATTCATTATGCAGGTGACTATCACCCATGTCCATGTGGCTCAGATCCACCCCTTCTAACTAAAACATATAATAAAAACAACTTAAAAAAATGCATGGTGTGTCAAGAGTATTCTAATTTTTATTGTTTTAAGGGGAAGAAATAAACATTATTTAACATGAGGAGCAATCAAACTTTAAAAGAAGCCAAAGGTACCCATACATCTCTTGAGAAATAGTCATTGGACACTTCAGGGACACCCTCTTCACCTTTAGTCTACTCCACCCTATCAAAGGTACAATCATTATGGGGGTGAATCAGTGATCCCAAATAATCCAAATTCAATTTTAATCTTTACAAATAATTACTGAGCTACCACAAGCATTCATGAAGCATATACAACATTCATAAAAATGAGCAAGAGATAATGCAAGATCAATCACTTAACACATGACATACGTGGGAAGCCCTCTTGGGGGAGAAAACCCATTAGAACCTAAAATTGGACTACTATCCTATAATAACAAGATGCAATTTAGACCATATATAAATGATTAAAGAACTACAATCCCTATTTAGTGAGACTATAATCCCATAAAGTGCTGCCACACCTGTCTAGTTGAGTTGCAATAAAAACTAGACCTTTTATCAAATTTTACCTTGCAAAGAGGTTACAACCATATTAGATGTTGAGATACCATAATAACACCTATGAACACATCCACCTCTAAAATAATGTCAATAACACCTTATGATGGACCTTTGCTTTTCACACTTTACCTTTGCTCACACTCAAACATCATGCACATAATTATATCAATAGAATTATGACTAAAAGGTCATACAAATAATTCTCAATATATTATACTCTTTAAATCATCCTTATGGCACTCTACCCCTCCTTCACTCCATAGAACACACACACTAGCCTCTCTCCAATCACTCATTTGTCTCTCACTCAAAGTCTAAAATTCATCATCTTTGATTCCACTATTTATAGAGTAATCTTGATAATTGCTACCTCTTTCTACCATTAAGCATACCTTATCCCTTAAGGTATATCTCACATGAAGATATGACTCAATACAATATTCATAGGTTAGCCATAACATTTATGGGTCACCCTTAAATAAATACACCTTTTAATAAGGCCCTTTTATCCCTTATAGGTCTCATGTGAATCTATTCACTCTTTTAACACTCAATCAAAAAAAGATCATAATACCACATTAAAATAAATGGGTCCACTCCTTATGTCCCCCTCGACATCCTCAAATGATCATAATCAACTTATCTTACCTCTACATATGCTCAAATAATTTAAACACTTACCTGGTGCACATAGTCACCATGAATGAACATATAGTCAACTTTTTAAGCATTGTTCATACTCAAAATATATTGATCATAACTCAAAAATACACATAGAGTATCCTCATAGAGTCTAAAACATGTTCAAACAGACAATTCATCGTGAGACATTGAAACAATATCAATACAAGCTTGAATATCCTTCTTGGGTTACTTGCAGAACATGCATAAACACATAGTCAACTTCTAGGCTCAATATCTTTGACTGTACTCACTTTTATATCTTCAAATCTATATATCTAGATGCACTTTGGAGTCCTCTACCAATTTTATTTTTACATTACCAAAAAATTCAACTTATATTGAATGATATGGATGAAATATATAGCTCTAGTTTTTCCTCTTTTAAATTCAAATATTTGAATTCAAATGGTCACTGTTAACCTTCAAACACAATGCTAAAATCTCATGTCCTTGTTACTAAGATAAAATACATACCATTGATCTTGTTTGATCTTTAACACATAGTCTACCAATATAAGATGTTAAACCTTAGTCACTTTGACCTTATCTTATCCAATCTTGAAATGTTGACTCATTGTGATCTATTGATTTCTATGGATCAACCATGTATTTAACGATCAATGCTTACCATTTGATCAATTTGTATGAACACTTGTTCATCATTGGATCATAATCCTATACCTTTGATTAGTGATTAAACATCATGAACCTATCTGCATCTCACTACTTCTTGACTCCTTGGAATAATGTACACCATCAATCTTGCTTGAGCTTTAACATTTATAGAAATGACCAAGTATAGGGACCCTTTCAATATCACCGAGTAGCCATTTTTTCACCTCAATAACTTATTTTTTACTTACTTGCATCATCTCAAACTTAGACCAGATGATATCTTCACAAAGGATAATCCAACCATGTGATAAATAATTCCCATAAACCTCATGCATGTGAAATATAATGCCATTAAATTGCCTTCTCAAAATATTTTGTCACAGAGCCAACCATGTCAAAACCTTCATGAGAGGTCAAATTTACTCTTATATAGCTCATGATATCAAATCTAGCACAAATCATCAATGATCAAAATTGAAAAAACCCATATGATAAGTTTTTATTGAATCCTTTGCATGTGTAAGATGTATCACTATCAAAATTCTCACTTGGATCTTTCTACCTCATTTTAAATTTGGCTAAGTATGGAAAAACATAGTCAAACTACCTAGGATCCCAACTTTGCATATGTATATCTTTTGACATGCTATATCACATGATCTAAAATTTAGTGTGAATAAACTATGTCCAAAATTGAACCAACCCATATGATTACCTTCTCCTAAAAAGTCTACATGTGTAAGATATTCCATAATCAACATGATTACTCAACTCTTTTTGGCCAACTATAAATTTGGCTAAGTATGAGAAAATAATGAATTCTAACTGAGAAGCCAACTTTACACCCTCATAACTTTGATCAAACTTAGATGCTTGAATTGAGATCTAAAAAATAAAAAATAGAAACTACTATGATCACCACCATATGACCAACTCCCATTAACTCATTCCCATATGGAAATGATGATGTCATCAAACTGCCTACTCAATTTTTCTGCCATCAGACCCAAAGTGTCTAGATGAAAACTACGATCAACCAGATGAATTCTATTTATTCACACAAGATCTCAAAGAATAGATAACATCTTAGGTACCTATTACACATTCTTCAATCACCATATTCAACCCTAAGCATATCTAACCATGTCAACACTAAAGATCAACCAAACCACCTTCAAGCATACAAGAACAAACACATTGCTCACTTTGTCATTATCATATAGACTATCAACGTACTTCATCCACTCACTAAGACACCTCCATGATAACATCATGACAAATATCCAAAAATATACCCCTTTGTCATTGATGTCAACAACCATCATACACAATAATATACATCTCACCTTCCCTTTCTTCAAAGCATTCCCATAACAGGAACTCTCTCCCCTTTTAACACAATGATAAAGTGGGGACACACTGATCTTGAGAACCTAAAAATATAATAAAATATGAAATTACCATCTTATAAATATGATACAAAGTCCCCCTTACCTTGATCCTACCTCTTCTTGTTTGGATAACTTCCTTTTGCTCTATGCTAACACTTTTCTTCAACCAAGCACTACAACCAATGAAGAAATAACACACAAAATAATTTAAATCTGATGTATCTCACCAATAAACATATGAGAGGTATTCTTCCTAATAACTTTGAGAAATTGAACCTTCTGATCATCTTTAGATCTCCACACACCATGATGAACCATCATGCAAGCTTATTAGGCTTCTTTCTCAAGACACTTCCATGACCACCAAATCTACATCTAAACTATTCAAAATAGGAAACATGTACTAAACCAATCCTAAGAACATATATTTAGATAATCATATCTTTTTATTTTTGAGAAATTGAGAAAAAAACACTCTTCTTCAAACTAGGCATGTCTAGCCTCCTTATAGCCCTAGCTGAAAATTGCAGATCCCACAATTTTTATTAGACACATCTTCAAGGCCTAAAAAATCATCTCTAGAGAAATCTCATATGATCCCTCAATCACACCAATTTTAATCAATAATATCATCCTTTGAATCATACTTCCTTCACAAACCTATTAGCTAATTAACCCTCTACGATGACAAAAACTTGAATAATTTTAGAACCACAGACCTTTAAATCTCTATGAAGCTTGATTTGACCACTTGTTTGGCCCATTTGACATATTAAAAGGACTTAAAACTTAATTCATAAGGCAAACCACTTTTCTAGTATAGCCTAAAACCCTAGAATCTCAAAACAAGCAGCATCAACAAACCTCCTTCTAGTCAATGCATACCTCTAAAACTACTTGCACACCTAGAAACACCCATCACACACTTATGGACCAAGATTTGAGCTTTCATACCTTTGGGAATCCATACATCCTATAACCCATTTTAGTCATGCTTGCCCTTAAGCTAAAAATAGAGAAAAATAAGAGCACTAACAAAATCTTCAATTAGCACATACATACCTTTAGACCTCAAAATTGCCTGGATCACACCAAAATGAAATGTATATACCTTTTTGAGCACCAAATACTTATTGACATTTCAATCAATCTCCTTAAGCCATCTGGAACCACCCATTTTGGCTCTGTATTATAGCTCCTTCATGAACCTATAAAATAGCTCATGAACTTGTTGTTTCCCCTTAACAAAAGAGCTTCTTTGATTGGCATTATCATCTTTAACACACAAACATGCTTATGCACTGAAAGGAGTCTCTTAAGAAGTATAGATAGAGACACCTTCTATACCTCAATACTCTAAAACAAAATCAACTCATCATATTCCATCTCCTGCTTGCTCATCTAATATTTATAATTCTTCTTCTTCTTCTTTGGCTTAAGAGAAATAACTTAATCATCCGCTACAACATTCTCATTTTATTTTATGATTGAATTGACAATACATGGAGATAACATAAACTCATTACATCTTTTTTTTTAATAATCCTCCTTGTAGCTTGGAACCTCAACATTAGGCATAGACAATTGATGTTATTTACATGATATATGCTTACCAATAATAAGATGTTCACTTGGATCTATACATATATCAGGACTAGCCTCAATCAACACCTTGGTCTTCTCTTTGACCTTGATTTCTTCATTCTCAACATGAGCAAAAAATGAGACCTATTGGTACTCTTTAACTTCTAAACCATTCTCCACTGTAACAAACAAATTACCTATATATGTAGTCTCATCATGACTCACACTTTTCACCTTGGATTCCATGTGTTAACTTGCCTTCTTCCTTAAACTCTAGGATCCTAATTAAATCTATTCTATCTTGTAGGCCTTTGCTTGAAAAACCTAGCAATGTGATCTCTCTATTCACAATTTTAACACACCATACCTTTTGCAAGAAACATATCTTGCCTTACCTTATTTGGACAAAAAATTACAATGTGTCCTATGTCATGACAAACAAGAAAACCTCCACTTTTTGAAGAGGACTCACCTTGTCTAATTTTATGTGGATAATGGTTTATAAAGTGTCCCACATCAAGATAGTTAAAACACTTTATTCTATTCACACCTTTTGACTAATGACCTCCATCATAGTCCCATGAAAATTCATTTCTAATAGGCCTCTTGCACTCTCTAGCCCTATGACCAAATTGATTACATGTGTAACAGTAACTATTAAATCTTTTATACCTCATGGCATTTGGTTGTTTGATCTAATTTGTCTTTAGTATGCCAACACCTTCAGTCCTTATTTAATGATTTATCTTTAAAGTATGAATTTCCTGGATCACATTAGTCTTGATCTTATCTTGAGTTAAATTATTTTGTTCTTCTTCATATCCATGACCAATTCTATCACTAGAATGCCTTTGACCACTCAGAATATTATCTAGATCACATGATATCTTTTCAAATTTCACAAATGTCTTCACCTTACTAGTTGTCTTTTCTAGTTTAGATTTCAAAGATTCATTTTTAGAAACATACCTTGAACATTCATCTTATTTAGCTTTTAGGATTTTAGACATAATTTCTAATTGAAAATTAAGATGCTTGACCATATCTTCATTCTCTTTGGCATCTTCATTAAATCTTTCCTCATACACATTGAATTGATCCTCATAGTCCTTGAGCTTAGATTTCATCTTGTTATTAATCTTCTTCTCAATCTTCAGTTCTTCAAGAGCATTCATCAAAATAGTCTCACAATCCACCTCATCTTCATCATCCTCTAAATCACTCTAAGTAGACTCCTTCTGATGTGAGCAACTTCCTTCATCAACCATCATATTCACGATAATATTCTAAATCACTGTCTTCACTATCATCTGATGAACTGCAATCTTCTTTGTTGTAAAAACTCTTCTTGTTCTTAATGGACCTCTTCTTCTTGTTGTAATTTATAAATACTTTTTTCATGTATGTATTTTTGTCATCATCTTGGCCTTCACCATACTCTTCATCAAAATGTCTTATCTTTCCATAGTTGAAACATTTGAAGGGTAGTTTACTCTTATACTTCCTTGAGCTTGTGTTCAATTTCATAGTAATCAAAACAATTTGTTCATCCTCATCAATATAAAAAATTTCATCCTATTTGGATTTCTTACCTTGTAACTTCTTCTTTGTCTTCATTTCAGTCTTGAAATCTGCTTCCTTCTTTTCTGGTATATCATCATTATTACTCATATCATAGGTAGTAAGGGTGCCATGAAATTGATCCATCTTCAACCAAGTATGGTCGTGACTATATTATATAGTAGATACTTTCAAATAAAACTTGGGGGATATAAAACTTAATACCTTCTGAAATATTATAGTCTATTCAATACTATCTCTAAGACTTTTGATGATATTAACAATCTCATCAACTCTCTACATAAAGGATGCCATAGTATCTTATTCATTCATCTTGAGACTTTGAAATTGCCTTTTGTGAGTTTGTAACTTATCAAGCTTAACCTTTGAATCTCTTTCAAAAATAGTCTTAAATTTATCCCATATTTACTTCATATAAGTGCAATGCATTACTTTGGTGAACTCAGTTTATATAAGACCATAAGTGATGGCATTCATTGCCTTAGAGTTGTTCTCAAATAATTTCTTGTCTAAAACACTAGATGGAGGAATAAAAAGAATAACATAACCATCCAAAATTGATTTCCATACATCGAAACTAGAGACATAATGTATTTATTCATATTAACACTCTCAAATGCATAATTTGATCCATTGAACATCGGTGATTGCTTAATAGAGAAACCACCTTGCACATTATGACTATCCATTGTACCTTGGATCACCTTCTAGATGTCAAGCCTTTACCAAAGGTCCTGGCTCTTATACCAATTATTAGAGATAAAATCACTGAGAGGGGGGTGAATCAGTGAGCCCAAACAATCCAACTTTAATTTTGATCTTTATAAATACTTAATTATCTACTAAAAGCATTCATGAAGCATATCCATCATTCATAACAATGAATAAGAGAGATAATGCAAGATCAATCACATAACACATGACATACATGGGAAAACCTCTTAGGGGAGAAAAACCATTGGCACCTATAATTATACTACTATCTTATAATAACAATATCTAATTTAGACCATCTACAAATGATCAAGGTATTACAATTCCTATTTAGTGAGAGTACAATCCCACAAGGTGCTACCACACCTGTTTAGCTGAACTACAATAATAAATAGACCTTTTAATAAGTTTTACCTTGTACGGAGGCTACAACCACCTTATATGCTGAGTTACCACAATAACACCTATGAAAATATCTACCTATGAAATGATGTCAACAACACTTTATGATGGACCTTTGATTATCTTACTTCACCTTTACTCACACTCAAATAATAAGTGCACCATTTTGCCAATAAAATTATGACCATCAGGTCATACAAATAGTCCTCAATCTATTCTAATCTTCAACTCATCCTCAAGGTACTCTAACTTTCCTTTACTCCATAAAACACACATACCAACCTCTCTCTAATCATTCTTTTATCTCTCACTCAAAGTATAGAACCCATCATCTTTGATTCCACTATTAATAGATCAATCTTGATAATTACTACCTTATTCAGCCATTAGTCATGCCTTATCCCTTAAGGCATCTCTCACATGAAGACATGGCTCAATAAAATCTTCATAGGTTGGCCATATCATCTATTGGTCACCCTTAAGGAAATAAACCTTTTAGTAAGGCCCTTGTAGCCCTTATAGGTCTCATATGAATCTATTCACACCTTTAACACTCCCTCAAGAAAAAAAAGAACACAAGACAACATTAAAATACATGGGTCCACTCCTTATGCCCCCTTAGACATCCTCAAATGATCATGTCAACTTATCTTACCTCTGCATATGCTCAAATAACTCAAACATTAACTTGGTGCACACAATCACCATGAATGAACACATAGTCAACTTATTAAGTATTGTTCATACTCAAGATAGATTGATCATGCCTCCAAAATACACACAAATCATCCTCATAGAGTCTACAACATATTTAAATAGATAATTCATCATGAGACATTGAAACATCATCAATACAAGCTCAAATATCCTTCTTGGGTCACTTGCATAACTAGCATGAACACATAGTCAACTTATAGGATCAATATATTTGACTATTCTCACTTAAAAATCTTCAAATCTATATACCCAGATGTGCTTTGGAGTGCTCTACCACTTTTATTTTTACAGTACCAATTTTTTTGACTTATATCAAAATATAGGATGAAATACAAAGCTCTAGTTTTTCCTATATTAAATTCAAATAGTCACAATTAACCTTTAAACATAATGCTTGAATCTTGTGTCCTCATTGCTAATATAGAATATACACCATCGATCTTATTCTATATTTCACACATAATTTACCAATGCAAGATGTTAAACCTCAACCACTTTGACCTCATCTCATGAAATATTTAAATGTTGACTCAACGTGCTCCATCAGTTTCTATGTATCAACCAGGTTTTTAACAATCAATGCTCATCGTTTGATCAATCTGTATGAACACGTGCTCACCATTAGATCATTATCATGTACCTTTACTTAGTTGTTAAACATCATGTACCTATCCTCATCTCACTACTTCCTAACTCCTTAGAGAAACATGCACCATTGATCTTACTCAAGCTTTAACATTTGCATAAATGACTATGGGGACCCTTTAAATATGCTTATGTAGGCATTTTTACACCTCGATAATTTCTTCTATGCTTACTCACATGATATCAAAATTGGACCAAATTATCTCCTCACAATGGAGAATCCAACCATTTGATAAATATCTCCTAGAACCCTCACACATGTGAGATATAATTCCATTAAATTTCCTTCTCAAAAATGTTTGTCACATGGCTAACCATGTCAAAAACTTCCTGAGAGGCCAACTTTGCTCCTATATAATGTTTTCCACACTTTAACACATGATGTAAAATTTAGTGTAAATCATATATATGCTCAAAAATAAAAAAACTCATATGATTAGTTTCTCTTGACACCTTGACATGTGAAAAATATAACACCATTAAAATTCTCACTTGGCGCTTTCTATCCCATTGCAAATTTGGCTATGGAAAACATAGTCAAAATGCCTAGGAGCCCAACTTTGCATATGCATATCTTTTGATGGAATACATAAAATGATCTAAAATTTAGCATAAATAAATTAGGTCCAAAATTGAACAAACCCATATAATCACCTTCTCCTAAAACATCCACACATGTGAGATATTCTATCATCAACATGTTTACTCAGCTCTTTCCAGCCAATTACAAATTTGGGTATGGGAAAATAATGAATTCTAATTGAGAATCCAAATTTGCACCCTAATAACTTTGATCATGCTTCGATTCATGACTTTATATCTAACACAAAAATAGGGATTACTATGATTACAACCATATGTCCAACTCCCTTTGACTCATTCCCACATGGCAATGGTGATGTCATCACACTAACTCAAAATTTTTACCACTGGATCCAAAGTGTCTATATGAAAACTATGATCAACTAGATGAATTCCACTTATCAACACAAGATACCAAAGCATAGATAACATCTTAGGGACCTCTTTCACATGATCTAATCACCATGTTTAATCTTGAACATCTCTAACCATGTCAACACTGAAGATCAACCAAACCACCTTCAAGCATATAAAAATAAGCACATTGCACACTTTATCATTGTCACATAGATAATCAAGGCACTTCATCCACTCATGAGGACACCTCCATGACATCATAATGACAAATATCCAACACACCTCCTCCTCCTATAGTATTAAAAAAGATGTAACATATAAAAATAGAGATGCATGGTTCGTAATTATTGAACATGGTAAATGAAAGAGAGATTACAATAAATATGCACATTTTTAGGGATGCTTATTATGGTTAATATCATCCATGTCCATGTGGCCCCACTCCAAACCTTCCAACTAAAACATAAAACAAAAAACATATAAAAATGCATGGTGTGAAAAAAGTATACTAATTTTGGTTGTTGTAAGAGGGAAGAAAGAAACATTTTTTAACATGAGGAGCAATAAAACATTAAAGGCATCAAAAGTTTCCCATACATATCTTGAGAAACACTCATTGGGTACTTCAAGGACACCCTCTTCACCTTTGGTTTATTTCACCCCTTCCTCCTACATTATTAAAAAATATGTAACAAATCAAAATAGGGACACATGGTTTGTAAATATTGAGCATTTTACATATGTGAAAATAATATTAAATAAAGCATTGAAAAAACATGGAATATCAATAAAATTACCTATGTTAGCCCCTTATTTACATCTTTATTCATAAATATTACATCTCACATTGATATTTCACCTTTGGTTGTTCATGGGTAAGGGATGGCTATCTCATAATAGTGGGAATACTACCCCCAATTATTTATGCTCCATATAGCTTCCTCATTCAATCTCTGAGGGGGCAAGGGGAATGTCTAAATTGAGAACTTACACATAATGAGGATTTATGACCGACTTCTTTCTCCTAGTAGAATGCATGTCACAACATATTAGCATCAATAAAAAAATAATACAACTTAAATTCATGTTCGAGTATAGTAGCTGAAAATACATACCATTTGTTCAGTATTAGCAGAAAGTTATTTGAGGCAATCCTCTCATTCCCACTCATCCATCTTAAATTTATAGTAGTTAATATTCATAGTATTAGTTTCCAAAAAACAACAACTTACATTCAAACAATTTAATAATATGCTTTACAACACTAACCCTTACCAATGAAGTTCTTATAGAAATCATCGTAAAGGTTGCCACAAGATTACAATGGTGTGTCAATGGCCAGGGTAATCTGACTAGTTGGGTATGTAATGTAGTAGTCACAAAATAATTAGGGTAACCACTATTCATGAAAATGACACCCTATATTGAAAGTATATATTATGAGCCTCGAGCAAGGAAATGTACATATGAAAAGGCTTTATATTTTCTATAGATAGTGTAAAGTTCCAAAGCAGAGATTGTCTTTTCACATTATAGAAACATAACATACCAATTCATTTGGAAACAATTTATATAATATCGTAACACCTCATGTGGTGATTCAAGGACAAGGTAAAAAAATATTTATATGTAGTAGATGAAATAGATAAAATGTTGGATACATTACATTTTGAAAACTTTAAAAGAACCAAAACATGCCTATTGTAAATTTCAAAGGTTAGCAATAATATTTTAGAAGCCTGAAATATCAAGTCAATGGATATTATATGCAAAAAATTTAGTTTTAGTTGCAGCTTATATGAAAGATGTTGATGGAAATATATAATAAGGTCACTAAACATTATGAATGAAGAAGTCAACAATAATAATTATACATTACATGATACAATGGGAGTACAACAAACATGGATTCACACACTCTTACTTTGTGGAAGTCTGCACAAACACATGAAATATGATAAGATTAACACTTTTAATGTACTTAAAATCACACATACATGATGACACCATCACAAAGAATAGAGTACATTTAGGTACCTACAAGCATAAATACACACAAAATGGTGAATAAAAACACATGAATTAAAAATAGAGCCCAAGATATTAAAGCTTGGAAAATACTATAAAGGCTCTTATACAACCTACAATGGGAGTAAAACAAACATGGATTCACACACTCTTAATTTGTGGAATTTTTCACAAACACATGAAACATGATAAGAGTAACACTTTCAATGTACTTAAAAGAACACATATATGATGACCCCATCACAAATAATAGAGTACATTTAGGCACTTGAAAGCATAAATACACATGAAATGGTGAATAAAAACACATGAATTAAAAATAGAGCTCAAGATATTGGAGCTTGAAAAATACTAGAGAGGCTCTTATACACCCTATTCTACCATGTTGAACAACTCTCTTCCTCTAAATTTCTAGTTCATATGACCTTGCATATAAGAGTTATGTTTTATAGATTTATTACTAGTTAATACCAGATTTATGAGTCTGATTAGCATTAATTATCAACCCAGGGTGCATATACTTTTCAAGGATGTCAACACTATATATGCATTATTGATTCATAGACTAACTTGCTTTACTACTTGCAGTATAATGAAATTTTATTGAATTCACTAGATAGTTATACTAGGAAACTATTATAATATAAATACAAAAATAGTTCAAACTTATGAATAACATATGCATCACACTTTAGATAATCAAATTAATAATGAAATCAACTCACACAACACACTTAACTAAGGAGGGTCAAGATTTTCACTACAACTCCTTTTGAGGAGGCCCTTCCTCATTCAGTACTGAGTTTTAATGCTTTTTTGAGAGATTTCCAAAAGCTTCTTATAGGATCAACCTTATCATTACTTAGATCTATAATAATTAAATATTTATATAGAAGATTACAATGTTCAAAATGTAATAACTTTTATAATTCTACTATTTTGCTAGCATCTTCCCAACCTCTAATATGATCTAGGTTTTGCCATTAAATATAGAAGGCATTTTATTAGATTTTAACCAAAAACACTGAACAAGGGAAAAATAAAATACTTAAGAATTGCCCCAGTCAACCTTCAGGTGGTTAGTAACTAAAGTTACTTGTTTTAGGCCTGACTAGGTTAAGAACAATGTATATTGTTTTGTTGTTTTACTTCCTTTTATCTCCTTCCCATTATCCTTGTCCTTCTCATATTAGGTAACACATCTAAGTTTCCTTGCCTATGAGAAGTCCATAAAATAACTATGGTCCATTTCAATCATTCATTCAATTTTCAAGACAACTAAATGTGTCCTTAATATCTGATCACGACAATAGTTTTGGTATATGTAGTGGCTATGTGAAAATTATAGGTGGAAGATTATAGTTGTTACAGGTAATCTACAGTGGCTATGGGAAACCTATAGCTAGAATCTTATAGTTTCTATAGACACATTGGAGTGGCTACAGGCAACCTATAGGTGGAAGCCTATAGTTTTTGTGGGTAGCCTATAAGTGTAGGTTAGTAGTGGTTCTGGGCAACCTATAATTGTTGTGCATATATAAGATTAGTGTAGCCTTACGTTACCCTTCAAATGTTCATTAAATAAAGTTACATAAGTATAATCTAATCAAAGAAAAAGCATCATTAATTCATAAAACACACACACACACACACACACACACACACACACACACACACACACACACACACACACACACACACACACATACACACACACACACACACACACACACAATCATAAATTCATTCATTCATTTGTACAAGTCATGAATGGTTATGGAGATTTACATAGAAAAAAATATATACTTGGTATGGATGAGGCTATAAAATGAAGAAGTTGGTGGTCTCATCACACCCCCTACTTAACCTCTTACTTGACCTCGAGCAAGCCTTGGCTAAATTTTGAAACCATAAAATTTTCTAAAATTTAGGTGCTCAGTGCAGCCTGACCCTTCAAGGATATAGAAGCCTTTAACATCATTAATGTTTTCCCATCATTTTTTCTCAACCTCTTTGTTAGCTGAGACCTTTTACTCCTAGTCAAGAATTGGGAACCAAAACAAAGGAGGTTGAAACATCAATCCCAACCATTTTAACCTTCTCATCTTCTAAAATTTAGGTGCTCAGTGTAGCCTGACCCTTCAAGGATATAGAAGCCTTTAGCATCATTAATGTTCTCCCATCATTTTTTCTCAACGTCTTTGTTAGCTGAGACCTTTTACTCCTAGTCAAGAATTGGGAACCAAAACAAAGGAGGTTGAAACATCAATCCCAACCATTTTAACCTTCTCATCTTCACAAGATCAATATACATGTATACTCTATGTATGGCCTCCCTAGGGTTTTGAGGGGAGTAAAGTTCCTTTATTTTTAAAGCATTAGAGAGTTTTCCCCATATGTGATAATAAGAAGAAAAAATTTGCTTTCTATCTCCTTCCATAAGACTCAAATAATGATTATGAACTTCTTCTTATTTCTTTATGGCCCATGCTTGTGGAGTACCTAAGTTCATGAAGGAGATCCATTATTCTATTATAATATCTAGATTACTTAATTCTCCCCTAATTATCAAAGTAGCCTATTTTTCATTTTATTGATACTCCTCCACCTATTTTATTCTTCTTGTTTCATTAAGAACATATGAATAAAATGCATTCATTTGAACATCTTCCAAGTATATGTTTGAATTCCAATTTGCATCACTAGGTACAACATATTGGTGTATGTAAAACTTACTTAACTATAATTAGAGATTAGGGATAGCATGTCTATAAACTTCAAAGAAATATTTAGGGTCACAAACCATGTAGGACTAATTATTATAGATCTTGTCATATCTAAATTTAAACCATCTTTCTTCTAGGTAGACAACATACACCCTAGAGGGTAATCCGTACTCCATTAACATTTCAATGGTGATCCCAATTTTATCCATCTTCAATCTTTATTTTAATTCATATTATTTTTATCTTGTTTAAACATATACCTTAAATCTTTGTACCAACTCTTTGTAGTAAGTTTCATCATCACAAAATTTTTTCTTAAGAAAATTTAGGAGGTCATCAGTTTTTACAAGCGTGGTAGTTAAAAGATCCACATCAATAACTTCTTCTACTGTATGCATTTTTGTAGTGGGAAATAGAAGAGGATTTTTTTTGTAAAAAGGTACCAAAGCTACAACATAATCTTCTATAGGTACTTCTAATGGTATATTAATGCTATATGTGGGCAAGGTAGATGAAGTTACTGTAGGTTCTTCAAAGAAAGTTGTTGCAGGTTCCTTCAATAACCTTTCTCTTTTCATAAATGGCTCCACAAATTTTATTACCCCGATAAGTGTTTTTAGGCCTCTCTGACCTTTCAATTATGCTATCTCATTCCTCAACCTATATATTTATTTCATATCTTATTCCAAGGTTTTGAACTATTGGTCATCAGGAATTAACTCTTGTTCTGCTTATTCCATAATCTTTTCTTCAATCAATTCCTCTTCTACTATAGTCTAGTCTCTCATTCTTAGCTCTTCTTATGTGCACCCAATATGTTTGAGTAGATCCATATCTTCCTCAGTGAATTTGGATGGCTTGGGTGATTGTAATTCTTCCTTGGTAGATTCCTCTTCAATAGACCATTTAGTAATCTAAAACCCGTCAAGGGTCTTTTGAATCCTATCCTCTTTCTTTCCTTTTTATTCTTCACTGATATCTATGGGTGAGGAGGCTATAGTTGTCTTTCATTTCTTAATTCTCTAAAATATCCTAGTAGGAGGTCTCCTTCTTCTTGATATAGAGAGTCTACTTTCTTTAGTTTTCATCTTCTTTTTAGAAGGGGTAGCTATTGAAACTTGTTCTTCCTATGTAGTAATTGATACAAGAACTTCTTCTTGCTCTGAAAGAGCCATGATGGAAAGATCAATCTTTGGTGAGGAGATAGTGGGAATAATGGGAAAAGGAATATTCTTCTCAGCTTCTATGAGTGGACTATCCTCCTGTGTGTCATTAAGAGGTAGGAATAGTTTCCTTTTCCTTCTTCTATTTGTAGTAATTTCAGATGGACCCTCAGTAGCTATGGGTTGTCTAGTAGCACTAGTGCTTACATCTTTTTGTGCAATCTATTAGGCATGATCCTCATTATTTCCCTCTTATTGTTGAGGTTCAACATTATCTAAGGTTATAAATTGTTCCCAACTGAGGTCAAGTCTAGAAGTGTCTATTCTATATTTGGTTATCAACCATATTAGGCCATGATGAGACAAGGCTTTCTCATCCCCTTCTAGTACTCTTTGGACATCTTTTTTAGAATGTTCCACAGATGATTTAGAACATTAATGGTCCTATCATGTCTTAAGTGATTTAAAAATTTAAATTGAAGAGTATAAATTAGAGAGTAGCTTCCTTCACAAGTCATATATCTGATGATGTATGAGGCTATTTCCTTCCATGCTTCAAGTAGGTTGAGTCTCTCCACACCACCTTTCTTTAGTACTAGCCTTTCATCTCCTTGAAAAAATTGCTATCTATCTTCTTGACCATTGGGTTTGTCTTGCTAGTTATCTCCTGTTCATTATAGCCCAGTTTCCTAGCTTACCAATTCTTCAGTAACTAGAAATGTTATGCCATGTATAGTAGCTTGATCTCTTGTAAAGGATCATGCAAATTCCCTAGCAAGGAGTTCTTAGATATGCTGCAATTTCTCAAAATAAGTGGTCCATCCAAATTTTTAAACACAAACCAGGTATATGGGTCTCCTTGAAGTTGCCTATGATCGATGGGTTCCCTTTTCACAACTAACCCTCCCATTATGCTGAGTTTAGCTTTCTGACAAACCTTTCAATTGATAATTGGCAACACACTCTATTTATCTTCTAAAGTTCTACTTGTAGCAAAGTAGGGTTTGTTCAATAATGGTAATTTGTGGTTACATATTATAGGTTATAGGTTAAATACTATAGGTTATACATTATGGTGTGCTTCAACTTTGCATGAATGGTTATACTTGCAAGGGAAAACAATGAAAGTGATTATTTTCCCTATAAGTTATTATGGTGTAATTATGGTGTAATTATGGTGTCTAATCCCACACATATGGATCCCATAATGTGTGGCATTATTTACCAAAACATTTTCCCCCTCCCATGTGAGTTGTCACTTGTCCCCAAGTGACATGGGATGAGTAGGATGGAAGAGATAAAACATGGTCATGATGAGGGATATAATTGTTGGATGAGACATCATCATGTGGGTTGAAGTGTGAGTTGAGAGATACTAATGAATGTCATGTTAATGATTTAATATGATTTTTAATTTCATAATGCTATATTAAAATAATAAATACTCTTCTATGATCAAAATATATGGCATACCTTTTTAACAGTTTACCTAGGGTTACATCAAGGATTTGCATGTGAGTGTTTATATGTGAGTGGTTAATAGAATGCAATGATTATGTTGATAGTTATAACTAGATTGAAGTGGGACCCTTTTGAGTAATTATGAGATCACAATATTTTAGGCTTCCATGGTGCCCTTAGTTCATCTGCATGTCATCATGATAGCCTGCATAGATCTAGAACATGAATCTTGGATTTGGATGAGAGATTATTGCCCTTCTACCACTAAATGATTACTATAGATCAGTGTTATCTAAGTTAGGTGTTGTAGGAACATGAAAGACGGTAGTTGAGGGTGTTTTTTCTTTGTGATCTTCTTATGCATGAGCATACTAATGATTAGTCTCTGTATTATCTTACTTTTTATGAATTATGTACCTAGTAAACTTTTTTGATTTATTCAGGGGTAGGGTGGAGTATGGTTTTGACTTGTCTGCTCCAATCCTCCTTCACTCCTCTTATAGATTTTTATGTGTCTTTCATGTATTACTCAAAATATCATAGCCAAAGCCATATCTTAGAGTTTGTGAAGAATTATCCTAAATGTGCTTAGAGAGGTGTTAAGGTATACCTACAAAAACCGGAGATGGTGCTCATAGTAACTGTAAATTTATACCTAGCTATGGGTAAGGTTACCATAATAGCTATAGAAAATATTGTAACAACTAAAGGGATACCTTAGTTGACAAAGGTGCCTATAGAAATGGTGAGGGAGGTGCCTACAATAGCCACAGAATATCCCATGACAATTATAAGAAGATAAATAGTTTTTCTCAGAATGATTGTTTACTTTTTATTTTGGTTTTTACCCCTAAATAGCCAGTAAGATGATTTTATATTTAGGCCCATTTTATAGTTTTGGAAAGTCAATAGGCTAGTTTTCTACCCAAAAACTATCAACAATACCCAAAATGGGTTTTCATTGTTGGTTTTTTTATACATATACAACTCTAATTACTTCATATAGTATAATGTTCATTTTTGGTCCTTACAAAGTTAATAGTGAGGATGACTAGTCAAGGACCAAGTGAAGGTCTCAGTCTTCATGCCAAAGGAGGGCTAGGATGTCCTCCTCTCCTTCTTCATCTATGTTTTGGCTGGTTCTCTCTTTATCAAGTGAGACATCATGTTGATCCAGCACATGATTGTATCCAATTTATAATTCTATGTATATGTGCTTGGTAAATTCCTCCTAAGTGAGTGTATT
This sequence comes from Torreya grandis, assembly GCA_037957365.1. Lineage (NCBI taxonomy): Eukaryota > Viridiplantae > Streptophyta > Pinopsida > Cupressales > Taxaceae > Torreya > Torreya grandis. The sequence continues at coordinate 193,562 of JARHVA010005671.1, read as the reverse complement.
TTTGTACAACTTTAGTTTGTAGCCATTGAATAGTAGATAAAATATTACCATATCAATGGTTTGAATTTGCACTACTCCATTGTCATAAGCATGCTCAATCTTAAATGGATCAAACCATCTGGTCTAGAGTTTACCCTTGTGATCTTTATATTTTGAATCAAAAATAAGGGCTCAATCTCCTACATTGAATTATCTAGTCTTAATAAACCTATCATTCCATCCAATCTATTGGTGTTGGAAAAGTTCTATGTTATACATTTCCTACTATCTATATTCATCTAAGGCATTTATTTGCATAAGCCTTTCTTGTTGTGCTTCAGATATATCCATCCCTAGTGTTAGTGTTGTCCATAAGGTCTTGCGAGCAAATTCAATTGGAAAGATAGGTTTATTTACATGTACCAACTCATATGGGGTGAAGCCTATAGTAGTATTCCACATGATTTTGTAAGACTAAATAGATTTAGGAAATCTAGCCTTCCAATCCTTATGGGACATACTAACAGTCTTGGTCAAAATATTTTCTAAATCCTTATTGGTGACTTCCACCTGTTCGTTAGACTGTGGATGATATGGAGTTGATTTCTTATGCCTATTTTTTTATTGTTATACCAAAGAAATAATTAGACTAGTAGTGAATTAGGATCCTTGATCAGTGACTTTATTTCATGGTAAACCATATCTTATGAATATTTATTCATAGAGAAAAGCTTCCACCTTTTCATCCCTAGTGTGTGTAAGATCCTTTACTTCCACCCATTTAGTGACATAGTACATAAAAGGATGTACTCTTTATTACTAGATTTTGGATCAAAGGGTCCTAAAAAGTCTCGGCCCCATTTTTCAAATGGTTCAAGCACAATTTGAGGTTGTAAAGGAATCTCATCTAAATGTGTGGGTCTCCCCATATGATGATATCTATCACAATGAGTAGTATAGCTTATTGCATATTTATGGAGTGAGGACCAATAATATCTTGTATTCAATTTTTACTGTTGTATGCTTGGTTACAAAGTGTCCTCCATAAGGTTTAACATGTCAAGTTTTAAGGATATTTGGAACTTCATATTCTCTGAGACATCTTCTAATGATGGAGTTAGGCCCAATATAGAAAAGGAATCTATAAAACCATGAATACCTACCACTTTTTTGAATCAAAGATATTTTTTGTTTAATGAGGAAGTTTTATTGAAGTAACCCTATGGTAAGGTAGTTAGCAATATCATAATACCAAGGAGTGGTAAGGGTGAGGGAGAATAGGTTCTCATCTAGAAATGAGTCATCCACTATGGTATCTTCTTGAGGATATTTTAGGTGTGATAAGAAATCAGCCACAACATTTTCCTTACCAAGCTTTTGTAAAATGGTTAGATCAAATTCTTATAATAAAATCAGCCATCTTATCACTCTACCTAAGACATTTGGTCTATTCATAAGGTATGGAATAGATGCATAGTCTGTATGAACAATGACTTGATACCCTATGACATAGTGACAAAACTTGTTGATAGCATAGACTACTGCCAAGAACTCTTTTTCAGTAACTATGTAATTTAATTCTTCTAGTTGTATGTTCTTATATATAAAATACATAACATAATTGAGTGCTTCCTCTTTTTGGCTTAGCACAAATCCTAGGGTAGTATTTGAAGTGTCTATGTGAATATGGAAGGGAAGATTACAATCAAGACCACGTAAAACAAGGGTGGTGGTCAACAATTCCTTCAATTATTTGAAGGTTATATCATAGGCAATAGTCTAGATGAATTTAATATCTTTAGTTAAGAGAGTGAATAATGATGTTGCTACTTGCTGAAATTGTTGATAAATCTTCTCTAATAACCAACATGTCCTAAAAAACTCCTGACATCTTTCTATTTTTGAGGAATAGGGATGTTTTTTATGATGTTGATTTTTACAAGGTCAACATTAATTCTTTTAGCAGATACATGGTGACCTAAGACAACTCATTCTATCATCAGAATGTAGCATTTATTATGACTTAAAGATAAATGGTGATTTTGATAGCATTGCAACACTTTTTTCAAGTTATTCAGGTACTCATCAAATGTTTTTCCATAAACAGTGAATTCATCCATATAGATGTCTATGCATTCATTAGCCATATCTTTAAAGTACTCAAGATAACCCTCTAGAATGTTATAGGAGCGTTACACAACCCAAAAGATAATACACGATAAGCATAAGTACCCTAGGGATAAGTAAAGGTGGTCTTCTCTTGGTCCTCAGGAGTAATGATAATCTAGTTTTAACCACTAAAGCCATCCAGAAAGGCAAAATATTTCTTCCCTACTAGTGTTTCTAACACCTGATCAATGAAGAGTAAAGGAAAATGATCCTTTTTGGTTGTTATATTAATTTATTTGTAATCTATGCATACATGCCATTGTCCATTTTTATTTTGTATAATTACCAATGGTGAAACCCATTCACTGTATGAGATTGGATATATAAATGTAGAGGCCAAGAGTTATTGCAATTTCACTTTGACTATTTCTTAAAGAGCTAAATTTATCCCATGTTGTGGTTGTCTAATTGGTTGACACTCTTCTTTAATATAGATATGATGTGTGCATGTTTTTAGGTTATTTCCTTGCATATCCTCATAATCCCATGCAAAATCATGTTGGTTTTCATGCAACATGCTGACTAGGCATTTTTCCTCATTTGACTCCAACTTGCTATTAATAAGAAATATTTTTCTTAGAGAAATTTCAATTTTCCATGAGAGTGCTTTCATCATTTCTATATTTCTAATGGATCTAGTTTGGATACATCTATGATGTTGAAGCTAAGTACTAAGTAGGTGGAATATTTCCTGTATAGATGCATCAAAATTATCTTTTTTTAGAGACTTAAAAATGGGCACTCAACACATTATAGGTGGTTTAGATCTACAAAATGAGTTTGGTAATTATTATAGAGAACATAAGAGAGAATTGTATCTTCTTCGTGATCAACCAGGGTACATACATGGTATATGGTGAATACATAAATCTAAGGAGGTTGCACTACCTCATCTTCTTTAGTGCATAATGTATGCTCTGGTGCCAAGGCCATTTATGCTAGGGGATAGATGACCAAATTCTTAGTGTGATTGCCATTATAAATCAATATATCACTTGATCTATAGTTGATGAAGGCATCAAATATTTTAAGCCAAGGTCATCCTAAGATAAGAGGGTATCCACCCAAATTAGGCTTTGGCTAAAGTACAATGAAATCTACAAGATATTCTGAAGAATCTATAGTAATGATAATATCTTTAATGACTCCTTCTGTCTGATTGTAGACCTATCAACCATTTATAGTATTGTAGTTTGTTCATGGTTTTAATTGTCATTACATTTATTATAGTCCCCAAGTCTATCAATGTATTGGACAATTGATAATCATGGATCTGGACTGTTACTGCTGGGCATCCTAGATCTAAATATTTTTTGGTAGGGTGTTTCCCAACATAATGTTTACTAGTTGGCCAATCACATGCACTGTATTGAGATCCTTATTATTTCTTCTAGGTTTATGTAGACATAAGTCTCTAGCAGCTTTAGAATATATAGACACATACTTGATGGCTTGAAAGAGGAAAATTTTAACATAGATTTTTGAGTTGTCCTATGAAATCAAATTTAGGCTCATTTACATGGTGCTGAAGAGTAAGATGTTTTGGAAATGGTGAGGATATTTCATCAACAACTTTATTTGTTGGTTTAGAGAGTTCTTGGGGTGGTGAAAGTGGGTTAGCATGATCTTATAGATTTTATTGATCCAAAACCATTATTATGGGTGGGGTAAGAGGTGGTAGACATTTTCTTGAAGGTAGGTAAACTTCATTAATATTCATTGTATATGTCAGGTACTGGATAGGTTCAGTATTGAATGTTGGTTGGACCAACTTATTTATAGGGTTCTAAATATGTTAGGTAGGGAGATGATTAGGCTTTAGTATAACTTATGTATTGGTCATAAGATCAGGAGGTTGTTATTATTGTTGTGGAAGGAATCCTCCTTGATGGTTTCCCTAGGGTTGATTGGGTCTCTAAGGTTGTTGCCACTAGTTTGTGAAGGGTGGGCCTTGGGGTATTTACCAAGCTTGTATCTAAGGCAAGGATACATTTTTTAGAGGCTATTAGGAGGTGGTGGGGTAGATTGTTTGAGGTAGATCATATTTATAATTAGGATGTGGGACATTCATCCATGGACTAGTCCAATTAGGAGTAGTATTTACAAATTGTGAATTTAAAGAGGTAGAATTTATAAAAGGTGGTTTTTGTCCCATACCTAGATATGGTGGTCATTGAATATATGTATTTATTTGTGAAACATAGAAAACTTAGTCCCCATATCCTCCTAAAACATGTAGCTTTATTTTTTTTGGTTCTTCAATTGTGATGTTAGCTAATTTAGCCCGAACCTTGTGACACCTACAATCTATATTCCACTTCTTATAATCCAGATAATAGATAGTCAAAGCTTGATCCAAGGCTGCTTATTTTTTCTTGAGTGAAGGCTATCCATTTGGGTGGCCAAGTGACTAATTATATCCTATTTCATGTCTTGTAATATGTTACTAACTTTAGATTTTGATAGCCCACTTGTAGTTTCTAGTGGAAGCTTGCTGCCCCTAACTTTATTTATGATAGACTTGGAATAATTCTTGGTCAACTCTTTAATGTCTACAAATGGAATTTGGAAGATATATCCCCCACTCATTAGGTCCAATGTTTCTAGATAATTTTCTCAAACTCTTTTTAGAAAGATGAGTTTTAGAGGTTCTTCTCCTAGTGTACTTTGTGTGAATTTCTATACACTGAACATGAACTGTTTAACATAGTCTTCCAAAGATTCATCCCCTTCTTGAGTCATCCTAAAGATGTCATTTATTTTATAATTTTTTCCTCATCCATATTCCTGATACTTAGCTATACATTTATTTTTCATGTCCTCCCAAGTGTGGACTGAATTACTGCCCAGTCCCATGAACCAATGAAGCACTGAGTCTTTGAGGGTGGCTAGAAAAAGTTTCAACTTTTTTGCATCCTGCCTGTAGTCATAGATTCTATAGAGGATATCAAATTCAAAAAAAAAAATTCTGAGTCTTCTAATAATGTACCTATAAAATTGGGCAAGGCTGAGGGTAGAATATTTTCATTTGTGTTACACCTATTACATCTAGAATAGGAAATTCAAAAGTAACTGTGTCTGGAGTCTTGTTGTCATTTACTCCTCTATTCATGATGGCTTTTCTTATGATATGGATACCAAATGTACTCAAGATCACATCTTCAAATTCTATTTTAATCCCTTAATTATCATGATAGTAAACATTTTATCTACTAATCCATAGTCTCTTTACTAGATGAGAAATCTGAAGATTCTCTTGAGCTTTCTTTGATTTGTTCAAGAAAGCCTTGTTGGAATGATGTTATGATGTTACTTTTTGGAGTGTTTAGTTCATGAATTTATTCTTTTTTATTTATCCTTACTAACTCGGCTAATGCTTCCTCCACTTCTATGTCCTTTTTCAAAGCCAATAATATTTCTTCTGCAAGTTGCTTCCTTTGGTTTGTAGTGTTTCCTTCTTCAAGAGCCCTCCAACTTATGGTATATTTTTCAACATGATTCTTATTTACTATATATATTTGTGGTTCTTTCCTGATAGTAACTTGTGGCTTGTTTGGTGGGAATCTCCCTCAAGAATCTCTTTTTATCTACATAAATGTTGTGCTACACCTTTCAGTTGTCATGTCCCTTCCTACATAGGATTAGTGTCTTTTGTGTTCTGGAGGTTATTTCAAAATAAGAAATAAGTATAATAAAAGAGTGAAAAAATAAAAAAAATGACTAGAATTGAAATTTTACTTTTATAAAGTAGTAAATTTATCTATTAAAAGTTGGAAAATTACTCTAAAAAGTAGAAAATGAAAGTACGAAAATTAAAAGAACACTTTGTAGAAAATAAATCACTCTTGCAGGAAAGTAAATTTAAAAAAAACATGAACTAAGTAAATTACAAGATTATAAAGAGGCATTAAATA
>JARHVA010005671.1:0-182500 GCA_037957365.1 Torreya grandis | reverse complement strand
ATCTTATATTTTCTAATAGTGGAGAGGTATACTTTTATAAAAATGGAAAAGGAAAAACCCTACAACAAACAGTAAAGAGAAGGGGATCAATTTTAGAGAAGTCATGATAGGAGTGAGTGGAAGTGTAATCCATCCTTAGATACCAATGTTCAATGGTAAAAATGATGACTATTGGAGTATAAAAATAAAAACCCTATTTTGATCTCAAGATGTTTGGGATTTAGTTGAAAATGGGTTCCTTGAACCAACAAACTAACAAGCATTCCAAGCCTTCTAACAAGGAGAGAAGAATCTATTGAAGGAAAAAAAAATAAAGATGCAAAGATACTATTTTTCATTCAACAATCAATAAAACACTCCATTTTTTATAAGGTTTACAACTACCACAAGGTCAAATTAAGCATGTGAGCGTCTACAAATATCATATCAAGGTAACAACAAAGTTAAAACTATGAAATTACAAATACATAGAAGTCATTTTGAGAATCTTCATATGAAATACTCTGAGAGTATAGACTCACTCTTTACACATGTAATGGGCATTTTAAATCAAATAAGAATTCATGGTTAAGGTATAGAAGACCAAAGCTTGTACAAAAATTACTTAGAAGCTTACATACAAGGTTCAATTTAGTTGTAGTAAAAATTGAGAAGTCTAAGGATTTAACTCAATTATTAGTGGATGAATTAATAAGGTTACTTATATCACATGAGCAAAGGCTAAACCATTTAGGAGGATCTTCATTAGAAAAGGCATTTAAATCTCATCTTTCATTCAATAGAACAAGAGGAAGATCAAATTACAGTAGAGGTAGAGGTCACTTTTCACTAAGAGGAGGAAGAGAATCTACTCAATTTGAAAGAAGAAGACTAGTGTCAAGCCCACGTATGTCATTCACACCAATAAGAAGAAGAGACAACAATGATTTTCATAACCATCATCAAGGAGAAAGGTATGATAAATCCAACATTCAATGTCATTACTATAGAATATTTGGTCATTTCACATCTGAATGTAGAAAAAGGCAATATGATATGAATTAGCAAAATGAAAATTTAATAAATGAAAAACAACCTAACACTAGTGAATAAAACATAATGCTAATAACATGCCATGTTACATAAGAGATCTCAAATGAAGTATAGTTCTTATATAGTGGGTGTATTAATCACTTGAGTGGAATTAAATATTTGTTTACAATAGTGGATGATTCGTTAAAATCAGAAGTAAAGTTGGGAAATGATCACCATGTATTAGTCATGGGGAAAGGATCAATTAACATAAGAATAAAACAAGGTGAATAGAGGCATATCCCCAATGTATAATATGTCATAAGATTACAACATAATCTCATTAGCATTGGTCTATTAGTGCAAATGGAATCTAGGATATACTTTGAGAATGACAAATGTGTAATTTTGGATAAGAAACCTAACAATAGGCTAATTGTAAAAGTTATAATGATAATAAATAGATTGTTTCTTTTTAAGATCTAAAGTGAACTTTTAATAGAACCTCAATGATTAAAAACAATTACTAAAAAAACTCTTAAATTCTTATATAAGTATCAATCTTGGCTATGACACTTGAGATTTAGACATCTAAACTTTAGAAGTTTGTAACTATTATATAAGAAGAGAATGGTGCATGGATTTACACCAATAGAGCCACTTAAAATAACATGTGAGAATTGTATATTATCAAAGCAATATAGAAAAAAATTTCCAGTTGGGACATCTTATAGGGCAAGGTATTCACTTGAAATAGTCCATTCATATCTTTGTAGACTGATGCAAACACCATCCATAAGTTGAAATCTATATTTCTTGAAATTCATTGATGATCTTAGTTAAAAAACTTTGGTGTATTTATGGAAATATAAATCATATGTGTTTAATGGTTTTAAGGATTTCAAGGCTAAATTGTAAAAATAAAATGGAGATTATATCAACATATTGAGAACTAATCAAGATGGTGAATACATATCAAATGATTTTATAAAATTTTACAAGGCAAATAGAATAAGAAAACAATTTATAATAAGATATACACCTCAACAAGATGGTGTAGCTAAAAAAAAGAATAAAAAAACTATGGAAATGGCACGAAGTATGATAAAAGCTAAGCATTTACTATATGAATATTGGGTTGAACCTGTTGCATGCACAATATACATTTTGAGTAAGTGTCTAACAAAAGCCATGATAACTAAGATACCACAATAGGTTTGGAGTAAAAAAACATAGTGTCTCACACCTTAGAGTCTTTGGTTGTGTATCATACTCCTTGATACCTCAAGAATTGAGAAAAGAGTTAACTAATAGAGGAAAAATGTGCATCTTTGTGGGGTATAGTGAGCAATCCAAATCATATAAACTATAAAATCCAACTACAAAGAAGGAAATAATCAGTCGTGATGTATAATTTATTGAAGAAGAAGCACAAGATAGAAGCATTGACAAGATAACTATAATTACATAAGGAATACCACATGAAAATGATATAATACAAGATGATACTAAAAAATTTCCTCAAGCTCCTTAAGCAAATGTTTCTATAATGATTTATAAGGCACATACCACTCTAGATCAACCTACTCCAGCAAGTAATAATAGTAGAGAGTCTTCTAAGCCTACACTTACATCATTGAGATCATGGTCTATAAACACTTCAAATAAGATATGTAGCCTAAAGGAGATTTATGATGAATCACAAGAGGCTGAAAATGTAGATTTATGTTTTTATTTTGTATTTTTAACATAAGCTGATCCAATTTACTTTTAGGATGTAATTAAAGATGATAATTGGATCGTATTTATGGATGAATAAATTCAATCAATATAAACAAAAAAAATTGGGATCTTGTAGAGCTTCCTAAAGGAAAGGACATAATTGAAGTAAAATGGGTTTACATAACAAAGTTTAATGCAAATAGGAAATGTAAAAAACATAAAGACTAGTGTTTAATGACTTTACACAACAACCCAGTATAGATTACAATGAAATGTTTGCACATGTAGCAAGACTAGACATAGTTAGAATGGTATTGTCCATTACTGCTCAATTTTTTTTGAAGGTCTATCAAATGGATGCCAAATCAACATTCTTGAATGGCATTTTAGAAGAGGAAGTTTATAACCTGGTTATGAATTTTTAGGAGAAGAATACAAGGTCTACAAGTAAAAAAATGCTTTATATGGATTAAAATAACTTCCTAGAGCTTGGTGCAAAAAAATAGGTACTTATTTTTCAAACAGTGGGTTTAATAAGTGTGGCAATGAACTCACCTTGTATGTTAAAGTGAATGATGAAGGAATTTTTTTGAAAGTATGCTTATATGTGGATGACTTAATTTTTACTAGAAACTTGTCAATTTAATCATTTAAGGTAGCCATGAAAGATGAATTTGATATGAATGATTTTGGATTTATGAAATATTTTCTTGGCATAGAGGTGAGTCAATCTGAGCAAGGTATTGTTATGTGTTAATCAAAGTATGCTAATGATTTTTTGAAGAGGTTGAAGATGTTGAATGTTAATTCATCTCCTATAAGAGTTGTAATGGGTTTAAAGCTTTAGCAAGGAGGATAAAAGTTAAAGTGTTGATGCAACCTTATTCAAGATATTATTAGGTAGAATCATGTATCTAAATGCCATAAGAGTAGACATTATGTATGGGGATAGTCTTATCTCAATATTGATGGATAATACAATAATCTCATTGTAAAGTCAGAAAAAAAAATTCTAAGATACATAGCTGGTACAAAGAATTTTAGGTTCATGTATACACCTTTAGATAATTTTTGATTGGTTATATGGATAGTGATTGGGGAGGTAGTATGGATGATATGATAAAAACTTTAGGTTATGTTTTTCATCTAGGATAGGGTGATATCTCTTGTGCATTAAAGAAACAACCAATTTTGACACTTTATTTATCCAAATTAGAATATGTTGTAGCCACATCAACAACTTTCCACTTAGTTTGGATGAGAAGAGTACTTTAAGATTTTAGGCATACTCAAGAATAACCTACAACAAAATATTGTGACAATAACTCAGCCATTTCATTATCCAAAAACCATGTTTTTCATAAACAAAATAAGTATATTGACACTATATATCATTTTATTCATAAATTGGTGAACAATGGTGATATATATTGAGTTTTAAAGCTTTGAAGAACAACTAGCAGACATTCACAAAGTCTCTTGCAAAAAACATGTTTGAGAATCTATGAAAAGCATAGACATAGCTGATATACATGGCAATGAAGATTAAAGGGGAGTGTTGGCATGTGTGGAATTATATCTCAAATAAAATTAATCTCCATTGCCATGTTACATGTTATTTAACATAATTATTAAATCTTCTCAATGCAAGTTGTATACGAACTACCAACTGCATATATTTTTTCTATCTTATTAGTTTTATAGCCTTTTAGGCAAAGTAATCATAATACTTTATTTTCATAAAAGGTATAATATATATTCATATACATTATTTTTTATACAAGAAAGAATGGATAAATGAGAGAAGCGCAAATCTATTAAAATAGTTAAAAAGTTTGTAAGCCTGTATATCTTGTGCGATAATATAAATGTATGAAATAGTTCAATTCATTTTGACATAGATTAATATACAAGTTTATTATTTTGGTTTTTTTTATTTTACTCTAATATTATCTTCCAAATTTAGATCCGTACGTATAATCTAGATTTCATAAGTATTAATGCTATTATATGAATGGAAAGACTTTACTATAGTAAAAAATCAGGAACTTCATCCTATTTTTTTATGATATAGATAATCCTTATGCATAGTAAGTTCATTATATCATTTTATCTACAAAATAAATAGAAAAAATCTTTCAAAATTTACATCACCCTACCAACTTAAACCAAGATTAGATAGTGACATTATAATAAATATATGAAAATAAAAGCATGCAAGGCAATATCAATTTTATCTAATTTGTGTGGGAGAAACTATATCTACTCTGTGATAAATGGTATATCTAGTTCCATAGACTTCTTTATGATGAGCATCATATGATTTTAAAAATTGGAAACAATTACAAACTAGTTCTTATGATTAGGATTTTGGTGAACAATTTTTCTTGCTCATGTGTATGGCACATGATTATCATAATCATTATATCCATGAAATATAGGAAAACAAACTTTAGAGTATGTATACAAAATTTATCTAGAAACATATGATCTTTAAATAATTGCACAAATAAAATACACTATTTTGATAGTAATTTCACAATAAAAGATAAGAATGAGTTGTCCTCTTTAAGTAATTTGACTGACCAATTTAAATGCCATGGCAAAATTAGACAAAATTGGATCTAAGAGTTCTTCCTTATTTATAGACATAATTAGGTAGAATCACACCCTTCATCCTAAGTAGGTTATCTTAAAGAAATATCTAGAACTAATAAATTAAAAATTAAGATGAAATAAATTATATTTATAAAAAAAAATAGCTAAATATTTTTAAAACTGAAGAGTCAAAAAGTACGAAGCAAATATTTATAGTTGATAATTATAAGATCCTAATATAACTATATATATTTTTAAATATAAACCTACAAATGATAATAATTATCTTTCATCTCACAATATTGTTTTATATATATATATATATATATATATATATATATATATATATATATATATATATATATATATATATATATATATGTATATATATATATATATATATATATGTATATATATATATTTTCAGCCTAGGTAATTTCTTATATATCAAACATTCACCTAAGTTATATGCTCTCTATTGGATATTGGCAATTATCCACCTATGTTTTGTTTGATAATGTCTTGAGAATTTGGCTACCCTTATACGATGTGTATTTTTGGTCAACTCTTAAAAAATACCCTAATGCCACCCATGAATAATGAAAACATAATAAATATAATGCACTATACCATTAATTTACTAAGTTAAAAAATACTCATTGTTGCATAATTACAAAAAAAGTTTGTTTTCTTTCAAAACAATATTACATATATACCAAAATAGTGTCTATGGCACTAAATCAAAAATTTTCACCTCATCAAAAATAATGGAGTATGATAAAAACAAGAAACATATACATTAGACTACGTATAAAAGAGAAGGCTTTCACAATAGTGAAATTTTTATGCACTTCAAAATTAAACACAATATGCAAATATTTTTATTATCTTAAACACTCTACAATGCATATTCTAAAATAGGGATGTCAAAACCATCCATACTCTTTTGACCTATTTTATTTGATTCCTTATGTGCTAATTCCTCTTTAGGTTCTTCATTTACACAATGGATCTCAATATCATAGGAAAAAAACATATTACAAAATTGCATCCTCATTTAGTTTACTCAAGATTCTTTTTGAATCATCATCTCCCATTTTATTTTAGAAATAAATATTTTAAAATTCACTTCCAAATAAATACCTCTTTTCTCATGCAATTACACACATGAACCAAGCCCATCTATCAATGCAATGTAATAGGCACAATGTACATAACCCTCATCAATTAATAATTTACCACGTTGTATTATGATGTTGTTATCTATATACTTAATAAAACATTGTTGAATTAAAAAAATTATCCTTTCCATATAAAACTAACCAATAGACACTTTTTTATTAGACATATTTCACTAGTTAAAAATGCACTACAAAAACACCAAACATGAGATTTTAATTTACTTCATTTATACACATGCACTAATTAGATATGCACATCAAAAACATCAAACATATGGAGGACATTCAAATTAAATATATTTATGATTTTTTATATATTATATATCATTTAATTTCTTATCAAACAATGTATATATATCATTTAATTTCTTATGATTTTATTATCATGTAATTATAGCTATTTGTATACACCAAGTTTGAACCATAGTTATCTAAAGGTTAAGAGGAAGTCATCATCAATCATTGATGGCTCACATAGATCAAAAATTAAAAAAGGGAGAATATGAGTTGAGTTGAGAAATAAATAAAGGTGGTGTTGCGTGTTTGGGTTGACATGTAATAAATAAGTTGAAACCACATAATAAAAATATAATGAATGAAAAGTAGTTCAATGTTGATGATCTGTATCATTCAAGCTAAAGATTTTGGCAGTCATTTTTTAATTTTTTGAGATAAAATGGAGCAAAATGAATGCCTATAATTTGAGTTTTTTCTCATAATTAAGAAGAACAAGATATTATCTTCAAGTTACCATTGATCTTCAAGGTTGTTCTACATAACACAAGTATTTGATGTTTAGTTTGAATTTATTTACGATCATCTAGTTTCAAAATTATCATTGGAAATAAAAAACTCACAAAAATAGAACTTATCAACTTGGATTAAATTCAAGTATAAAATAAAAATCAATGGTCATAAACTTCTACTATTATGTTCATTATTGTTAGGTCATACCTTCAATGAAATAAAATATCAATGACACAAGTATTGTTCATTGACAAATCTTGGTATGATTATGGTGATAGAAACATATCTTGTCCAAAAGATTCTTGAATGGGTGTCTCGATGCCATGGTCTAGTAAGTCAACAAATTAGGTCCACAAGTGCTAAATTTTAGGTAACTTTGAGTCCAAAAAGGATTTTTAACATGATGAAGGTTGAAATGAAAAGAATTGAGATTACCATAGATGGATGACTATAAATAGAGTGCACTCACACAATTATAGTTACATGTAAATTATAAGTTTCAACCATATTTATGTACATGTCAATTATCTATGAACTACATATATATAAAATAGGGTTTGTATTTTAGGGCTATTTTATCAAAATTTAAATCCTACAATTTTGATATCAAATATGGTTTTTAGGGCTATTTTATCCAATTTTAAGTTTTTCAATTTTGATGTTTAAGGTTTGAAAATAAGACTTGGATCAAGTGACAAAGGTGTATTTGACCTATCATCTAAAAATGAACTATTTGACAAAATTCTTAAAAGATTTGTTTATTGTGATTTTTAATTTTTGGCATTTCAAGCCATCTATCACAATGAATTTACTTAATTATTGAAATTTATAGACTTTCTTAGTTATATCTACTTGTAAACTTGGGTGTCTTTATTGAAGTTGTGTATGACATTCATTTTTTACTATATGTTTGTTATGGTTTTTACTTCTTGGCATTACAATCCATATCTTAGGTCTACATTACTTGTAATAAGTTCAACAATAATGGTGTATTTCTAATTCAATTAGTCGTAAAGATGCAATAACTAATTTTAAAATTAGGATTTAATTGGTGATATTTTTGTATTGATACCTAGGGGATTTTTTTATAGAATATGATGGGTTTCCTCTTGCTGAAAGCTCTCAATATTTTAGTAAAAAAGTTCCATAGATTTAGAATCTTACTTCAAGTTCAAAAGGGATATCATTGTAATTTGATTCCAATCTCATTTCTTGCATATATTCAAACAACATAGTAAGGGAGATAGTGTTGTCATGGGTAGAGAAAGGGAGATGGTGTGCATATATTAATATAACAGATTAAGGGAGATAGTGCTATCATGATCAGAGTAAGACAGATAGTGAAAGTTTATATCTATGAAAAATGTGATAAAAACCACCAATTAAAAATAAAAGAGAAAATGGATCATGCATATTTTGTTTTTTCAAATGTGAAAATTTCTTGTCAACATGGATTAGTGGGGGAAAGGAGGTTGTGATGTGGAACAACTGTTAAAAAATTAAACTTTAAAACTTTATCAAGCCTTGTGACATGGAACTAAGCCTGGTAAAAATTAAGGATGAAGGTGAAACAAAGTTAAAAATCTACCATTAAGGTAGTCAATGAAAAGGTTGAAAATTATTACTAATGATAACACACACTAAGTTTGTGCATGTTAGTTAAGCTCATCTATGATGATTGAAGCTTAACACACACTAAGTTTGTGCATGTTAGTTAAGCTCATCTATGATGACTGAAGCTAAATGTAGTTGACATATGCTATGTTATAAGATGTTACCTTTGACTAGAGTGAGACAATAAATTCCTTGACTTAAATAAATAAGATAAGTTCAAGAAAATTGAGACACTAATCAAGACCATTTAGGATATTTTGAGAATTGTAGAAACCATGTGCCCAAGATTAGCAAAACAAGCACCATTAGTAGTATTAATATCGAAGGCCAAAATACAAGCCTATGTTATTATATTGGAAACAACACCTATCACATAATCGATTAAATGAAAGAGTTCAAATAATTCTAATAATTTCTTAGATGTTTAGAGCCAGAGTAAGAAGATGCCCATGAAGGGTTGGAACTAATGAAGGTAATTGAGAATTTTTATGGCTGCATTGTGTAAGATATAGATGTTATACCAAGTTAGCTTGGATAAAATGGAGGATCAGAAAGAGAAATATAAGGATGTATATGTATTAAATCTATTTTTTATTGAAATATTTCTTCTATATTTCTACTTACCCACCTAACAAGCTCCAAACTATGAAAATAATAATAAAATGAATTTAATACATAGTTCAAATTTGAAATTAACCAACCATTTGGAGTATTTTTTGGGGGGGATGATTTCAGGTGAAAATATCAACTTTAAATGACTAAAAAGTGTAGAATAGAATTTAAAATTGTAACATATAATAGAGACAAGGAGAGGAATGGGTAGAGAATATTGATGCAACAATAGTTAGAGACAAAAGCCAAGAAAGAATATAGACTAGATAAAATATGCAGAGAGGAGTAAAGCAATATCCTATATAAATAAATAAAAGGTAGAATAAAATAGAGGAGAAGAAGATATTATTGACAACAGTAAAATATTGAAAGTGTCATCATGAAAAGAAAAAAAAATATGATCATCTACAATAGTAGAGTAATCAACTAATAGAAAAACATAGCTGAAAATTTTGTAAGAGTTTATGAACAACTATAGTTGTAGGTATTTATTTGTAATAGTTATTTTTAGAATCATTTAATATATGAAAGTGTGTGTGTTTTATTTCTATAATTCTTCCCTCCCCTATTTCATATTTACTAGCATGCTCATTTTATGAATTTATAGCACTTGTGTCAAGATTAGGATTAGTTTGAAGTTTTTAGTTTTATTTTTTATTTTGCCATTTTCCACTTCGGCCTACATTATATTTTATATCAATACATGGTATAATAGATTCATAGGTTATAATCCCATTTAGACATGGTAGCAAGTAGTTCTACTTCATGGTAGCATCCCCTTACATTTTATAGAAAGAATTATAATGTGTGGAGCATCAAGAAGAAGACTATATTTAACTCTCAATAACTATGGGAGTTGGTTGAATGTGGATATAATGAAGTTTCAGACCTAGCAACATTTAATGAATTGACCTAAGAATGAAGTAATTTATTGAAGGAGAGTAGAAAAAAGGATGCCAAGACACTCAACTACATACAAATAACATTAGTTGACTCAATATTTCCTAGGATAGAAACAACTATCCATTCCAAACTAGCCTGAGACATTTTGCAAAATGCCTATCAAGAGAGTGACAAGGTGAAGCTTTTCAAGTTACAACACTTAAAAAGGGACTTTGAGATTTTGATGATGGAGAATGAGTCAATCAATGACTTCTTCATGTGGATAATTTTTAGTGATGTCATGGTGACGTAATGGATGTGTCTTGGTGAGTGGATGAAGTGCTTTGATATCTTAAGTGACAATGACAAAGTGTGTAATGTGCTTATCCTAGTGTGCTTGAAGTTGGCTTGGTTGATATTTAGTTTTGGCATGGCTAGAAATGTTTAGAGATGAGTATGGTTTTTTGAGGATGTACAAAAGGTCTCAAAAACTTTTTATATGCTTTGAGTACTTGTGTGCATAAGTGGAATTCATCTAGTAGTCCATAGTTTTCATCTAGATAGTTTGGGTCTAGTGGCCAAAAATTTGAGTAAGCAGTTTACTGACATCACCATTACCATGTGTGGATGAGTCAGGGGGAATTGGTCATATGGTTGTTATCAAAATAGTCCCTAGTTTCTATGCACTAAGTCTCAGGTCATGTGCCTAAGCATAGTAAAAAATATGTGGGTCCAAAGTTGGGCTCCCAAGCATTTTGACATTGTTTTCCCATATTTAGCCAAATTTGCATGAGGTAAGAAAGAGTCGAGTAACTAGTTTGATGGTGGCATATCTCACACATGTGGATGTTTTATGTGAATTTGATTATACGGGTTTATTCAATTTTATGCTTAGTTATTATGTGCCAAATTTTAGGTCATACGATGTAGCACGATAAAAGATATGCATGTGCAAATTTAGGCTCTCAAGTATTTTGACAATGTTTTCTATGTTCAAATAGAGCTAAGTAAGCATTTTATTGACATAATATCTTGAATGTGTGAAGGTTTTAGGAGAAACTTTATATATGGATGGAATCACCCATGTTAGAAGATCTTATGCACTAAATTTTAGATTATGTAATTAAGTGCAATGAAATTTATACAAGAGCAAAGTTGGCCTCACAAGTAAGTTCTAACCATAGTTACCTCTGTGACAAAATATTTTGAGAAGGAATTTTAATGGTGATATATCTAACTCATGTGAAGGTTTTAAGAGTAGTTTGATATATGGCTGGATTCTCTTTTGAAAGGTAATCATATGGTCCAAATTTTAGATCATAGATCTAAGCGCAAAAAAAGTTATTGACATTCAAAGTTGGTTACTTAGACAGATTGCAATGATCCACATAATCAATTTTTCACAAAGTTTGTTAGAGAAACTCTCAAAGAGATTGATGATGCATGTTTACTCCAAGATTTCAAGAATCATTGAGATGGTACCAAGTGTTCTATGTTTAACACTGAGTAGAGATAAAGATTGAGCTTCTTCTAAGGATCAACAGTGAGTGGGAGATTATATAGATAGAGATTAATAGTGCATATTAAAGTCAAGAGGTCAAAGTGATATCTATTTTGATTTTTTAAATATTGAGCTATGTACAAAATATAGATGGATCATGTTGAGTCAAAGTTTCTAGATTGCATAAGATGAGGACAAAGGGATTGAAGTTTAATGTTTGAGCATTGGAACATATGTGTTAAGGATTGAACAAGAGTGAAGGTGTGTGTTTAATTTGATAAGTGAGGACACGAGATGAAAGCATGGTGTTTGAGGTTTAATTATGATTTTTTATATTTGAATATTTGAATTTATGAAGGAAAGATAAGTGTTTAATTTTTGGGCCATAACTTTTGATCCTAGGCATAATTTTATAGTGAAGTAAAAGAAAAGTAGTAGAGGACTCTAATACACATATGAAAATATTGATTTGAAGATATGGAAGCATGTAAGTCAGAGATATTAAGGTTCAAAGTTGAATATATGTTTGTGCTTATTCTGCAAGTGACTCAAGAAGAGTAATTGAGCTTATGTAGATGATGTTTTAATGTTTCATGGTGAATTAGATATTAGGGATTGTTGTAGACTCCATGAGGACCATCTACATGCATTATGAAGGTTTGACCATTCATATATAGTATGAATAAAGCTTAAGATGGTCACTATGGGTTTGTTCATGGTGATTGTGTGCAGATAATGTTGATTGAACTTGTACAGAAGAGTGCAATGATGTCTATAAGTATTTGAGTGTGAATGAAGGGTCATGTCGTGTGGACCTATACATTTAGAAGTGGTCCTATGTTCATGTTTTGCTTGATGTTTTTCTAAATGGATGAATAGATATGCATGAGACCTATAAGAGCTATAAGGACCTTATTAAAAGGTCTAATTGATTAAGGGTGATCGATAGATGCTATGGTTGACTTATGAATACTGTATTGAGTTGTGTCTCAATGAGATAGATACCTTAATTGTTAAAGAATGCTTAATGTCCCACTAAGTTGGTGATAATCATGAATTATCTATTTATAGTGAAACCAAATTAAATGGTTTCTAGATTTTGAGGAGGTTGGAGCAAGTATAGTATTCATTGAAGTGAAGAAAAGAGGAGACCAAGTGTGCCCAATGGTTGGGTTAATGATAAGAGCATATTGAGGACTGTGTGTATGACATGTAGGTCATAATTATGATGGAAGAATAGTGCTCTTGCAGGTTGAAGATGAGAGAAGAGGCTTGTGCGAGTGGAGTAGAGTAAATATTTGAGGAGCCAAGAGAGGAAGTAAGCCTAACGGATGGGTTTATGAACAAAGATAGTTCATGATTGTTTGTTTGACCTATAAGTCATATTTTTATGTCATAATAGCTAATCTTATAGGTTTGACACTTTGAAGTGTGAGAAAAGGATAAATGATGTTGTGTGAGCTTGGAAGTTGATTTATGAGGTAGATCAAAGTATGGTGTATGTAAATGACTTCATGGTCAGATTGCTATTGTGGTGATAGAGTTGTTGTAGGTATGTTAAAGTGAGTCTAAGTGAAGAGTTGGAGAGTAGGATTACTTGGGATATGTAATGTGTCCTAATTGATCTTTGTGTGTTGGTACAAGTATGTAATGTGCTTTAGCTAATAGGGAACATTGGGTGAAAGAGTGAAGGTGAAGAGTGATAACCAGAGATCCATCATCAAGTGTTGAATACATTAGTACTAAGGTGGAACTGTTCAAAGGAGGGTCTAAAGGAATTAATCTTCCTTAGGGGTAGTTGCTCCTTATGAAATAGGTGTTTCACTAAATACCTTTGGTCAAGAAGATATGATCAAGGTTTTCTGGTATAAAGAAGTTGATAAGTATCTTGTTTTTAATTTCTTATAGGATAATAGTCCATGTGTTACATACTTGAGAATGGGTTTTATTCCCATGAAGGTTTCCCATAGGAACTATGTGTTATGTGTTTGATCTTGTGTAAGCAATGAATACATTAGATATCTTATTGTTGTTGCTTGATCAAGTTGATATAGGTTGATTGGTTAATAATTTAAAGTACTAAAATTGAAATTATAATATCTTAGTTCACTAATTCAGCCCCCCCCCCCCTCTTAGTGATTGTACTTATAGTGGGTTCATTGGAGGAAGATTAACATCTACAAGGAGATACTGAGTTGGTACAAGGATGGCTAATAAATTGAAGAAAGATAATCGACAGTGGAAGGTTTTGATCAAGGCACTTGAAGAGTAGATATTTACTTTGAAGAAAGATGCCAAAGAAGATGAGAATGTTATCAATGATCTCAAGGTTCAACTAGTAGATGCCAAGATAAGTTTGTGTTCAAAAGAAAAGGACATCATATTTGACAAAGAAACTTGTCATAAAAATAGAGAAGATGTGAGCAAGGAAGAAGGATTTGATCTATAAGCTGAGCTCATGGGTGTACTTGGTGAACTAAAGGAGTAGAAGAAAAGGAATAATAAAATGAGGAATATGATCAAAGGTTTTGAAGATCAAGTTGGTTCTCTTGAGGGAAGTTTGTTAGGCATGTCCAAAAAAGAAGAAAATAAGTATCAATAATAGATAAAGTTTATTAAAGTGAAATCTCATATATCAAAAGACATGGCCAACAAGGCCAAATAGGATAAATGTAAGATTAGTATTATAGAGGATCATTTAAGGTCTATAAATACAATTTGAAAGCAAGAGAAGATGAGTAAACTTAGCTAAATATTGAGATGGGGTCCTTGAAAATTTAGCATGAGATTGTTATAGTTAAGTTGATTAAACTTGAAAAGAAGCATGAGAACCTTGAGCAAGTCAAGGAGAATGCAATCTCTAAAATCAAGACAAGAAGATTTGTTAGAAACCCAAATCCTTCAAGGTATGCTAGTTTATTTCATGGTCATTATTATACATGTAATAAGTATGGTCATAGAGCTAAGGACTATAGAAGGAATTCATTTAAGTATGGACATTTATGGATCCTTGGAAGAAGGAACAACTAGTCATGGAAAAGTCATAACTCAGATCAGTCAAGAGCAAAGAAGGAATCAAATATGAAGAAGATATAGGACTACCAAGAGAATTTATATTCTATACAGATAGAAAAAGGAGATTATAAGCAACATCAAGAAAAAGGTATTAATCATCTTATTTATTTTAGCTGGCATAGAGTTGGTCACATTACTACGTATTGCAAGAATAGGTTGAATGAGTTCCCAAACAAAAATATGGTGTATGGAGCTCCTAGTGTGCAAGGAAGAGATAAAAAATGGGTAATGAAACTAAGTCTATTAAGAGAGATAAGAGTGAGACCAAAGATGGTTTATTTTACATGATTGACATGAAGGGAAGATAATAGTTTATGTTTTTTTCTTTTATTGACAAGTTTAAAGTAAAGAATGAAGTCAAGTATCCATTCAAATTCAAGAAAGACTACAATTCAGATGAGATTTTGGAGATATAGTGCTCTCTAAAGTATTAGAAATTTTAGTCTCCCTATATAAAAGGTCTGTCTCTATCTAATATTTAATGAGAAACTTTACAAAAAAAGGAAGCATGCTGGATGTTGGTTGGGTCTTGATTGATGTTGTAAGACAAAGAAGGTCATGAGAAGATGTGTTGGGATACTATGAAGGACTTTGTTCATTGGTAGACCTATGTTTCATGTTTTATCTTAGTTTTTAAAGATCTATCCCAAAGGATGAAAGGCAATGGCTTGAGGTTTTGATGTCTACAAACCCTAAAATGTGTGTTAGTGATGATAATGTCTCAATTTTGGTATATGGAGCTAAGTGAACATCAAGTGGAGAATATGTAATGTTTTAATCAGTCTGTGATATGTTTGTAATGCATGGTTGAACCCAATTTAGTGTTATTTGTCATGAAATAATATTGGTAGGATGTGCAAGGTCTGCAAGTAGGGAATGATAGTTTCCAGATGGCATAATAAGATTAATGAAATGCCAATAAGATTTTGATGATAAAAAAGGTCTATGTACTTCTTTTTTGATGTGATCCAAGTGATTTTATGGTCTAAAGGTATTTCAAAGTCAAATTAGAGTTTTTTGGTTTACTCTCAGGTTTCCTAGTTTGTGCATAAAAGTATGCAGGTCCTAAAATGGGTTATAGGAATTCAAAGTTCCCAATGGTGTCAAATCTCAAATCTAGTTCCATAAGTGTGTAATGGTTGTCTCTAGGTGTATAATAAGTTTCTAATGTATATGTTGACTTGAAGGTGTTGTGTTGACTTTGGTTATTTTAAGATTCTAGGGTTTTGGGCTTTACTAGAAAAGTGGTTTGCCTTATGAGTTGAGGTTTGAGGCTTATTAATATGTTGAATAGGACAAATGGGTTTTAAAATAGAGATTCATAGAGATCTTAGGGGTAGTCCCTCTTAGATGTTTCTTGGTAATTTCCATTAGATTTCAATGTTTTTTTGTGTCCTTTCTTCATTTATTGTGGTGCTTAGTTGAAGAGATTGTTGGTATGGAGCAAGAGGAAGTTTTAAAGGAAAGAAGAGGTAGGCTCAAGGTAAGAGGGAGTTTGCATCATATGTATAAGGTTGTCCTCTCATGTTGGTAGTAATTTTAGGTCTTCGGGATTAGTTGGTGCTCACTTTGTCATTGTGTCAAAGGGGGAGAAAGTTCTTATTGTGGGAGTATTTGAAGAGAGAGAAGGTGAGTAGAATGATGTTTGTTGACATCAATGGTAAAGGGGGATATTATTAGAGAATTATTAGTGATGTCATGATGATGTCATGGAGGTGTCCTAGTGAGTGGAAGATGTGTTTTTATAGTGTAAGTGACAATGACAAAGTGAGCAATGTGTTTGTCCTAGTGTGCTTGAAGTTGGCTTGGTTGATCTTTAGTTTTGACATGGTTGTAGATGTTCAGGGATGAGTATGGTGTTTTGAGGATGTAAAAAAGGTCGCTAAGATGTTTTATATGTTTTTAATACTTGTGTGAATAAGTGTAAATCATCTATTAGTCCATAGTTTTCATATAGATAGTTTGGGTCTAGTGGCAAAAAATCTAAGTAGGCAGTTTGCTGACCTACCATTGTCATGTGTGGATGAGTCAGGGGGAGTTGGTCATATGGTTATCATAAAATTAGTTACTAGTTAATAAGAGCTAAGTATTAGGTCATGCACCTAATCATATTAAAAAATATGTGGGTGAAAAGTTGGGCTCTCAAGAATTTTGACATTGTTTCCCATACTTAGCCAAATTTGCATGAGGCAAGAAAGAGTTGAGTAAATAGTTTGATGTTGGCATATTGTGCATGTGTGGATGTCTTAGGATAATTTTATCATATGGTTTTGTTTATTTTTATGCCTAGTTATTATTCACTAAATTTCATGTCATGTGATGTAGTATGAAAAAATATGTGCATGTGTAAATTTGGGCTCCCAAGTATTTTGATAGTGTTTTCTATGTTCAAATAGAGCTAAGTAAGTAGTTTTTTGACATCATATCTCACATGTGTGAAGGTTTTATGAGCATATTGATATATAGATGGAATATCCTATGTGAGAGGATATCATGAACTAAATTTTAGATCATGTGACTAATCATAATGAAAGTTATACAAGAGCAAAATTAGCCTCATAGGCAAGCTCTAAGCAGAGTTAACTTTGTGACAAAAGATTTTGAGAAGGAATTTTAATGGAGATATATCTCACTCATGTGAAGGTTTCAAGAGTAGTTAGATATATGGTTAGACTTTGTTTTTAAAGGTGATCATTTGATCTGAATTTCAGATCATGCATCTCAATGCAGAAGAAGTTATTGAGGTTCAAGGTTGGCTACTTAAACAAATTGAAATAATCCCCATAGTCAATTTTACATAAGGTAATGTTTGAGAAACTCTAAAAGAGATAAATTTAGGAAGAAGTGAGATGGTGCAAAGTGTTCTATGTTTAATACTGAGAAAAGATAAATATTGAGCTTCTTTTAAGGCTCAATGGTGAGTGGGAGATTGTATAGATAGAGATCAATAGTCCATTTTAAAGTCAAGAGGTCAAAGTGATAGCTATTTAGCTTTGTTAAATATTGAGCTACATATAGAAAATTTATGGAATATGTTAAGTCAAAGTTTCTAGATTGCATGAGATGAGGTCGAAGGGATTGAGTTTTAATGTTTGAGCATTGGTGCCTATGTGTTAAAGATTGAACAAGACAAACAATGAAATTTTAATCCAAGTATTGAGGAAATGAGATGCAAGCATGGTGTTCAAGGTTTAACTATGATTGTTTGTGTTTGAATATTTGAATTTATGAAGGAAAGATGAGTGTTTGGTTTTTGGGCCATAATATTTGATCCAAGCAGAATTTGATCGTATAATAAAAATAAAAATGGTAGAGAACTCCAAGGTGCATATTTTAATATTAATTTAAAGATATAAAAGTGTGTAAAATCAAAGATATTAAGGTTCAAAGTTGACTATCTATTCATGCTTTTTCTTCAAGTGACCTCAAAAGAGTAATTGAGCATATGTAGATGTTATTTCTATTTTCATGGTGAATTAACTATTAGGGAGTGTTGTAGACTCCATGAGGACCATTTATGTGCATTATGAAGTTTTAACCATTCATATATAGTATAAAAATAGCTTAATATGGTGAATGTGTGTTCGTTCATGGTGACTATGTGCATATAATGTTAATTGAGCTTGCACAGAAGAGTGTAATGATGTCTGTAATCATTTAAGGATGACTAAGGGCTCATGTAATGTGGACATATACATTTTGAAGTGATCCTATGTTCTTTTTTTGCTTGATGATGTGCTAAATTTGTGAATAGGTCTCCATGAGACTTATAAGAGCTACAAGGGTCTTATTAAAAGGTGTAGTTGTTTAAAGGTGACCCATAAATGCTATGGCTAGCCTATGAAGATTATATTGAGATATGTCTTGATTAGATAGATGCCTTAAAGGTTAAGGCATGCCTAATAACTGACCAAGATGGTGATGATCATGAATTATCTGTATATAATGAAACCAAATTAGATGGTTTCTAGATTTTGAGGAGGCTAGAGTGAGTATAATATTCATTGAAGAAAATAAAAGATGAGACCAAGTGTGCCTAATGGTTGGGTTGATGATTATATTATATTGAAGACTGTTTATGACCTATAGGTCATAATTCTAATGGTATAATAGTGCTCGTTGTTAGGATCCTGTAGCTCTGATACCAATTGTTAGTACCTTAGAGCACAATTGATTACTTTTGTTTAAGCAACTAAACACAGAATTAAACCAGAAGTAATAAGTAACTAGAAATCAAAAACAACAAAGAATAAGAGATACGACAAACAATACAATCTTGTATTAAACTCTTCCAGAAGGAAATACAATGAAGAAAATCCCTTTCTCCTCACACCTCAAAGATGTCCAGTAATTCTCCTTTAAGAGTTCTCTCTCTCAATCAATTACAACCAACTCAACATTGAGTTGTTCCCTCCAGTGACAATCAACCCAATTGTTGTTGTTGCCTACTTCTAGTGACAATCAACACAATGGTTGTTTTGCCTAGTTCCAGTAGATCTTCTTGATCTTGCACCTTGTAGATCTACTTGATCTTACACCCTGCAGATCTAATTGATCTTGCTTCCATTACAATACATCCCCATGGGTCTCTTAAATAGAACCCAAAGCAAACAATAATTAGAAAAGTAGACTCAAGACTAATTTTAGTCTTTACATGCAAACTAACTATTCTCCTAAAATTAGAATAGTTCTAGAACACATAGATGACCGATGCTGGTCTCTATGTATCTGGAGATGATCGATGTTGGCCGATGCCTAACTGATGTTGATAGCTTTTGATCGACCCCTAACCGATATCGATAGGTTTAGACCGACGTCGGTTACTATGTAACCTAACAACCTTCACATTTGCATATTCAGTGAAGCTTTTAGCTCCACAACTCAACAATCTCCTGCTTGGAGATAAAAAACTACACCTATACCTGTACAATAATGTCCTCTAATCTATTTTTGGCTTGTATATCCATCTTCAAGTTCAATCTTGAAGACAAAAAAAAGTTGAATGAAGATTTAACTTCTCATTTGTAACCAGCTTTGTTAACATATCAATAGGGTTCTTATCCATATGGATCTTTTCTAGTTTCAACTACCCATCCTCCAATACATGTCTAATGAAGTGGTACCTAAGATGTATATGTTTGGTTTTTGAATGAAAGGCTAAATTCTTTGCCAAATGAATTGCACCTTGATTATCACTATACAATATGCAACTCTCTTACTCCTTTCCCAACTCTTCCATGAACCGAGTCATCCATATCATTTCTTTACTAGCCTCTGTGACTGCAATGTATTCTGCCTCTGTAGTAGATAGGGCAATAACCTTCTATAACTTTGAAATCCAACTAACCGCCATTCCACCAATAATGAACATATATCCTGTGGTACTTCTCCTGCCATCTAAGTCACCTGCCATATCCGAATCTACATACCCATGTAGAGAAGTGTTTGACCCTGCATAGCATAAATGCCTACTACTAGTCCCTCTCAGATATCTGAGAATCCACTGAACTACTTTCCAATGATCCTTTCCTAGATTGGCCATAAACTTGCTGACAACTCCCACTGCTTAGGCAATATCAGGTCTAGTACATACCATACTAGCCTTATGTCTCACTTATCCATTGTCTCCTTTCTTTAACCTATAAATCCATTTATTTTTTAGTGCTTTTTTTTTGGCTGGAAACTCAACCAAATCCCACGTTTGGTTCTCTTTCAAGGAATCAATTTCCTCATTCATGCCATGCTCCCACTGTTTCCTAGATTCTACCTGCATTGCCTCTTCAAAACTTCCTAGTTCTCCACCATTAGTGAGCAATAAGTAGTATAAAGAAGGGGAATAGTGAATTGGAGGCTTACTTACCCTTTTGGACCTCCTCATGGGTGTTTGAGACTCATTCATAGCTTGCTGTCTGCCCAAATTTCATTCTAACAGTGATCGATCCTAGTCATCTCTCGATCTATACCCAACCAATGTCAGTTCCACCTGACTGGCTTGATCGATGTCAATTTCCATCTGATCGACATCAGTTTCCACCTACCTGATATCACCAACTTCAGTCTTCAACTGACCGACGTTAGTTTCTGCCTGATTGACGTCAGTCTCTACTTGACCGACGTCGGTGTCTATGTTTTTTTGTGAGTGATGATTTTTACCTGTGAGCTCATTTTAGATCATAATCTCATCTAAATTTCCCTACTCAAAATTATTTAGCCTCTTGAGTTGATCACTATCCATCACCTTCTCATTGAAAACCAAGGCTTTCCATTTCTTAAATGTGTCAAAAACATCAGATTTCCTCTTTATGAAATAAACCCATACCTTTCTTGTAGCATCATCAATGAAAGAAACATAATTATGTGATCCTCCAATAGAAGCTCCCTGAGTTGGTCCCCACATGTCTATGTGAACAAGCTCCAACTTGTGCTTCTTCTTTGTTGACCCAGTTTCAAGAAACCTCACTTTCTTCTATTTCTCAAAAATACAATGCTCACATAATTCTAGATATATGCTTTTCAAATCTGAAAGCTTACCTTTTGACTTAAGAACATGCATTCCCTTCTCACTCATGTGACCAAGCCTACAGTGCCACATCTTTGCATCTACATCTGAAGTAGATAAAATAGGAGGATAATTAGTAATACAAGTATATAGATAAAGTGTACCTACTTTGTTACCTCTAGCTAATACAAGTGCACCCTTGGAAACTTTCCAAGATTCAGCTGTGAGAGTTACTGTGCAACCCTCATCACCCAAATTTCCTATAGAAATCAGATTCCTCTTCAGGATGGGTACATGCATGACAGCCTTCAACACCCATGTGTTGCCATTTTGCAATTTCAGCTGTACTTTTCCTTTGCCAAAAATTTGACAAGGCTCACCATCCCCTAAATAAACTTTTCCAAAGTCTCCATGGACATAATCATTAAAAAATTCTCTATTTGGGGTTGCATGGAAAGAGGCACCAGAATCTAAAACCCAATATTCTACTTTATCCAAGGAAAATATAAGAGCATTTTGTGCAACAATACCTACATCATTTGCTTCTTTATTACCTTCATGCTGATTTTCTTTCAACCAACAATCTTTCTTTGCATGCCCTTTCTTTCCACAATTCCAGTAGGGTATTATTCTATTTATGGATTTGGATCCACTTCCCATCTTTGACCTTGATTTCCCTTGCTTACCCTTCTCTCTTTGCCATCCCCTGCATTCAACACTTAAAGCATTACCTGATGTTTCCCCTATGCTTTTCTTGTGAATTTCTTTATTCAAGATTACACTAACAACATCATCAAATTTAAAGATATTTGAAGCAGATGCAGTATTACTAACTACCATTAACAAGCTATGCCAACTTTCAAGTAAAGAGCATAAGATTAAGAGAGCCTTAATTTCATCATCAAAAACTATTTTAACTGAAATTAACTGATTTGCTAATCCATGGAAATCACTAAGATGGCTATATACCGATCCACCTTCATGTATTTGAAATTTAAATAATTGCTTCATAAGAAATACCTTATTCGAAGCTGAGGGTTTTTCATATAAATTTGCCAAAGTATCCATTAACTCTACCATTGTCTTTAACTATGATAAGTTGGAAATCACAGACGATGCCAAGCTCAACCTTATAGATCCAAGAGCCTTTCTATCAAAAACATTCCATTCTTCATCTTGCATATCTGTGGGCTTACTTGAAACCCCACCCAACTGAAATTAACTGATTTACTAATCCATGGAAATCACTAAGATGACTATATACCGATCCACCTTCCTGTATTTTCAAATTAAATAATTGCTTCACAAAAAATACCTTATTCAAAGTTGAGAGTTTTTCATATAAATTTGCCAAAGTATCCATTAACTCTACCGTTGTCTTTACCTGTGATAAGTTGGAAATCACAGACGATGCCAGGCTCAACCTTATAGATCCAAGACCCTTTCTATCAAGAACATTCCATTCTTCATCTTGCATATCTATGGGCTTACTCGAAACCCCACCCAATGGTAAGTACAAATCTTTCTAATACAAATAATCTTCTATCTGCATCCTCCATAATTGATAATTTTTGCCATTGAATTTCTCCATTCTTAGTTTACTTTCTTCTACCATTGCTTTACTCCCACTCAATTAGAAATCCCTGAGAGTGAACCTGTAATCAACAAACACTAACCTGCTCTGATACCACCTGTTAGGATCTTGTAGCTCTGATACCAATTTTTAGTACCTTAGAGCTCAATTGATTACTTTTGTATAAGCAACTAAACATGGAATTAAACCAGAAGTAATAAGTAACTAGAAATCAGAAACAACAAAGAATAGGAGATACGAGAAACAATATAATCTTGTATTAAACTCTTCTAGAAGGAAATACAATAAAGAAAATCCCTTTTTCCTCACACCTCGAAGATGTATAGTAATTCTCCCTCAAGAGTTCTCTCTCTCAATCAATTACAACCAACCTAACATTGAGTTGTTCCCTCCAATGACAATCAACCCAATGGTTGTTGTTGCCTACTTCTAGTGACAATCAACTCAATGGTTATTTTGCCTACTTCCAACAGATCTTCTTGATCTTGCA
The DNA here is from genome assembly GCA_037957365.1 of Torreya grandis. Taxonomy (NCBI): domain Eukaryota; kingdom Viridiplantae; phylum Streptophyta; class Pinopsida; order Cupressales; family Taxaceae; genus Torreya; species Torreya grandis. The sequence goes on along the minus strand of JARHVA010005671.1, from coordinate 158,974 downwards.
CCTTGCAGATCTACTTGATCTTGCACCCTAAAGATCTAATTTATCTTGCTTCCATTATAATACAGCCCCATGGGTCTCTTAAATAGAACCCAAAGCAAATAATAATTAGAAAAGTGGACTCAAGACTAATTTTAGTCTTTATATGCAAACTAACTGTTCTCCTAAAATTAGAATAGTTCTAGAATGCACAAATGACTGATGCAAGTCTCTGTCTATCTGGAGATGACCGATGTCAACCAATGCCTAATAGATGTTGGTAGCTTCCGGTCAACACATGACCGATGTCGATAGGTTTAGACTGACGTCAGTTACTGTGTAACCCAACAATCTCCACATTTGCATATTCAGTGAAGCTTTTAGCTCCACAACTCAACACTCTTACAGGTTGAAGATGAGTGAAGAGGCATGTACAAGTGGATTAGAATGAATATTTGAGGATCAAAGAGAGGAAGTGTGACTAGTGGATGGTTTGATGAGAAGATCTAGTTCATGATTATGTGTATGACCTATAAGTCATATTTTTATGTCATAATAAGTGATCTTATAGGTTTGATGATTTGAAGTGTGAGTGAAGGATAAGTGATGTTTGTGTGAGATTAGAGGTTGATTTGTGAGGTAGATGAGAGTACGGTCTATGTGAATGACATCATGTTCATATTGCTATTATGGTGATATAGTTGTTTTAGGTTTGTTGAAGTGAGTGTGAGTGAATAGTTTGAGAGTGGGGTCAGTTGGGATATGTAATGTGCCCTAGTTGACCTTTGTGTGTTGGTACAAGTATGTAATGTGCTTTGGCCAATAAGGAACATTGGGTGAAAGAGTGAAGGTGAAGAGTGATAAATAAAGGTACATCATTAGGTGTTGAATACATCAGTACTAAGGTGGAAGTGTTCAAATGAGGGTTTAAAGGAGTTGATCTCCTTTAGGGGCAGTTGCTCCTTGAGCAATAGGTGTTTCACTAAATACCTTTGGTCAAGAGGATATGATCAAGGTTTTATGGTGTAAAGGAGCTGAGCAGTCTCGTGTTTGTAAATTTTTATAGGATAATAGTCCATGTGTTACAGACTTGAGACTTTTATTCCCCATGAGGCTTTCCCATAAGAACTATGTGTAATGTGTTTGATCTTGTGTATGCATTGAATGAATGATCTCTCTTGTTAATTTTTCTTGATCAAGTTGATATATGCTAATTGGTTAATAATTTAAAGGAATATAATTGAAATTGTAATATCTAGGCTCACTGATTCACTCCCCATCTCAATGATTGTACCTCTAAGGAAGCTTAACATCTTGAAGGGGATCCTGAGTTGGTCCAGAGATGGATATTTAGTTGAAGAAAGAGAATCAACAGTGGAAGGTTGTGATTAAGGCACTTGAAGAACAGATATGTAATTTGAAGGAAGATGTTAAAGAAGATGAGAATGTTATCAATGATCTCAAGGTTTAACTAGTATATTCCAAGACAAGTTTGTGTTCAAAATAAAAGGACATCATATTTGACAAAGAAACTTTCCATAACAAGAGAGAAAATGTCAGTAAGGAAGAAGGAGTTGATCTAGAAGCTAAGTTAATGGGTGTACTTGCTGAACTAAAGGAGCAAACGAAAATGAATGATAAAATGAGGAATATGATCAAAGATCTTGAAGCTTAAGTCAGTTCTATTGAGGGAATTTTTTTAGGCATGTCTAAGAAAGAAGAAAATAAGTATAAAAAATAGATCAAGTTTATTGAAATTCAATCTTATAGATTGAAAGACATGGCCAATAAGGCTAAAGAGGATGAAGAGAAGATCAATATTCTAGAGGATCATTTAAGGACTGCAAATACAAATCTAAAATCAAGAGAAGATGAGTATACACAGGTAAAGATTGAGATGTGGTCCTTGAAGAGTCAGCCTAAAATTGTAGTGGTCAAGTTGGATAAAATTAAAAAGAAGCATGAGAAGCCTGAGCAAGTTACGGAGAATGTAAGATATGAAAGTAATGAAATAAAATTTGTTAGATAACCAAATGCTTCAAGGTATGCTAGTTTATTTCCTGGTCATTGTTATACGTTTAATAATTATGGTCATAGAGCTAAGGACTATAGAAGTAATTCAATCAAGTAAGGACATTCATGGAGCCTTAGAAGAAGGAAAAATTGGTCATGGAAAAGTCATAACTTAGATCAGTGAAGAGCAAAGAAGGAATCATATATGAATAAGATATAAGACTGCGAAGATAATTTATCTTCTATCTAGATACAAAAAGGAGAACACAATCATCCTCAAGTAAAAGTTATGCATAATCTTGTTTGTTTTAGTTGTCATAGAATTGGTCACATTTATAGTTATTATAAGAATAGGTCAATTGAGTTCTCAAAGCAAAATAAGGTGTGTGGAGCTCCTAGTGTGCAAGGAAGAGATCACAAATTAGTATGGAACCTAAGTCTATTAGGAGATATTAGATTGAAACCAAAGATGGTTTATTTGCCATGATTGACATAAAGGGAAGACAAGAGTTTATGTTGTCTACTTTTTTTGACAAGTTTGAAAGAAATAATGAAGTCAAGTATCCATTCAAAGTCAAGTAGGACTACAAGTTAGATGAGATTATGGAGATATGGGACTATCTAGAGTATTGGGATTTTTGGTCTCTTTATGTAAAAGGGGTGTTTCTGTCTAAGCTTCAAGGAGACACTTTAAAAAAAAAGAACCATGGTGGATATTGGTTGGGTCTTGATTGATGTTGCAAGATAAAGAAAGTCATGAGAAGATATGTTGGCTTACTATCAAGGAATTTATTGATTAGTAGACCTACATGTCATGTTTGGTCTTAGTTTTTAAAGATCTAGCCTAAAGGAGAAAAGGTAGTGGCTTGAGGTTTTGATGTCTACAAACCCTAAGGTGTGTGTTAGTGATGATATTGACTTAGTTTTGGTATATGGAGCTAAGTGAAAATTAGCTAGAGAATGTGTATTTTTTTCATTAGTTGGTGACATGCTTGTAATGCATGGTTGAACCCAATTTAGTGTTATTTATCATGAAAGAATATTGGTAGTATGTGCAAGGTCTACAAGGAGGGAATGGTAGTTTATAGATGGTATAATAAGATTAATTGAATGCCAAGAAGAGTTTGATGCTTAGAAAAGTCTGTGTACCTTTTTTTTTATGTGCTCCATGTGATTTTGTGGTCTGAAGGTATGTTAAAGTCAAGTTGGAGTTTTTTGTTTGCTCTCGAGTTTCCCAATTTTTGCTTAAGAGTATGCAAGTCCTAAAATGGGTTGTAGTAAGTTAAGGTTCCCAATGGTTTTTAAGCTCAAATCTTGGTCCAGAAGTGTGTAATAGTTGTTTCCAGGTGTAAAATAAGTTTCAGAGTTAGATGTTGATTGTAAGGTGCTATGTTGACCTTATTTTTTTTAAGATTCTAGGGTTTTAGGCTCTACTAAAAAAGTGGTTTGCCTTATGAGTTGAGGTCTAAGGCTTCTTAATGTGTTGAATAGGTCAAATGGGTTTTCAAATCAATATTCATAGAGATTTGAAGTTTTATGGTTCTCAAGTTATTTAAGTTTTTTGTGAAGATAAAGGCCTAATTAGGTAGTTAGTTTATGAAGTATATTGAAAAGGATGATATAATCATTATAAATTGGTATTATTTGTCAGGAGATCAGGGAACAACAAACATGCTCTGACTCCACTGGTTAGGATCTTGCTCCTCAGATAGAGCACAGTATGATTACCAAATATATAAGCAATTGAATATGCGGAAATAACCAGAAACACAAGTAACTAGAATTCACCAATAGCACAGAATATGAGAGACAATACACTATCTTGTATTAACACTAACAGAAAAGAATACATCAAAGAGCCGCCACACTCTTTCACCTTACAGAGATTCGCCACACCTCAAGTGTACAGTAATTCTTCTCACACACACTCTCCTACACAAAAACGGTCCCAACAACCAACTCACACACAGAATTGGTGTTCACCTCACCAACCAGTCAGTAATAACCCTGCCGGTACATCAAGCACTCTATAGCACTTCAAGCTGATCTCTCATGAACCTGCAACCTGCAATTCAAAGACCAAGCTTACATGTAGATCACCAATGAGCTTGCAACAACCTGCAACTCATAGATCTTACAACTAGAAGGAACTCTTCCTTTCTATCATATGCCTTATACAATACATGCCAATGGGTCTATAAATAGATCCCTAACTCAAACAATAACTAAGACTCTTAATTTAGACAATTGTCCTCGCAGCCCAAGACTCTGGGTGGTCTTGACATGCAAACTCATAGTTCACTTAACTAACTGTCTGTGAAACGAACACTTCGGGAACACACAGGCGACCGACGTCGGTCCCTGCTGGTCTGGTTCTGCCGACGTCGGCCGACTTCCTGCCGTCGCCGGTTGCCTTCTGCACTGGATCCTGCCGATGTCGGTCATGATGCCAACACCGGTTCCTGTAGAACTCAGCAACCATTATTCCTCAGTTTGCAAAGGTTGAAGCTTTTAGCTCCACACCCTAACAATCTCCCACTTGGAGATAAACAGCTGCAACCTGTACCTGTACTTGTACACCGTCTAGTTTGTTTCCTTGGCTTTGTATCCCTCCTCAAGATCACTCTTGAAGACCAACCACCACAAAATCCGTGATGCAAAATCTGTCACCCAAATTACCTGCCACATCCGCATCTACAACCATGTAGAAAAAGAACTTGACCCTGCATAGCATGTGCACCTGCTGCTGGTCCCACTGAACTGCCCTTCAGTATTACTCTCCCGAATTGACTCCAAACTTGTGACAACTCCCACTGCTTGGGAAAACTCAGGTTTAGTACATACCATGCACTCAACCTCACTATGTGAATCAAGACCCCTGTTCTATGAACTGTCTAACCATCGGCGTGCTAACCGGCTTCACACAATCATCCTGAAACAAAGTCAACAAGACTTCCATGTCTCTAGAACACACTCATGCCAAAGAATCTTGCTGCTCCCAGATTCTCCATGACAAACACCTGAACTAGCTTTACCTTTAGTTCAGAAATACCTGTATATGTAACCCTGCAACAAGCACATCATACAGAAAATAGAATAGTGTAGCTAATACTATCCAACCTGGTAAAGAGAAACACAATGATCAAACCTCCATTGTCCTGCAGCTAAAACAAGATCATATACCCTGATCTTCCATCTCACGTAACCATTTCCGCTCTTCTTCATACTCAACATCCATTCGTCTCTCAGTGCTTACTTCCAGCTGGCAACACTACCCAAAACACCTGTTTGGTTCTCCTCCAAGGAATCACATCCTCATCCATGCCTAGCTCCCACTGTTTCCTGGATCTACCTGTTCTGCTTCTTCAACAACTTCCTGGTCCTATGCCATAAGTGAGCAACAAGTAGTGTAAAGAAGGGAAATGACGAATTTAAGAACTTACTTACACCTTCAGTCCTCCAAATGGGCGCTTGAGACTCCATGACAACTAGCTGTCCACCCAAAATTCGTCTCAGTAACCGATGCCGGTCACATCTCAGTCTACAGCCGACCGATGTCGGTTCCCTGCGACTGCCTCTCTGCCGACGTCGTTTTCCCCTGGCCGACGCCGGTCTCTGTCTGCCCCGAGTCACCGACGTCGGGCTGCACATAGCCGACGTCGGTCCCTGTCTGAACGCCAACGCCGGTTTTCCTGCCGACGTCGGTCTCTGTGTTTTTCTTGTGAGACCTGACTTTTTCCCGCAAGCTCTTTTTGGATCAAAACCTAGTCCAAATCACCCTTGCTCTGCTCAGAATTCCTTTGCACCTTATGCTGAACTCTGTCCGTCACTTTCTCCTTGAAAACCAAGGCTTTCCCGTTCTTGTCACTAACATCGGATTCCTCAAGAAACCTTACTTTCTTCTTCTGCATACAGGAACCACGATCCATGCCTTCCAAATCCGAAAGCATATTCTTTGACTCAAGAACCAGCATCTCCTTCTTATCTATGTGACCAAGCCTATCAAGCCACATCTCTGAATCTACAGCTGAAGTAGATAACCCAGAAAGAGAATCAGTAAAACAAGTAGATAGATAAAGCGTACCTACTTTCTTACCTCTAGCTATAACAAGTGTACCCTTGGTAACCTTCCAAGAGTCCGCTGAGAGAGTTACTGTGCAACCCTCTTCACCCAAGCTTCTAACAGAAATCAGATTCCGCTTAAGAACTGGGACATGCATGACCTCCTTTAACACCCATGTGTCACCTGTCTGCAATTTCAGCTTCACTTTGCCTTTGCCAACAACCTGACAAGGCTTACCATCCCCTACACAAATTTCTCCAAAGTATCCCTGGACATACTCATGAAAAAATTCTCTATGTGGAGATGCATGAAAAGAGGCACCAGAATCTAATACCCAAGATTCTACTTTATCCAAAGAACATACCAGAGCATCCTGTGCAACGTAGCCTGCAACATCTGCTTCTTCTCCATGTTCTTCATGATGATCTTCACCCGATCTGCAATCTCTCTTTAAGTGCCCTTGCTTTCCACATTTCCAGCAGGTTATTCTGCCATACCTGGACTTGGATCTCTTGCCTGTCTTCGACCTTGATCTCCCACGCTCTGTCCTCTCTCTTGGCCTTCCTCTTCCTTCAACACTCAAAGCATTTCCGGATAATTCACCTGTGCTTTTCCTACGTATCTCTTCATTCAAGATTACACTCACAACATCATCCACTTTTAAGACTTTTGAAGGAGACACAGTATTAGAAACTGCCATTACCAAACCTTCCCAACTTTCAGGTAATGAACACAAGATTAAGAGAGCTCTAAGTTCATCATCAAATACAATATTCACTGAACTTAACTGGTTTACTAAACCATGGAAATCACTAAGATGGCTATGAATAGATCCACCTTCCAACATTTGCAAATTAAATAAACGCTTCATAAGAAATACCTTGTTTGAAGCCGAGGGTTTTTCATATAAATTTGCCAAAGATTTCATCAACTCCACCGTTGTCTTACACTGTGATAAGCTGGAAATCACAGTTGAATCAAGACTCAATCTAACAGATCCCAGAGCCTTCCGATCAAGAACCTCCCATTCTTCATCTTTCATATCCGAGGGTTTGCTAGCAACCCCACCCAACGGTAAGTACAAATCTTTCTGATACAGATAGTCCTCAATCTGCATCCTCCATAATTGGTAGTTCTTGCCATTGAACTTGTCCATTCGTAGTTGACTGCTTTCTGACATTGCTCAACTCCCACTCAAACAGAAACCCTGTGAGTAACCTGTAATCAAAACACACTACCCAGATCTACACCAATCTGTTAGTATCCCAACCAAAAGCTCTAATACCACTTGTTGGTATCAAGCTCAAGAACCTACAACCAAGGCTCTGATACCACTTGTCAGGAGATCAGGGAACAACAAACATGCTCTGACTCCACTGGTTAGGATCTTGCTCCTCAGATAGAGCACAGTATGATTACCAAATATATAAGCAATTGAATATGCGGAAATAACCAGAAACACAAGTAACTAGAATTCACCAATAGCACAGACTATGAGAGACAATACACTATCTTGTATTAACACTAACAGAAAAGAATACATCAAAGAGCCGCCACACTCTTTCACCTTACAGAGATTCACCACACCTCAAGTGTACAGTAATTCTTCTCACACACACTCTCCTACACAAAAACGGTCCCAACAACCAACTCACACACAGAATTGGTGTTCACCTCACCAACCAGTCAGTAATAACCCTGCCGGTACATCAAGCACTCTATAGCACTTCAAGCTGATCTCTCATGAACCTGCAACCTGCAATTCAAAGACCAAGCTTACATGTAGATCACCAATGAGCTTGCAACAACCTGCAACTCATAGATCTTACAACTAGAAGGAACTCTTCCTTTCTATCATATGCCTTATACAATACATGCCAATGGGTCTATAAATAGATCCCTAACTCAAACAATAACTAAGACTCTTAATTTAGACAATTGTCCTTGCAGCCCAAGACTCTGGGTGGTCTTGACATGCAAACTCATAGTTCACTTAACTAACTGTCTGTGAAACGAACACTTCGGGAACACACAGGCGACCGACGTCGGTCCCTGCTGGTCTGGTTCTGCCGACGTCGGCCGACTTCCTGCCGTCGCCGGTTGCCTTCTGCACTGGATCCTGCCGATGTCGGTCATGATGCCGACGCTGGTTCCTGTAGAACTCAGCAACCATTATTCCTCAGTTTGCAAAGGTTGAAGCTTTTAGCTCCACACCCTAACATTATTTAGGGGGAATATTAGAGTTCTCCATATATTAAGTTTCATGTTTTGATGGTGTGTCTACTGAAAGTTGTGGGATCTGTAAGTTTGAGGTAGGGTTATAAGGAGACTAGACAGGCTTAAAAAGAACAAGAGTGCCTTTTGTTCAATTTATTCAAAAGAAAAAGGCATGATTATTTCAAGGTGAGTTATCCTATTTTTATTTATATCATTTTTTATATTTGGTGAGTGGCATGAAGTTCTATTGGTGGTCCTTGAGGTGGTTTGAGAGAGAAGGCTAGTAAGCCTGTGAGGTGGTTCTTCATGGTGTATGGATATATGAACATTATTATAAGGTTAAATTACTCATAAATATTAGGTGGAGTCCCTATTAAATGTTTACTGGTAAGTTCCATTATATTTTAGTGTTTTTGTGTGTTCTTTCTTCATTTCTTATAGTGCTTGGTTGAAGAGAGTGTTCGTATGGAGCAACATGAAGTTGTCAAGGAAAGAAAATATAGGCCCAAGGTAAGGGGGAGTTTGTATCATATTTATAAGGTGGTCCTATCCTATTATTAGTATTTTTGGGTCCTCAATATTAGTTGGTGCCCACTTTGTCATTTTCCTATTGTGGGAGTGCTTGAAGAGAGAGAAAGTGAGGTAAATGATGTTTGTTGACATCAATGAAAAAGGGGATATTATTGGATAATTATTATTGATGTCATGGTGATGTCATGGAGGTGTCTTTGTGAGTGGATGAAGTGATTTTATAGCCTAAGTGACAATGATAAAGTGTGCAATGTGCTTGTCTGAGTGTGTTTGAAGTTGGCTTGGTTGATCTTCAGTTTTGGCATGGTTAGAGATGTTCAAGGATGAGTATGGTGTTTTGAGGATGTTAAAAAGGTCCTTAAGATTATTTATATGATTTGAATACTTTTTTTCATAAGTGGAATTCATTTGGTAGTCCATAGTTTTCATCTAGACAATTTGGGTCTAGTGGTAGAAATTGTGAGTAGGTAGCTTGTTGACATCACCATTACCATGTGTGGATGAATCAGGGGGATTTAGTCATATGATTTTGATAAAATTAATCCCTACTTATTATGAACTAAGTCTCAGGTCATGCACCTAAGTGTAGTAAAAAATATGTGGGTACAAAGTTGGGATCTCAAGCATTTTGACCCTATTTTCCCATACTTAGCCAATTTTACATGAGGCAAGAAAGAGTCAAGTAAGAAGTTTAATGGTGGTGTATCTCATATGTGTGTACATTTTAAGAGAAGTTTAACATATGGGTTGATTAAATTTTTTACATAGTTCTTATGCACCAAATTTCATGTCATGTGATGTAGCATGACAAAAGATATGCATGTGCAAAGTTGGGATCCTAAGGATTTTGACATTGTTTTCTATGTTCAAATAAAGCTGAGTAAGTAGTTTTTAAATATAAATCTTGTATGTGTGAAGGTTTTAGGATAAAATTTATATATAAATGGAATCCAATATGTGAGAGGATGTTATGCACTAAATTTTAGATCATGCAACTAAGCACAATGAAAGTTATGCAAGAGCAAAGTTGGCCTCAAAAGCAAGTTCTAAGCATAGTTATCTCTGTGACATAAGATTTTGAGAAGGCATTTTAATGGTGATATATCTCACTCATGTGAACATTTCAAGAGTAGTTTGATATATGGTTGGATTATCTTTTGAAAGGTGATCATATGGTCCAAATTTTATATATTCATCTAAGTGTAAAAGAAGTTATTGAGGATTAAAGTTGTCTATTTAGATAGATTGAAATGATCCCCATAAGGTAATTTATTAAAAAATCTTGAAGAGATAAATGATGCACTTTTGCTCTAAGATGTTAGGAAGTAGTGAGATGGTTCAAAGTGTTTTATGTTTAACGTTGAGTAGAGATAAAGATCAAGCTTATTCAAAGGATCAATGGTGAGTGAGAAATCATACAGATAGAGATAAATGGTGTGTGTTAAAGTCAAGAAGTCAAAGTGACAGTTGTTTATCTTTGTTAAAGACTGAGATACATATATAATATTGATGGATCATGTTGAGTCGAATTTTCTAGATTACATAAGATGAGGACAAAGGGATTGAGGTTTAGCATTTAAGCATTGGCACCTATGTGTTAAAGATCAAACAAGATCAATGGTTCATTTTTAATATGAGTAATGAGGACACAAGATCCAAGCATGGTGTTCAAAGTTTAACTTTGACCATTTTCATTTGAATATTTGAATTTATGAAGGAAAGACTAGTGTCTAGTTTTTGGGCCATAACTTTTGATCCAGGCAGAATTTGATAATGTAATAAAAAGTAAAGTGGTAGAGGATTACAAGGTGCATCTAGTGATATTGATTTGAAGATATATAACTATGTATAATCAAATATTTTAAGGTTCAAAGTTCATTGCATGTTCATTCTTGTTTTGCAAGTGACTTGAGAAGAGTAAATAAGCTTATGTAAATGTTGTTTCAATGTTTCATGGTGAATTAGTCATTGGGGACTATTGTAGACTCCATTAGGACCATTTGTGTGCATTATGAATGTTTAACCATTCGTATATAGTATGAAAAATGATTAATATGGTGACCATGTGTTTGTTCATGGTGATTGTGTACATATAATGTTGATTGAGCTTGCACAAAAGACTACAATGATGTCTGTAAACATTTGAGGATGAATAAGGGGTCATGTAGTGTGGACCTATACATTTATAAGTTTTCCTATGTTCCTTTTTTTCTTGATGATTTTCTAAATGGGTTAATAGGTCTCCATTAGGCCTATAAGAGATATAAGGGACTTATTAAAAGGTGTATATGATTAAGGGTGACTCATAGATGCTATCACCATCCTATGAAGATTGTATTGAGCTATGTCTTGATGAGATAAATGACTTAAGGGTTAAGGCATGACTAATGGCTGACCAAGATGGTGATGATCATGAACTATATAGATATAGTGAAACTAGATAAAATGGTTTCTATATTTTGAGGAGGCTAAAATGAGCATAGTATTCATTAAAGCAAAGAAAAAAGGAGACCAAGTGTGCCCAATAGTTGAGTTGATGAGCATAACAGATTATGGATTGTGTGTATGACCTTTAGGTCATAATTTTGATGGTATAATAGTGATCTTATAGGTTGAAGATGAATGAAGAGGATTATGGAGTTCATTAGAGTGAATATTTGAGGAGAAATGAGAGGAAGTGTGCCCAGTGGATGGGTTGATGAGCATAGCTAGTTCATGATTATATGTATGACCTATAGGCCATATTTATATGTCATAACAAGTGATCTTGTAGGTTTGATGCTTTAAAGTGTGAGAAAAGGATAAGTGATGTTTGTGTGAGCTTGAAGGTTGATTTGTGAGCTAGATCAAAGTATGGCTTTTGTGAATGGCCTCATGGTCAAATTGTTATTGTGGTGATAGAGTTATTGAAGGTATGATGAAGTGAGTGTGAGTGAAGAGTTAGAGAGTGGGTTTAGTTGGGATATGTAATGATTCCTAATTGATCTTTGTATGTTGGTACAAATATGTAATGTGATTTAGACAATAGGGAGCATTGGGTGAAAGAGTAAAGGTGAAGAGTGATAAACAAAGATCCATTATCAGGTGTTGAAAATATTAGTACTAAGGTAGAAGTGTTCAAAGGAGGGTCTAAAGGTGTTGGTCTTCCTTAGAGGAAATTGATCATTGTGAAGTAGGTTTTTCACTAAATACCTTTGGTTAGGAGGATATGATCAAGGTTTGTTGTTCTAAAGGAATTAATAAGTATCTTGTTTGTAATTTATTATAGGATAGTAGTGCATATGTTGTAGACTTGAGAGCGGGTTTTATTCCCCATGAGGTTTTCCCATATAAACTATGTCTTATGTGTTTGATCTTGTGTATGCATTGAATGAATGATCTCTCTTGTTAATGTTGCTTGATCAAGTTAATATATTTTTATTGGTTAATAATTTAAAGGGATGTAATTGAAATTGTAATATCTAGGCTCACTGATTCACCCCCAGTGATTGCACCTCTAACACTTCACAAGGACAATTAATATTATCATTCAAATGAAGACATGTGGTAATGCAATTGAAGATCATAAGATCATTGAGAAGGTGTTGATTATCCCTCTAATAAGGTTTGACCCTATAATGGTTGAAACTAAAGAGTTAAAATATTTGAGACAAATGATAATAAATGAGACAATGGGTTCTTTGCAAAACCATGAACAAAGATTGAATAGGCTATCCACCTATTCATATGAACAATCATTCGATACAAATGTGAATGTGAAAGAAAGGGGGAGAGGATTAAAAAATAGAGGAAGAGGAATAAATTATAGTAGTAAAAAAGGTATAAGTCATAGCCATCAAGAGTCACATGGAAGAGGAAGAGAAAGGAGCAACATCATTTATAGAAGAGGATTTACACAAAGGTATTATTTCACTAAAATTGTGTCTATTTCAAGTCTAAAGAAAAATAGAGAAGAAGGATAGGGGTAAGTGATTAGAATGAACCCAGATTGGTTTGCACACCATATTTAGACATTGTGAGCACTACTCTTTGGCTAAGGAGGACTACCTATAGGGTAAGAAAGCACTACCACAAAAATATTTGTTAGTAGATATATGAGTGGGCTGTTAAGCTACGTGCTTGTTCCAGGAAGTTTCAAACGGATGACAATCCACTTTTGAGAAACAAAAGAGTAATAAATATTAGAGAGAGAGAGGAAAAGAGAGATATGTTAACATTGTTCACAACTTGAATGCATTAGAGAATAATAGAGTGTAGGTGGTATATTTAATTTGTATTTTAGAAGTTGTCTAGGTAGGCTTTAGAGAATTTATTGGAAATCCATAGTTGCTAATGTTAGTTAGGCTATCAAGGTTGGTGAGCAAGTGTGATCGATATCGATTGGGAAACTGATGTCGATAGGGGAAATAATTTCCTAAGAGCTTGAAAAAGGATTTTTTGGGTCTGGTAAATGGTTTTGGTTAGGTCTGAAAGGTTGGGGAGAGTTGTGTGTGTGAGAGAGAGTATTATTTGGATGGATCTGGTTAGAGGTTTGTTGTGTTAGAACAAGGGGAAATAAATGGAGAAGCTTTATAACTCTTTAACAAGGGTTCAGTCAGGAATGCATAAAATAATAAATAGTAGATATAAATTGATTATAAATTGACTAATTAAAGACTTAAAAAATTAGTGATGTATTTAGTTGAAGAGGTGATTAGATGATAGGTTTTGAATGGATGTCTCCTATAAGTCTTGTCAAACCAATGCATTGAATAGAGAAAAAAAGAATGTGTTGGTAGTTCTCAAGAGCTTGGTTCCTAATTTGGATTGACATCTACAAGGTAACAATAAGCCAAGATGTGAAAATTTAGATAACAAAAGCTTGTATGTGAATAAAAATTAGTTTTATTAATTTTTGATAACTTGAACATTAGTTTGGAGTTTGGCTTAAGTAACCAATGTTAGTGATCCCATCGATGTCGACCATGGGTTGATTGACGTCGGTGGCATGAGAATAAGTAAAAGGGATATTTTTAGCTTGTTTTTTATTCTTTCTCATGGTAAGTATGGTATCCATTAAGAAATGGTGGAAATGGGAGGTTAATAAGGACATAGTTGGTTAGGAATTTATTTTTGGAGTGAGAACAAGTCATGGGTAGTTAGGATAAGGGGACTAAGTCTTGAGGTGACTCAGAGGGTAAGAATTGGTCTTAGGATTAGGTGGCTAGGTAAGGTGGCATAAGTGGTTTTTAATTAAATTAATTAAATATTTTAAATTAATTAAATGTGTGAGGGGTAAAAAGTATGGGTTAGGAATGCTAATTATTATTATTGAAAAGGGGCTCGAGGGGGGTTTTGATATAGGGATTTACACATGTGTGTGACATAATTTTTGCATCTATATTTTCCCCTTTTTGTCTTATAATTTGTACTAAAATTTGTAAGACAAAAATAGGAATTAGATGCTCTAGGTATTGGATGAGGTATCCCCCCTCAAAATGGGAATTGATAGAGGAGAAACTAGAATCATGTACTGGTTTGATAAGAAGTGAATTGGGTGAGTGGATGAGAATGTGGTATCACTACTTGCACATATACTAATACAAGATATAGTTGACAAAATTAAGAATATGTTAGGTGGAGGAGGAATCAGATAGAAATAACCAACTAATAGCTTGTAAGTGATAGCTGATAAGGTCAAAACAATCAAAGTTGTATCTCCAATAGTTTATGTGTGCTAGGTATCCAAGGTAGGAAGTCCCCTTGGGAAACATAAAAGGTTTTAGGTGATAAGACTAGCTTGGTCACCATCCAAAACACCTAATATATATGCATGTGTGTAATATCCAACTAGAATAGGATAGCTTAAGTGGTCAAGACAAGCAATGCAAGGTTGGTTAAAAGGGTCAATGATCGAGGAGATATTCATGATCTCTAGTTAGAGTCATCATGGGTGGAGTTTTAAGTGATCTCCAAGGGTGGTTGTCATGGTTGGGGAGATATATGTGATCTCTAGGTTGGTTTTCATGGTTAGGGAGATATACGTGATCTCCAAGTTTCCCCAGATTAGGGGTAGAGTTTAAAGGGTTATGGTTTGTTGGTAAAAACTCTAATTCAAGGGTGTTAACATTAGTTATGTCACTGATGTTAGTAATAAATAGTGTCGATGTTGGTGGCTTAGGTTAAGGATGCTGATGTTGGGCAACCAAACTTGATAAAAATGAGTTTAGTGGCCCATCAAATCTTATTTGAAACATTTGATTAGAGAGAAAAAAGAGCTAAGTGTTGGTGAGATGGTAGAATTAGGAGGAGACCCAGCTAGAGGTGCACCACCATAAGGGCTAGCTATTCCAACCTAGAGGAGACAGAGAGATGAGGTAAGATCCCCTGAATTTAAGTCTGTTAATTTGATATTTTGTGGCTAAATTATAAGTTTGGGGGGAAAGAATGCCATTAGAGGGGTAGGAAATGAGGTGAGGGTAGGTTTAGATGAGTTTGGGAGGGGTTTGGGGGTAGTTTTTAGGTTAAAATTTAAAATTGGGAGATGGGTTATTTGGCCCTAGTGCCAAACCAATCATTGATATTGGTGGGGTTGATCGACATCAACTGACACGGTGCTAATGTTGGTGGGGTCTATCAACATTGGCTAACATAAAGTGCTAATGTCAGCATAAAAAACTAACATCGATGACCTTGAAGAACCTAAAATAGGAGAAATGGTTAATTTAGATCCCTAATTAAAGTATTTAATGAATCTAATGATCAAGCTAGCCTCAGAAGACCCTATATCAACTAAGTGCTACCTACATAGCCTAGTTTAGCACCTCAGGCCAATGTAGTTCTCACAGTGTGTAGGGAAATAATATAAGGTATGGTTAAACGTGTGTTAGGGAAAATGGTTAAGAAAGGATAGGTTAAAATAGGTAAGGGCATGTAAGGGTTTAAAAGATAGGTCATAGGGTTGAAGGTTAGGGATATAAGCTATAAGGTTTAGAGTTGTGATAGTTAGTTGGGCCTAGGGTGGAGAGAGAGGCAGTGAGGCTTAGGGTGGAGATGGAAGATCAAGTTAGATAGTGTTGGGTGAATATTTTGTCATCAGCTAATTGATGGCAAAATGGGTATATCAACCATAGTACAAGGAGATTTATATAGCAAAAAGTGTGGGTTTACCACATCTTAATGAGATAAATCTCTCCTCTCATCAAGGGGAGGTTCTTTATGAATCACTTATATGCTATATATATATGCAAAAAATAATACTCAAGGTAGAACAACACCATCCATCTCTCTTTTTTTAGAGATGATGTTCATAGAGAAAAAGAGATCCTGGTTGATTACTGAAAGCATTCCCCTTCTTTCAGAAATGGTATTCAGTAAATGGCAAAATATCTTCATGGGTAGTAACTATGTTCACAATAAAACCTATGAAAGCACAAAGTATTTCATTGTCCTCTTCACTGATCCGAAGCGTACGTAACAATAGAGTAAAGTAAAGCTCAAAGTCTCCACTTAAAACTACAATAGATAAAAAGATCAAAAGGATAACACCAGCTCAAAGTCTTCCTAATATCCTTTAGAATGTCTTTAGATAATTTCCATACACACACTTTGCTTATTCAATCAAATGGATGAGAGATTATCAGGAAAGAGAATGTAAGAACTATTTCTTAAATAACACAAATTATTTCAACACAAAGTCTAAAATTAACCTGCTTCTCATTCATTCAATAAAATATGATTTACAAGCTAAGCTCAAAGTCTGAAAAAGTATCTCAATTTTTGGAAGAGTTTTTGCTCTCAATTATCTAGATATCTATTATAAAAGAGGCTCCCTCTCTATATATAAGGAAAAACCTTCAAAATTGGAAAAAGACTTAAATATTGAAAACCTAGTCAAAGATGAGTCAGCATTGACTTTGGGACTTTTCTAGATCTTTACATGTATTTACACATAATAAAAGTACATGTGCAAATGTTCCAAGTCAGTTACAAAGTGCATTTTGAATAAAGCATGGAAGAACAACTTCAATCTTTATTGCTAGTCCTATTCATTTTATGGCTGGGATTGCTTGATTTGGTTCTTTCTATGAACTTAGCCATATCCACATGCCCAATCTCTATATCCTTAATGTCATCAACATTAGAAGCAACTTAGGTGATTGAAAAAACACCTTGATACTTTTACTTCATTGTCTTCGACTTCTTCATAGAAACTTCAGTGATCTAGAAGAACTTTTGTTGAAAAGATGTTGATGAAGAGGGATCCTTTAGAGAAACTACAATAAGAATCATGATTATGCAATCAAGGGAAAAATTATCAATCTAAGAAAACTACACATTTGATGATCAAAATTAGGGAAATGTTCTTGAAAGGGCTGAGGTGTGAGCAGGTCAGAAAGTGAAAGGGAAGCGGGCTCAAAAAATAGGAAAATGAATTTTTTTCAAAGTTAGTAAAAATGAGGGGAAGGTATGCATGGGTGGAAAAAATTGCCAACCTTGCATAGAGAAGTGAAAAGAGAGAAAAAATGAAAGAGTGACAAAAATTGTGGCCTTTGTATAAAAATTGAAAATAATGCAATGGTGGCAAAAATTGCCATTTTTGCATATTTACTGAAAAATATGCAACGGCGGCAAAAATGCCACTTTTGCATATTTGCTGAAAAATATGCAATGGCGGCAACAATTACTGATTTTGCATATTTGCTAAAAAATATGCAATGGTGGAAAAAATTTCCACTTTTGCATATTTTTTGAAAAAAATGCAATGGTGGCAAAAATTGTTGCCTTTGCATGTAAAAGCAAAAACAACACTAACTCTTTGAAATTTATCAAAATTTTGACATTTTGATTGCATTGAAATCATAATGATTTTCACATTTGCTGGGAAATCATAACTAAGTAAGGTCAAAAAATTTCAAAGACGTCAGTCGATAAAACTTGAGATCAAGAGAAACTTGCCTTGAAAGACGAACCTAGAGAGAAAAATATGAAATAGACAAGTTTTGTCGGGGTTGTTCCAAAAATGAGCATAGCTAATTTTGGGAAGAAAAGATAGTTAGGTGGGTATATGGTTGAGCTAACCTCAGAAGACCCCATGTCAACTGAGTGATACTTATATAGCCTGATTGAGGGCTTCAATCCAATGTAGTTCTCCCAGAGAGAAGGGAAAAAAGTGGTCATAGGTTATATTAGAAAGTATGTGACTTGAGGTGTGTGTGTATGGATGCAGGCTAGTTAGGAGTTGATGCTATGGGATCACCTACCTATGCTACTGATATAGATAAGTAAGGATGTCACCTTAGATGAGTTGGAACACATGGAATCTATAGGTTTAGGGGGAGTGTGATAATATTTTATAGTTACATAGGATGTGAGTTTGATGATAACATTAATCAAGAGGTGGGATCACACCACTAATACTTTCCATTTGTCTATCAGAGAGTTGACAGTGACACAAGAGGATGTGTATAATATTTTATGATTATCTCTCTATGGTGAGGATATATTCTCATGTTCAAGAGAGGAAAATGATATTCACATGGTGACATTATTTGGAGAGCATGTTAGCGAGGTGACCTATCACTCAGTAAGCTTGACCTACGAGCCATTGTACATTGTTAATGAAGAGCAACATCGGTTGAGCATCTTAATGATGATAGGGATTATAGTTTATGAACTACCATATGTAGATGGTGGGAGATTTCATATTTAATTGATAGGTGTTTTGCCACAGATGGTTGAGTAGTGGACTATATTCACATGGGGACTAGCTTTTCTGGCACAGTTATACAAAGAGTTGTAGAAGTTGAGACTATGATGATGATATAATTTATGTGTGAGGTATCTAATTCATTATTAGACATATGATCATATCATGGTGAAACAAACATTGGGGTTACCTACCATGATTTTATCCAATTTCAATGCTAGTTTCAAATGGTAGAGGGATGGTATGGCCCATACTTGAGTAGATGACATAGTGCAAGATATTGATCATTATAGGCACATGATAGAGGGATTAATCCTTGTAGATATTATGTGGAGACCCTACTTGAAATAACCTAAATTTAGAGGTTAGGTATATCAACTTATTAGTTTATAGAGCACATTATGGGTCAGAGGGAGATGAGCTGGCAATCTAGAGATGATACACATGACAAGGGTTAGGAGATAGTTTAGCTTGCTACAATATGTACCTCCTATCTTCCCTTGATATAGGAGGGTAGATATAGAAGCACCTCTACCCTTGCCCCATGAGATAGATGGCCCAAATTTTGAGGATCTACTAATAGGGCTAGGTGTAGTAGATCTTAGATGCACAACAGTGTATCTTACATGATGGACAAGTTTGCTTCCCATGGTGTAGGTCAAGAGGTCACCACCAGATGTATAGGGAGTGATGAGAGAGATATTTAGCCATAAAGTCTTAGGATACAATAGTACAAGCATATGATGTAGTAGTATAGGCTTGAGATGTGGTAGTGTAGGCTTAAGATGTAACTTAGGCATAAGTATTGGTTTTACAAGGATAGGTGGTGACATTATAGGTCCAAGTCAAGGCATTATAGGGCTAGGTTAGGGTATTATAAGGTCAGGTTACTACATTGATAATAGAGAGGGATATTTTGAGAGTAGTAGGTTAGGCTACTCCTTCACCATAGGGACTGGTACAGGTTAGGCCTTTATTAGGTATGATGGGACTGCCATAGACTATATGTCTAGTGAGGTAAAACACTACCCTTGATGAGATTTCTTATTATGAGAGGGCCATTAGGGAGTTACCATAGATTTAGAGGTATTTTGAGTTTAGAGAGTAGGAAAGTTCAGTGACATGTGCCATAACTTCTAGCTCACATAGATGTAGACAAGTGAAGAGTGGTGATGACACGGCTTCTTCATGACCATGCATATAGCCTCAAGGATTTTAAACACTAGATTATGTTATTGTTATATATGTTGTATACACACCAGCCTGTGAGCCAAATATGAGAGATATATTTTGAGGGAGAGATGATATTATTATGATTTGTTATTGTACATTCATGTTGAGAATATATATATATATATATATATATATATATATATATATATATATATATATATATATATATATATGAGATGTGTTATTGTGATTTTGAGATGTGTTTATTGTGATAGTGATGATGATGTTGATGTGGATATTTATATTATGTTAATGTTGAGCATGTTAGTTGAGTTAGACTAGCATTTCCCATACGTGTGATGGTATATGCATAGTTGATTTGTTAGCTTCATCTTAGCATTTTTCCTTATTTGTGATGGTGTATGCTTAAAATGAATAGTTTTTTTATGTTATTGTTTGTATGAAGTTTTCATCTCATTAGAGAGATCGACATGTGATTGGGATGGGAAATAAAGAGTAAGAATGCTCATGTACTGGCAAAGACCATAATCATAACATAAATAGGCTCAGCAATATGATCCTCTTTCATGCTTTGCATCATTTAACCATTTTATTTGTTAGAGAAGCATTATGTTCACCTTGTGTTAAGTGAGTTTAAAGTCCCTTGAAAGATTATGAGTGGAAAAAGGTAAAATTAGTGAAAGTTTTTGGGTAGCATAACCTTTGAAGTGGGGATGATATGCCCCTATTGTGGATGACTCGAGAGTTACTAAAGGCAAGGCTGACTTAAATCTTTTTTTTTGGGTGTAAGTTAATCAATGTGGGAAGCTTATACTGGGATTTTGTTTGTGTTGAGGTTATATGAAGCTGATTAATATGAAAATATTTTTTTAAATCATTATTTATCTTGATAATAAAGCTTGGCCTAGCCATCCTTTAAAGGACTGGTCTAAACATTTGTTTTTTATTTTTAATAGCTATCCTTCAAGGGAGTAGTGTATTTATAGTATAAAAGAGAAGTTACGTAGCTGTCCTTCAAGGGAGTAGTCCACATTAATAATTATGACCTGAAAGATTATAACTTGTCTACATATCCCAATTTTTTTAACTTTTAGTCATGGACAAGACTATAGAGGCTTAGGAGTTTCCCATTTTAAGGGCAAAAACCATAACACTTCATAGGTTAACTAAGTGTGTAGGATTAAGGGTTAAGAGGAAGGGAGATGAATGTAATATGGGTGCTCAAAGGATGAGCTCAAGTTAAACATGAGGTGAAGCATCACATGATTAACAAAAGAATGGTTGTAGGTGTCAGGCATTTAAAGGCTTGGGTTCTGGATTTTCTTCAAGAGAAGATAAGTGATAAGTTCTTGAGCCATACTTGTGATGTATGATGTAGGGTCCAAGCTAATTAGGAGCATTATTATCCCATTTTATTTTCTCCATGTTTATCACATGTTGATTTTCTTTTAAGATGAGATCTCCAATATTGAAATCTCACTCCTTGAGGTTTTAATTGTAAGCACACTTGATATGCTCTTGATAGATTTGGAGGTGGTTGAGGGATATGAGACAACACTCATCAAGTAAATTGAGTTAAGCCAAAATTTCTTAGCAAAAGTCATCATTAGTATGTCTTTTAAATAAATTCAAAGAGAAGGAATCTAAACCTCAAGAGGCAAAGTAGCATCCATTCCATAGACCAAGGAAAAAGGTGTAACACTCATAGGGATTTGAATGCTAGTGTGGTAAGCCCATAAAGTAAAGAAAATGTGTGTGTGCCAATGCTTGTCCATATTGTTGACTACCTTCATGAGAATTTTGGTTAATGTTTTGTTAGAAGATTTTACCTATCTATTTTCTTGTGGATAGTATGGCGATGAGAAGCTTAATTTGATTCCAAAGGTATCACAAATACTTTGGATAGTATTATTTTTGAAATATTTACCATTATCTATTATAATTTTATATGGGACACTAAAATGATAGATGATGTGATGGTTGATAAAATGAAAAATTATGTCATCCTTAGTGGAGATGAGAGGAATGGCCTCAACCCACTTGGTGAAGTATTCAATGGTAGTAAAGATAGAATGGTGATAGAGGGATGAATGAGGGTTAATCTCATTGATTAGATCCAAACCCCATTGGGAGAAGGGACAAAATTATTTAGTGAATTGTAATGCATGAATTGGAATGTGAAGGAGGTTAGCATGTTGTTGACATTTGATGCAATGCCAAATGTAATCACCATAGTCTTGATGGAGTGTTGGCTAATAATAGTCAAGTCAAAGGGTACGCTTAGCAACTACATGATCATCGAAATATCCACCACAAATACCATCATGGACTTCCTTAATAGTGAAGGGAGCCTCAGTACTATTGAGGCATCCAAGGAGGAGACCATAAAAACCTTACTTGTAGAGAAGTCCCCCTAGCATAATGTAATGAGTGTCACCTTTTATGAAGGCACATCTCCCATTATTAGATAGATCATAAGGGGTAATAGAAAAGGAAAGATAATTTGTGAGTTGCTTGTACCATAAGTTGTGTGGGTTGTATGTTACATTTTTGATAAAAAGGATGTTAGTTGATACATATGAGGGTAATATGAAGTGATGCATAGTGACATATATTTTTGAGGAAGAGGGTGAAGAGGGTATGTGTGAATGAAGTGAAGCCATTGTGTCAGAAAACTTGTTTATAGATTAAGGAATAGTTTGTAAGAGATAGGAGTCAAATAATCCCAATATCGTATCTACATGATGTTTATACCACTACAAAATTTCATTTTTTCATAGGTAGGAATCATTAACCTGATTAACCACTAGCTAAGAATCATCAAAGATGGTTATTGATTTGATACCCAAGAAGATAGTCACTTGAAGCCCTAAGATTAAAGCCTCATATTTAGCCATATTGTTAGTACATTCAAAATCTAGTTTAAATGACAAAGGCATAGGCTCACCATATAGAAGAATAAGAATGACCCTTGCACCCCCATCATATTGACATTTAGACTCATCAAAGAACATCATCATTTGATAGGAGATGTCATCAGGGAATTCAAGGTTTGAATGTTAGTTATCAGGTAAATGGGTGGTAGCTAATTGGTTAGTGATCATTTACCCCTTGATAGACTTTTATTGAATACACTCTAAGTCAAATTTAGCAAGGAGCATGAGCCAATGAGATATATGTTGGTTGTGATATAGATTGGAATGCATGTATTTGAGGGAATTAGTATGGGTGACCATGTAGGTTTTGTGATTTAAGAGGCAATGGCAGAGCTTGGAGGCTAAAAAGACCAACACGAGGCAAAGCTTTTTGGTATGGGTATATCGAGTCTCATAATCAATAAGTGTGTAGCTTATGTAGTAAACCACCTATTCTTGATGGTGATCATCTCGATGTGCAATCATAACACCCAGAGAAAGGTCTATTACAGAGATGTAAAGGTAAAAAGGCTAATTTTCCTTAGGTGGAATAAGAACTGGTGGGGAATGGAGATATTATTTGAGTGTGTCAAAAGCTTCCTAGTAATCTATATTCCAATGGAAGGAGACATATTTTTTAAGGAGATGGTGAAAGGGTTGGCAATGATCTAGAAATTGGGAGATGAAGTGGCAATTTGATTAAAGTTTACCTTGTAGGCTAGTAATTTGTTTGATATTAGTACGTGGAGGCATCTCTAGTATTGCATGAACCTTAGTGGGATCAACTTCAATACCATAGAGAGAAATGATAAAGCCTAACAGCTTACTAGAAAGGACACCAAAGACATTTATTTGGGTTGAGTCAAACATTATATTAGAGGAGATGAGTAAATATGATTTTGGGAATCATCAAGTGATCTTGGTGAAGTTTAGAAATTTTGAGTAATTTATCCACATAGTCTTCCATAATTTTATGTAGGAGATCATGGAAGATGTAAGTCATAACTCATTGGTAGGTGGTACCAACATTCTTTAGACCAAAAGACATGACCAGATAATAGAAATTCCCCCATGGGGTATTGAAATTTGTCTTATGTTGATCCTTGGAAGCAACTAGGATTTGATTATATCCTGAGAACCCATCCATAAGTGATAGCATCTCAAGGCCATTTGTTAGATCAACAAGTTGGTCGATGCTTGGAAATAAGAAGTCATCTTTTGGACAAGTGAGGTTTATATCATAATAGTCAGTGTAAATATAGATTCCTCTAGATGCTTTTATGATAGGAAAACTATTGGAGACCCATTGTGGGTAGTTGATGGGTTGGATAAAGTTAACAAAAAGGAGATGTTGGAGCTCTTCTTTAACAATGAGAGTAATATGAGGATGCATTTTACAAAGCTTCTGCTTAATAGGTTTAGCATTTTTATTGCTGACAATGTTATGGGTGATGATAGAGGGGTAAATACTAGGCATGTCATTATAAGACCAAGTGAAGGATTTGTTATGGTTATTAAGAAATGTGGCATAATTAGTTTACTCAAAGGAATCCAAATATTGGCCAATCCTTAGGATGTGGGGGTTATCATGAGAGGGAAAATTGATGTCAATGGTTGATTCATTTAACATAGCTTATGTTTTGGATGGGAGTGATCATTAGATATAGGAATCATCTGTACCCATGTATGTGAGAATAACATCATCATCTTGACATTGGATAGTGTTAATTGCGGGAGAGTCTTCATCAATCATTTTAGGATGAATGAGAGGAAGGGACCTTATTTCCTTACCTTGGTGATAGGTGAAAGGGCCCAAATGGATGGCATTTATTATAAAAAATAATTAGAGATGAAGGTGATGGTGGAGATGAAGGTGTATAAGGAGAAACTGACTCTTTAATAATTGGTACATGGGAAGTTTTGGTGAGTTTATTTGGTTCGTCATAATCCACTCTATGCCTCTTTTTGGCATTTTCAATGGTTTTGCTAGTAGGATATTAAATGGGTGTATAAACACACTACTCATAAGGACCCAAACCAAATCCTTTCCAAACACACCTATAAAGATAGTTGTGAGCAAAACTAGGCTTGCTCAAGAAATATAAGTCATAGGTAAATGGTTGTGGTGAAGAGGATGGATTATCAACAATAGGAGCCTGATCAATTCCCTCATATGTGAAATTAGTTTGAATGTTAGAGGGCCCATAAGGGATGACCATCCTAATATGGGGATCATAATTTTGGTGCATATGAAGCTTTTCATACTCTTTTGGAGTTTTGAACATGTCGAGCATCAACAAATGATATTTTTCAAGTGACAAATGTTTAAAAGTTTCCTCTATTAGATCTTTGTCAAGAATTTGTGTTGTCAGTATTTGTGTAACTAGGGTAGTGGAGCTTGTAGAAGCTTCTGAAGTATCATGTGGAGAAGATGATGTCTTTAATGGAATGAGAACATCATTTGGACTATAAGTCATGTTTCATGTTTTAAATGAAGTTGGGTCGACGGGTATAATAGTCACTTGCCCATTATGCTCAAACTTGACATAATGGTGCAAAGTTGAAGGTACACATGCTATAACACATATCCAAGGTAATCCAAGTAGTATGTTATATTGGAAATCTCCTTATAAAACATATAATATCTTTATAATTATATGAGGACCTACATGGATTTGTAAGATAATAGTGCCCACCATAGTAGCTGTGGTATCATTAAAGGAGTAGAGCACCATGTCGGTTTGAGACATGCAATTATCGAGAAGAGCTAGATATTTGTAGGCATGGGTGGAAATAATATTAGTACTATCTCCCCCATTGATCATGACTCTTTTGATATGAGTTTGATCAATATATGTGGTAATAAAATGGGTTGATCTTTAGGTTGTTAAGGTGGAATTTTTGAATTACTAAAGGAAATTAGGGAGATGGAATTAAGAGAGCTGACCAAAGCTATAAGAGGTTGGGGATCATTAGTTGTACCTAAACCTCTTGTAAGACACTTATCAAATCTTGACAGTGTTGGTGTGAGTTTTGGATTAACTCATACAATGATATTTTCATAGGAGTTTGGTGAAGCTATTTTACCATCGAGCTTTGAATAATGTCTAAAGATGTTGGTTTTAGGACACCCAAGATAGAAATCTTAGGATTAAAAGGAGGAGTGTCTTTGGAAAAGGGATGAACCCAAGGAGCAATGACTTTTTCCTTACCTTTATCCTTTTGATTTTATGACCACATGTCCACATTAATTATGTTGATCTGAAACATAGGTGAAGGAGGTGGAAAAGGGGGTATGACAACATCTTTGGGTTCAAATTTAGGTGTAACAATATGAGGCATTGTGGGTACCAGAGGTGGAATAACAAGAAGGTTAATGTGAGTATCAAAAAAGAGAGTGTCAACATCAAAGTGTTTCTGAATGACTATTATGAGAGTTTTATATCTCTCAGTATCATGTCTAGGTAAATGATGATATAGAAACACTTATGTATCATTAAACCAAGATGGCTTCAATCCAAGAGGGATATAAGGCTTAACGAGAGGAAGAGTTATTATATAATATTGCAACAATTGATGTAGGAAAAAGCTCTAAGACCCTGTGAGTGGGATGGCACTTATTGTGATAATAAGAGTAAACGCCTTCTTTTATCTAGGAGTCATAGGGGTGATTTTGCTTAGTGCCTTATTTAGTTGTGGTGGAGTTACATGTTTTGTTGACACTTTCTTGGTGTTAGATATCATGGTGTTAGATGTGAAATGCCTAATAAGTGGTAGAGGTAGTAG
The DNA here is from genome assembly GCA_037957365.1 of Torreya grandis. Lineage (NCBI taxonomy): Eukaryota > Viridiplantae > Streptophyta > Pinopsida > Cupressales > Taxaceae > Torreya > Torreya grandis. The sequence continues at coordinate 132,591 of JARHVA010005671.1, read as the reverse complement.
TGGAGGTAATTTAGCTTTTTATTTTTCTTAGATCGATGATACTCCAACTAAAGTAGAGGGGTGTGGTCCCAAAGTTGATAGTAAAGTTGAGGATTGGAGAGAGAATAATTAGTGAGATATAGGAAGCTTAACATTTTTTTGTAGTTAAGGCCATGAAACTCCAACTTGTGGTTGAAGAGTTAGATCTAATTTCACCTGTGGATGAATTAGATTAGAGATGAGACATACACTTAAAAACATGATCTTCTTTAATGTGGTAGATGCCTATGAGGGTGAGGGTTCTAACATAGATGGATGAGATTCTAGTGACTTTAGTGAAGAAGCTCTAGCTTTGTCAAAGACCTTGGGGTAAAGGGTAGTGAAAGGGATGGTGATAAAGGTCGACACTCATTATTTAGGATAAGGATTTTGAAGTTGGTCCCAAAATGCCACATGATCTAGTTTCATGGAGTCAAGAAATTCTAGACTTTTCACTAATCATGAGAAGGGTTTAGATGAAGTTGACGTAGGCATTATGGTTGTTTCTTTAGGAGGCTAAGATGATTGAGAAAGAGGGAAATTATTTGTCTATACTACTTCAAGCCAAAGATGAGAAAGAGTCATAATAGGGTCTTCTTTGACAGAGATAGGAGAACATGTGTGGTCTTCCATGGGTGGAGGAGAGGTAAGCTAAGAGGGTTCCTCGAGGGGGTAGAGCATACATATAATTGCTCCCTCAACGTGTGGGTGAGGAATATATAAAGTATGAACCTTGACAAGTGTCATCTAACTCCTCATTTAATCAATATTCAATTGATGTCTTTATCAACCAAGACTAGTGTCCAAATCTATCTATAGTAAGGTATAGGATGGTAGATCTAAATAGCTACTTATGGGGGTGTTTGATTATCCTATTCTAATTTTGATTAAAGAAAGCAATGTGTCCTAAACTACTTAATTCACACTTTTGATGAAAAATAAAGAAATCAAATCAATCTACTCTTTTGCTTGAAAGTAAAAATTACACTCCTAATTAACAAAAAGAAATTTGCTTCACACGGCTGCTGTAAAAGAAAACACACTTTTCTTAGAAAAGAAATGAAATAAGAAAATGCTTTTTTTTAAAACTATGAATTTGTTTTGATGTTTTTATAAATAAGTGCAAATAGTAACAAGATTCTAATTAATTATAACAATGAATTAATAATATAGAACATAAATATCGTACACAATTCCTGGCTCCAAGGAGAGTGGGCCCTTGCTCCTCTCAGACTCAGGAACAAAGATTAATCAGTGCCAGAAATTGAAATATTAATTCATAGAAATAAAATGATTATAATTTGGTTGAAAATTGTATGCTTTTACAAATCTTATAATATCTAATATCTAATTCTTGATTCTCTATTACTTTCATTGACAAAAGTCTTACACTTTATACTAATATAATCAAATCAAAATAGGATGCAAAAAAAAGGACTCCTTGGTCGATCCCTTCATCCAAAGATAAGAGATTGGACTTCCAAGAGATCCAATTATTCTGATGAAATAAATATCCTATCCTATAATAGTCCTAAAATTTGATTACATACAATTTTATCAAAAGCAAGTCCTTTAAAATAGCAGGCAATTAATTTCCTTATTTGATTCCAGCTGGAATGGTTCTCTCTTATCCTATCTGGCCACCAGCTTCCCCATTTGTAGCTTCATCCTTAAAAAATTCTTGGAATTGACCCTATGGAGTTAGGAGGAATGAGCCTACAGAGTTCATAGAAATGAGCATGTGGAGTCCATAGAAACAAGCCTATGGAGTCCATAGAAACAAGCCTATAGAGTCTGTAGAAACAAGCCTGTGGAGTTTGTAGTTCTACTAGATAGAGATCAAAATGGAACATTCACTATACATCACTTGTGTCTTCTTCCTGAGCATTCTTCACTACAAAGATCAATAAAACATGCTATGTATTAAACACTAATGACAAAGTAAAGGTTTAGTCTTTGGTTAATTATAAACAAGACAAATATCTAATTTTCATGTAATAGCTATCTAACAATACACGATGTTGGGATATGAATAACCAGAAGCACATAATTGATTACCAAATACAAGCAACTTAATATGCAGAATTAACCAGAATCAACAAGTAACTAGAATCCAGAAATAAGACAAGATATGAGAGACAATACACAACTTGTATTAAAACTCTTGCAAAAAAGAATACAATAAAGAAGATGCCACTTCTTCTCCACCACCTCTTCAGAGGCTTCCCACACCTCAAGTGAACAACAATTCTCTCCTCAAAGCTCTCTCTCTTAGGTCCCAACACCCAACTCAAACACTGAGTTGGTGTTCACCTTATACCTGTGCTCCATGCACACCACAAGTGCTCCACGCACTCTACAAGTACACAAATGTACTTCAAGTAGATCTCCCCTAAACCTGTGATAACCTGCACCTCAATAGACCTTACTTATGGAAGGATCTTCCTTGCCTTCCCCTTTGCCCTGAGTACACACCTGTACTCCAAGTAGATCTCTCCTAATAATACTCCCTGTTGTGTTGCTGTCTTCTCTAACTTTTCACACCTACAAATCAACCTGGTTCTGCACACCTGTGAACCTTGACCTTGCAAACACATACACCTGCATATCAATGATCTTACTTACCATGTAGATATCCTATAGAAGCCATTCTCACCTAATGACCAAGATCATACATACATGAAGAACCCAACTGATTCTCTAAACCAGTACCCACCTTGGTACTGTGGCACTAGGAGGAACACACCATAGCTCACCTCTCTCTGAAGGAGCTTATTTGCTCTCTTACTCTCTAGCACAAGTTTAAAATACAACCATGAGTCTATTATATAGATCTCATCCAAACAATAATTAGACATCTAATTACAATAATTAGATCCACAGCTTTGAGTCTATAATTAGCTCTTGACATGTAAACACTTGGTTTGTTAGCTAACTGCCTATAATATACTCACAGTCGAACCACACAGACGACTGACATCGGTCCCTGTCTGCCTAGGGTTTGCCAATGTCAGCCGATCTCTGACTGACGTCAGTTTCTTCCTGTCTCTTCCCTACCAACGTCGGTTGGCCTAACCGATGCCGGTGTCTATGACACTCCAGCAACTCCTCCAATGGCCTTCCCTGTTTGCATCAGTGAAGCTTTTAGCTCCATAACCTAACAATTTGCATAAGATAATATCCTTCAAGAGATGAATTGAGGGAAATAATGTGTCAATAATGAACCATATTCTGAGCTCATCATCTCCCCCAAGATTTACCTTTTTCAAGTCCCATTGCAAACATTTATTAGTATTCATAGCTCTAGCTTCTATTTTCCACACTTTGACTCAAATCATATTCATTAAATTCATCTATTATATGCCTATCTAAATTTATAGTAAATCCCTAATGTGTTTGAATCATTTATTTCCATATACTGAATTGCTCTTCTAATTGTGGAGCTCAACTCTACCATCCTGGAATAGGTATGATCAGTAAAGGGGGTCTATATCTCATGCCAATCCATTTATACTTTCCCTCAGAGTTGAGTACCTCTATTAAAATTTCTAGAATTGAAGATGCTCTCTTCATACTCCATATTAAATTATTTGGGGACATGACCTCTCACCTTTTAAGAGGCACTAAAAGTTGGTCCCATTTATTTACCCTTGTAGCCATCACTAAATCAAAAATCTGTCTTGAAAACAAATCAAAAGAAATAGCACAATCATACAAAACTTGTAAATAAAGAATTTTAACCTCATCATCTAGCAAAACATAGTTAAATTTCTTTTTGATCAATTTGAGAATAGGAAAGGCTGGTCTAACACATAATTCTATAGTCTTAGCATGATTTGTATAGTCCTCAAATCTACCTTTCCATGATATTTGATTTTTGAATGTAGAATATAATGCTCTCAGTTGAACTTCTCCTACATGAAGATTTATCAAAAACTTATTTTGCTCATGATCTCCTAGAATCGAGTCATGTAAATAAAATTCATAAATCAAATCATGCTGATCAGGTTCAACACTATAGAAAATTTCCAAAAATGTTATTGGCTACAAAATTTTGTAAGGAAGATGACAAAAGATCCTCAGAAGCTACCATCTATAAAATTATTCAAATAGAAACAAACTGTATGCAAGTGAAGGATTCCTACATGCCAAAAGAGATTCCCCTAATTTTCATGTATCCTACAAATTTTCTCTAACTCTTGGACTTAGCTTTTTTTCTTTCTTTTCATTTTCCAAGAGTTTGTTTGAAGAAGTTACATCTTTGTTTTTCTATTTAAGTACATAATATTCTTCTTCAATTTGATGTATTATTTGCAAGGGAGGAATACCTAGGTCACTTGTTTGACAACCGTGGTCAACAAATACCTTAGGAGGATAAGGTGCAATAACAAGTTCTTCGAAAGAGTTTACCAAACTCTATAATCTCCTAATTTATTTTTTCAAATTTACTACATATATCCAAAGATCTATTTGTTCAGCTTCATGTTCCTTTATTATTTATTCTAATCTATGAACTTCTGTTGCATGATCAGTAGATGCTGTATCTAATTTTTACACCAAAGATGAGTTAAGATGACCCTTATTCTATAATTGACTAATTAAGTTAGCAATGTTAGTTATTTGTTGTTGTTCAAGAGCTTGAGCTTGAGAAAGCTACAAAGTTAGCTACATAATAGGATCATTTAGATTATATGATTCACCTCTCTCATTCGTACATATAGTTTTCCCTTTGTCCATTGTAGTTTAAACTAAAATAGGTGGCTATTATGCTATACTTAAGTCCTCTACCATGTGTGGCTCTTCCTCTAGATTTGGCTCTTCCATTATGATTGGAGAGTTACTTTTGGAAGGAATTTCTTTAATATCTATAGGTGCAGGGATATTCTGATGTATGGGGAAATAAAACACCATTTTAAGACTATCTAAAATATATGTATCTTCTTGTTCATCTTCTTCTATTAAAATGAACTTTCTCTTTCTTTTGGTTACTCTTTGAGCTACACTTGGTTGGATTTCCTTCTCAACCACCAAACCCTTGGTATTTTCAAGTTCTATAGAAACATTTCATCTTAATTTTCTTCTTTTTGACAAGGGAACTGGTTGTACTATAGACTCATGAGGTTCTTTTGGGGACCTTGAAGCTTCAAGATTTTGAGACCTTGTGATTCTTCTTAAAGAAGAAGGTATTTCTATGGAGATTACAGTCTGAGATTTTTTTCTTGGTGTTTTTTTTTCAACTGATGTAGTAGGTGGAAATGAGTGTTCTTATGGTACATTTGGGGTTTCTTGTGTAAGCAAATTTAGAATTTGTTGTGCTATACTGTTATGAAATTCCTCCCAGACTTCTTGTCCTTGCTAAAAGAAATGATGCTAGATAATAAGCTGAGTAAGGCCATGACGCCTAAGAATAGTATTAGGGGTTGTAGACATAACTTGTAGAGTACCATATAAGAAGATGGGAGGTTAATTTTTTACTGAGGGTTTTGTATCCCATGCTTAAGATGTATTAACATTTTCATGGCATCTCCCCCTAAAAGATTATGTTGCCCTTCACAAATGATATATTTAAGTACCCACTTGGCTACAAATTTCCAAGGTTCAGGAAGTGAATTTATCCTAATCCCTTTTGATTTTCCCTTGGAATTTACTAGACATGAAGTTCTAGTCTTCTCATTACCATTAAAATGACTAATTAAATCACTAAATGAAATTCTACCTGTAGCTCTCATTCCCTCTTCTATAACTTGTATAATTTGACTTATAATTTGAGTTGTAATAGGAATAACAATGCCTTTCACAATTGAAAATTTAGGGGTGAGATTAGTGATGAATTCACTTACCATTGTTTCATTGAAACTCTAGAACTTTTCATTGAAAGGTAGCCAACCATTGGCTCTAAAAACTGCTACAAAAGCTTTGTCCTTATGAAACTTTACTACATTCTTTGGCTCTGATCTTGTCTTCTATCCCATTTCTATGAAGACTTACAAATAAATCTATTCGTTTAACTCTAATTGGGGTTTAGACTTGTCTTTTGTTGAAGTCTGTAGATAATAAATGGTTCATATGAAACACTACAGCTACATGAGTTCGTAGTTTCGTATGATGACTTGATACAATGAAGCGCCACATGTTTCTATGGAGTGTGCCAACCATTTTGTCTATTATTAAACATTGGGTGAAATGATGATGTGTCACTTTGATAGTGACAATGATTCATTACTTCATTCAAAACCCTTTTTTATGATGTCCCATTATTATCATAATCGATGACTCAATTGATGATATCAAAGCTACACACTTATCCATACACCTTTGGCAGCTCAGTTGCAAGCTTTTTCATTATGACATGTGCCATTCCATTTTGGAATATTAAAATTTGGTTCATCTCCATAGAATAGTGTCTTAATCAAATTGAAGATAATTAGTTAACTAAACATAGATAAATAAAATATCTCTTACTTACTTTAACCTTAGATGTATCCTTTACTCACCATGTGTCTTGAACAAATAAGTTTGCATAGATTAGTTTATTGCATGGAGATGACCAATCATAGTGACATGATGTGATTATATATATATATATATATATATATATATATATATATATATATATATATATACAAACATACACACACACACACACACACACACACACACACACACACACACACACACACACACACACACACACACACACACACACACACACACACATATAGTTTTTGCCTTTTGGCTAGCCATTGTTAGTTTTCTAGCCAAATCCCTTTTTGCAATGCATAGCCAACCAACAAGCTGGTTTTTTGGACATGCATTGTCAATAGTGTCCTTGGAAGGATTTTCACTATTGATTTTTTTTTAAAATATTGAAGGATTATCAAGGAGCATGTTATATGGAAGAATTAGAGCTCTCCAAAACAACTACTTGATCCTTTACTTTTTGAATAAATTCATCTTTATTGAGAGGTTTTTGATAGAGCTTCAATCTATGTCCATTGACTAACAAATCTCTTCTACTGTCATCAATAGGTATTAGCTTAACAAAACCATTTTCATAGACATGTTCAATCTCATAAGGTCCCAACCACCTTGTTTGTAGTTTTCTTTTAAACTATTGAAATTTAGAATCAAACAACAGTGCCCAATCTCCTTTCTGAAACTCCTGTTTCTTGATTTGTGAATCATGCTAAATTTTTCTTTGATATTGTACCAGTTCAATTCTTTTTAGTGCTTCCATCCTTATTTCATAAAATTGATTAAGCTATATGAGTCTTTCTTTATATATTTCTTCTAATTCAATTCCTACTTCTATAGTTATTTTCAAAGTTTGTAATTCAAATTCAATAGAGAATAAAGGCTTCTTACCATAAACCAATTCATAAGGTGAAAATCTAGTTGTTGTTTCCCAAGTAGTATTATAGGCCCAAATAGCTTATGATACCTTATCTACCTAATTCTTTTTGCTAGAATTAACAACCTTGGTAAAAATGGTTTCTAATTCTCTTTTGGTGACTTCAACTTATCCACTAGCCTGTAGATGGTATGGAGATATTTTTCTGTATTGAGTTTGATGCACTTGCATGAAATGATTTATCATATTTGACATAAACTATAGTCCTTGATCTAAGACTATTTCCCTTGGAGCACCAAATATTTACATGATTTTGAAATATAAGAAATTAGCTACCATCTCTTCTCTTACATGAGTTAATACTTCCACTTCTGCCCACTTGGTCACATAGTTTGTACATACTAGGAGATATTCTTTTCCTCTAGGAGGAACTACAAGAATTATAAAATCAATTACCCATTTCTTAAATGGTCCTAAAACTAAGTGAGGATGAGTATACATATGCATCTCTAATAAAAGAGTAGGCTCTCCAATTCACTGACAAGCATCATATTGTCTAACATATCTTTTTACTTACTGATGAAGATGAGGCCAATAATAGCCTACTCATAGGATTTTATGTGTGGTTCTTTGAGCTGAGTAATGACCTCTTCCTGGTTCATCATGACAAGCTCTGATGATATCATAAGTTTCACCATTTGTCACACACCTACAAAACACATGGTTAGGTCCAAGTTTAAATAACATTCTATTAATCCATTTAAAAGAATAACTTTATTTGATTAAACATTTCTTTTATTTTTGTAAAAATTACAGAGGAAACTTCCCTATGGTGAGGTAATTGGCTATATCAACAAACCACGAAGATTTTGCTAAAATATCAAATAGTTGTTCATCTAAAAAGTCATCTTCCACTGGTTCTTCTTCACCTATAGTATTTATTCTTGACAAGAAATCAACAACTATATTAGACTTCCATGGTTTGTCTATAATAATAACATTAAATTCTTGTAAGAGCAATAACCATCTAATAATCCTACCTCCCAAAATTGGTTTGTTGGTAAGATATCTAATAGCTGAATGGTTTGTATAGACAAATACCTTGTAGCCTATTATGTAGTATCTAAATTTGTTATTTGCATGGAATATAGATAGGAATTTCATCTTAGTTGTGGTGTAATTTCTTTCAGTAGGTGTCATGTTTTTTCTAGTATAATATATAACATACATGTTACCCTATTCATCCTTTTATCCAAGGACTGCTCCTAGTGTTGTATTGGAAGCATCTATGTATATATGGAATGACTTAGTCTAATCTAGTCCTCTCAATAATGAAGGAGTAACAAGTTTAGCTTTGATGGTCTCAAAGTCCTACTTACAAATATCACTCCATTAGAATGTACTATCTTTTGTAAGTAAGGCAAACGTAGGGGAAACTATTTAGCTAAACTTATCTATGAACTATCTGTAGTAACTATCATGTCCCAAAAAACTCTTAACTTTAGTTTGTGTTTGTGAGATGGGTAAGTTGGAAATTATTTAAACTTTCTTTGGATCAAATTAAATTCCTTTTATATAAATATGATGTCCCAGGACTATTCCTTCATCCATCATCAACAAATATTTCTCTTGGCTCAAAGATAATTGATGTTCCTCACATCTGATTAGTACTTTTTCCAAGTTGGTAAGAGATTCTTCATAAGTTCCACCATAAATAGTGAAATCATCCATATATACCTCAACACAATCATTTGTAAGGTCAGAGAATATTACTAAAACTACTCTTTAGAAGGTTGTTGGAGCATTATAGAGTCAAAATGGAAGTACTTGGTAAGCAAAAGTTCCCCAAAGGTAGGTAAATGTAGGTTTATCTTGATTTTCAACTACTACCATTATCTGGTTATACCCACTAAACCCATCCAGAAAAGAAAAATATTTCTTTCCTATCAAGTTGTCAAGAACTTGATCAATGAAAGGTAAAGGAAAGTAATCTCTTAATGTTGCTTTGTTTATTTCTCTATAATCTACACATACCCTTAACTTTGTATTTTTATTGGGCATAATTACCAAAGGTGACACCAACTAGCTGTCTGAGATGGGGTAAATAAACCCAACTTCTATAAATTTTTAGATTTTTATTTTGATTATTTCCTTTAATGTTGGGTTTATTCTTCTTTTTACTTATCTGACTAGTTTAACAGATTCTGTGTAAATGCGATGAGTGCATATACTGGGGTGAATTCCTTTCATGTCAGTATAATCCCAAGAAAAATCTTTGGTATGTCTTTCCAATACTTCAAAGAGTTGATCTTCCTCTTCATTTTTTAACTAACTATTGATGTTAAAAATCTTTCCAAGTAATATCATGATTAGTTTTGTACCTATGTAGTTGGATTCTATTTGCTTAATCTCACTAATCAATGAGTTTAGAGGACATGGATAAGGAAGTAGCTTATGAAACATGGTTACATTATCAACAAACTCTTTTCCAAGAGGAATCAATCTTGCTAAAGAACAATGGAATGCATCTAAGAAATGAGTTTGCTATTATTCTACCAATTTCCACACACTTTCCTAAATCAATCTATGATTATATGATGAAGAAGTACTAGAAGAAGTAGAAGTGAAGGTTTCAAAATTTTCTATCTGACCCAATAATCCTAAACTAAGACAATCCATAGTTTCTAGATTGATCGAGTCTGTAGCTTCCAGACTGGCAGAAATCATAGTTTTGGGCTGGCAGAGTCCATAGATTCTACTTATATGTCTCCATTCAATTCTTGAAAGTGTTTTTGAACTATGATCATGGCTAAGGAGGAAATATTGTTTAATGTTTTGTCTGATTCATCCACCCAAAATTCTTGTATCCAATTTGTTGATGGTTTTGCAGGAAGATACAAAGAGATGCATTTGGATTTTATCCCATTAGAAATGGTCATGTCTCCTAACCTGTAATCAATCAATGATGCTACAGTAGCCAACCATGGTCTTCTTAGGATTATGGGATATCCTAGATTCTCTATTTTAGGTTACAAAAACTTTGAAATCTACTAGATATTCCCAAGACTCTATTAGCACTTCAACATTTTCTATAGTCCCTTCTAGTTTAGTTACAGATTGGTCTGCTATTTGAAGAATGGTAGTTGTGGGTTGCATTTTCCTAAAAGATAATGCATGGAGAGTATCAGTTGTCATGACATTAATTGTTGCTCCCAAACCTACCAAGATGTTAGGAATTTCTTTACCTCTGATTGTAACTGTGATCACTAGGCTTCTTGGATCTGCATATTTTGGAACTAATAGTTTTCCTACTAATAAATCAATAACTTTTACATCAACATGAATGGTTCTTGAATATTTTGCTCTCCTTTCAAGTGTCTTGATACAAAGGTTTTTGATGTTCTTATTTAATTTAGGTATATCCCTAATAGCTTGTAGAAGGGGTACCTCAATATTGATCTTTTGCAACTCATGGATCAAGTTTGATTCTTGTTTAATATCAGTTTCTCTTAATCTTTTAGGAAAAGGAACTACTAGTGTAGTAGTGTTTCTTTTGCTTACTTCAGGGCTCATTTTGATTTTAGTGTCTCTAGTGCTTAATTGAGATGATTATATTTTTTCATTTTCATCAGGTATCTTAGAAATGAGAACTGAAGGTTTTTTTAATAGTTTTTCTTGATCTTAAATGTATGTCTGAACACTCAATAGCTCCAACATTGATTGTTTCTTCTTATTCATTAACATAAACAAGTGTTGGTTGTTTCTTTTTTGGATTTGCTATTAGTTGTGTAGGCATTGAGGGTTAATTGATTTGTCCTTATTGTTGAATAATTAGGGGTGGAATAGTAGTTTTCTATTAAAATGGTTTTCTTGGTTGTTTAAATTGTGGCTGTGGGTTCCACTATTGATTTCATTATTGATATGGCTATGGCATCCATTGCTATTGTGGTATGGTTGTGGCATCATCTATGGAGGTGTTGGAATCTAATCTTGTCCTTCCCATGGATTTTAAATTAATGTAATTTGGGGTTGATTCCAAAATGGTGAAAGAATTGAAACATTCCATGGTGCCATCCATAGATTAGCTAGATTTCTTGCATTAAACTATTCTTAAACCTAGTTTTGTGGGGCAAAGTTTTTTCTTTGAATATAATTTACTTCTTCAGTGGATTGGACTTGTGTTTTCATTTGATTCTTTAAAATAGGTATAAGGGTGTAATATTTGGTATCATGATCTATTGCATCACAGATCCCACATGATAAAACATTGGTTCTATCTAGGGGCAGTCTCTAAGGGCATGTTTCTATCTGCACTTAGGATAGTAGATTGCTAAGGGTTCTATTGCATTTGCCTTAGCTTGAAGGCCATCTAAAGTACTATTTAGTGTAACCAAGATATCTATCTTTAGATTATGAATTTTTTTCATTAACTTACCCACTTCATTAGATTTCCCCAACTTTCCTTTCCTAATTCTAGGTTTCATTTGAGAGTAATTGGTACAAAGCTCAAAAATATGATCGAAAGCTAGCTTATTTATATCTCTACCTCCCCATCAAATTTAAGGCATCTCTAGTGTCTTCATCTAATCCTTTCAAGAAAACCAATTTATAAACATATTCAGTGAGTGGATAATTTCTTCTTTTATGAGTGAACACGAATATATCCAAATAATCCTCTAAAGATGCATCCTCATTCTGTTTAATTTTGAAGAAATCCTCTTTTCTTTCTCATACTTGGTAGTAATCTTGGTATTTATTCAAGAATTATATTTCCATGTCATCCCATATTCTAATATAATTTCCAAGTAAACCCATGAACCATCTCATAGCTGCATCTTTAAGTGTAGAAGGAAATAGTTTTAATTTCTAGCTATTTATTGTGTAATCATCGGTTTGACATAACACTTTACATTCAAACAGGAATTGATTAGGATCTTATATAGATCATCCCCAAAATTTTCATAGATTATTTGTTAAAATATTTTTAATGGGGGTCTAATCATTAGGATCTGCAACAATAGGAAAGGAAAAAGTCCTTCCTTGTTGTGCCAATTGTTGATTTTGTTGGAGAGCCATTTATTCTTCTAATGATATTTCAAAGCTGAGATGATCTTCCCATTGAATATTTGTGGTATCAGTTATGGGTTGTTCCAAGTTCTCAAAATTTTCTTTAGCTATGGATCTTTGAAATTCTTCTTCTAAGTCATTGGAAATCTCTAAATAATGTCTTCCTGCAAGAGATTGGTCTTGAGGATTTTGTCCTATGGGACTTGCATGTGGCAATGGCCTAGTTTCTATCCCAGTTTTAGAAGATTCTTACGTATAGGTTGCAATTGTAACTTATAGTTCACTACTCACAAATGTTGAAGGAGTGTTAACTTGTGTTTTTGGTGGAAATTTTGGGATGAATAATCCTTTAGAATCTCTAGGATGATACATCAATTTATTAAATTTTTATGAGATTTTACAATTTTTTTTTGTGTTTCACTCTAGACCAATAATTATTACCTTACTAACACCTTGTGGTCCTTGGAAATAGTGCCAAAAATGATGAATGTCATCTAACTCCTCATTTAATCAATATTCAATTAATGTCTTTATCAACCAGGGCTAGTGTCCAAAGCTATCTACAATAAGGTATAGGATGGTAGATCTAAAAGGCTGCTTATGGGGGTGTTTGATTATCCTATTCTAGTTTTGATTAAAGAAAGCAATGTGTCCTAAACTACTTAATTCACACTTTTTCTAAAAAAAAAAGAAATCAAATCAATCTACTCTTTTTATTGAAAGTAAAAATCACACTCCTAATTAACAAAAGGAAATTTTATTCACACGGCTACTGTAAAAGAAAACACACTTTGCTTAGAAAATAAATGAAATAAGAAAATGCTTTTTTTTAAAACTATGGACTTGTTTTGATGTTTTCATAAATAAATGCAAACATTAACAAGATTCTAATTAATTATAATAATGAATTAATAAAATAGAACATAAATACTATACATAGTTCTTGGTTCCAAGGAGAGTGGGTCCTTGCTCCTCTCAGACTCAGGAACAAAGATTAATCAGTGCTAGGAACTAAAGTATTAATTCATAGAAATGAAATGATTACAATCTAGCTAAAACCTATATGCTTGTACAAATCTTATAATATCTGATTTTTGATTTTTGATTCTCTATTATTTTCATTGATGAAAGTCTTACACTTTATACTAATACAATCAACTCAAAATATGATGCAAAGAAATAAGACTCCTTGGTCAATCTCTTCATCCAAAGATAGGAGATCAGATTTCCAAGAGATCCAATTATTATAATGAAATAAATATCCTATCATATAATAGTCCTAAAATCTGATTACATATAATTTTATCAAAAGCAAGTCCTTCAAAACAATAGGTGATTATTTTCCTTATTTGATTCCAGCTAGAATGGTTCTCTCTTATCCTATCTGGCCACCAGCTTCCCCATTTGTAGCTTCATCTTTATAGAATTCTCAAAATTGGCCCTATAGAGTCAGAGGGAACAAGCCTATCGAGTTTATAGAAATGAGCTTGCAGAGTCCATAGAAATAAGCCTGTGGAGTCCATAGAAACAAGCCTATAGAGTCTATAGAAATAAGCCTGTGGAGTCCATAGTTTTGCTGGATGGAGATCAAAATGGAACATTAACTATACATTACATTTGTCTTCTTCCTAAGCATTCTTCAAAACAAAGATCGTTAAAACATGCTATGTATTAGACACTAATGACAAAGTAAAGGTTTAGTATTTGGTTCAATATAAACAAGACAAATATCTATTTTCCATATAATAGCTATCTAACAATATAAGATTTGTATAAGATAATATCCTTCGAGAGATGAATTGAGGGAAATAACATGTCAATAATGAGCCATATTTTGATCTCATCAAACCTGCATAGGTAAAATAAGTGGTAAAAGTGGTAGAATTAGAGTAGGCACAATAGGTCTCTCATATAATGTACAAGTAGATAACACTGACTCTTTTAGGTTCAAAGGTGGAGTGAATGGGGTATTACTCTCTATTGGTGGAGGAGAGGTAGGTGAAGAGGGTTCCTCAAGAGGGTATAACATAGGAATGATGTTCCCCTCAACATATGGTTATGAAATGGGTAAGGTGTGGTCTTCAAATGGTAAGAGGATAGATAACATTGGTGCAAAAGGAACTAGCAATACAGTCTCCTCTAATTGTAAAAGGAGTGGTAAAGGAGGCTCTTCCTCATTTGGGAGTGAAACAAGTGAAATAGGCTCTTCTACTTGAGGAGGAAGAATGGGAAAAATAAATGCCACTGACTGTGGGGGAGGAATTAATCAAATGGGTACCTCCTGTTGAACTAGAGGTAAATGAAAGACCATATTAACTATATGGATATTATGATCACATGAGTTAGTCATGGTCTGAATAATATTTTGATTGGGTGAATGGTTAGGAAAATATTGTTTTAACACATCCATATTTTGATTAGTAGGTTCATTAGGATTATCCAAGTTAAGATCACTCTTATCAAGCATATCTTGAATAATGTTCTTAAATATTTTATAGTTATTAGAATTGTAGCTTTTAAGTTGATGGTAGTTGCAAAACTCATCCTCCTTATACTAAGTTGGAATAGGATGGGAGGGGTCAAACTATATAGGAGGTTTTATTTGAGGAAGAGTTATGACACCTTGTTACAATAACTTTTCTAGAATAGAAGTATATGACTCTCCAATGGGAGTGTATTGCCTTTATTCATATCATTGTTGGAATTACTTGGTCAAATTTTGGGAAGTTGAGGAATTAGGTTGGTTTGTGGTTGTGGAAGAATCTAATTTAATGACTAATGCATTGGTGGAGCCTTTAGATTTTTATTTAAAAGGAGAAGTTTTAGAAGAAGAGGAGTCATTTGATTTAGAATTGGAATTCTTAATACACAACTTGACTCTACCTTAATCTATAGCCCAAATCTTGAGTTTTCATGCCATTGTAAAGGCCTCATCAAATGTGTAAAAAGTTTGTAATCAGAATGTGGATGAAATGTGTTTAGCACATGTCCTCGATAAGAGATCAATAAACTTAGGTTACGGTAAGGAGAAGGAGACTTGATTGATCAAGCCTCTATAGTGAGTGACAAAATTTGTGATAGACTCATCATCAAATTGTCTAATAGAATAAAGCTTTGTAATAGAAACATTTTTAGAAATGTTAATAGAGAAATAGTCTAGGAATATTTGTGTGAGTTAGGTAAATGAGAAAAGGGAGTGTTGAGTTATAGAGATACACCAATCTAAGGTAGCACCTAAAAGAGACATAGGGAAAGTGTGAAGTAATAATACATCATCGTGCACTATTAAATAACAAGTATGTCTAAATTCTCACAAATGTTGTTATGGGTCCTCTTTACTCTAGAAAAGAGTAAATTTGGGGATTTCCCATTGGCTTGGATAAGGGTGAGTAGGCACAAAAGGATGGATAGGTTCATTGCATATTTGGTCATAAGATAACACTTTCTTTGAGCCTAAAATGGATGTCTCTAGATTAGACATATTGTCCATCAACATATTAATGAGGTTAGGAGGGGGATTGGTTTGGGAGATACCCCCTAAGTTATAGGGAACCTGATAAGAAGTAGAAGGAGTGTATGACATAGCTTGTTAAACTTGTGTTGGTACAACATAATGATAATGAGTCATAGGCTGGGGGTAAAAAGAAAAGGGGTTTGTCTCATTGGGTTAGAGACTATGCTTTGATTGGATGTTTTTATTATAGGTTGGGTTATTGGCATGGTTATACTAGGTGAAAGGTGAGTCATAACTTGGGTAATTATAAGTGCGAGAGTAGATGGATTAGGTATCACCAAATTCTAAAATGGGGTGAGACTTGACTAAACTACTTTTAGTTGTGAAAGTAGGGAAGTCATGCTAGGGTTTAGGTGGGATTGGGTAGTTGGTAATGCTAAACTTTAGACATTTTTTATGGTTGAGTTAATTTTCAAAGTGGTGGTTTGAGTAACCATGGGGTAAATAGTGGAGATAGATAAAATTGAAGTTGTCTCCATTAGAGAGGCTAACATACCATATAGTGGGTCACTCAAAGAACTATGGGTTAACTCATGGAAAGATAATGCTAAAGGGCTACCACATTATGATCAAGAAATTTAGCAAAATCTTGATATCCTTTAGGCACAATGGGAATTTGGTTGGGGCTAGGAGTATGATCTATATTTAAAGTATACTCCATGATAGAATCAAAAAAAAAGGGGAAGATAGAAGTGGTTTCTATCTTTCCTAATTGGTAAGAAATTTTGGCTTGGGCTCACATAAATATGATGTAAGAAGTATAAATAGTCTTAATACTTTGTATTAGTGACATAATAAGGAAAACCTAGGTTCCGGTGTAGGTAAATAGGTTATTTTAGCTTGTTATTTTGAGCAAACTAAAATTACACAATCATTGACATCAGTTACTTGACCGATGTTTGTAGTCAAAGTTTTCCAACATTAGTGGGATTAATAGATGTCGATCGGATAAAGTCTATCGACGTTGGTGGAATTAATCGATGTTGGTCACTATGATATCCTAAGAGATGGAAAAACCAATGTTTTATAAACTTAGAGGTAGAATCTAGGTAAAACAAAGGATACAAGAGGTCTGTGTAAGAAGAAAGAACACTAAAAAAACTTGATATAATAGGTTATATAACTTAAGTATTACAAATAGTGTTGATTTTGTGAATCAATGAAAAAACATCATATTCAACTCCAAAATATATAAATTGATATAAAAGTAGAAAAAGAACATACAACCACTAATTATTAACTCCTAGAGATTAATATTAGTCTCATGTTGGCTTATGACTTAATCAAATAGTGAGAAGAGAATTTGGTTAATGAAGGTAATAGAAAACAATCTAGAGCTAGTTTCAAGTTAGTTTTAGTATTCAAGAGGAAATCTATGTTAGACCAGGTACATGGATTATTATAGGAGCTTGTTCCCTACACTTCACAGACCTAAAGCCAAGACAAGACACTTAGCCAAAATATACCTTCTACCTAGATTTTATACTCCACTAGAGAATGGAGTGGGTTCTCCCCTTGGTGGTGAAATCTAAGTAAGATAGCTGGGTAGGGTAAGGTGATCCACTAGGTGATGAAATCTTGATGGGCCTTGTCTTAGGTGAGTTTATATGTTTGTTTTTATGAGTGTGATCTGGTTGTGTAACATAGGTGCACTACAATTGATTCATAATGCTTGTAATTAACTAGGTGATCTAATATGCAACAAGAAAACAATGAAGTGCAATAAGTTTTAAACCCAAATCTGAAATGGTTAGATTTGAATGAAAATAATGATGAAATAGAAGTAGAGAATAAAATTAACTATCCTAATGTGCATACAAAAAATAAATAAATAAGATATTCTTTTATCTTGTAAGAAAAATGATAAATTACTTTTAGAGGCAAAGAGAAAAGGAGAGTGGTAAGGAAGAACAAATTTCAATTTAATGCCCTTAAAAAAAAATAAAATGTTAAATTTTTGGCTTTGAGAGAGAAAAGAAGGAGAAAGTGAAAGAAATGAAATTTTCACTATAATGCCCCTATATGAATGCTTAAAAAAATAAATGAACCTAAGGAAAACTCCAGGGTCCCACTAGGTATGCTAGAAACGTTGCACTAAAATTATGTCTATTTCAAGTCTAAAGAAAAATAGAGAAGGATAGAGGTAAGTGATTAGAATGAACTCAGATTGGTTTTCGCACTATATCCAAATGTTTTGAACACTCTTGTTTAGTTGGGGAGGACTACCTACAGGTAAGAAAGCACTATGAAAAAAATATCTATTATTAGATATATGAGTGGGTTGTCAAGCTACATGATTGTTCCAGGAAGTGTCAAACTTCCTTAAAGATGACAATCAAATTTTGAGAAACAAAAGAGTAATAAATATTAAAGAGAGGAAAAGAGAGAGTAAAAGAGAGATATGTTACCATTTCTCACAACCTAAATGTAGTGGAGAGTAACAAAGTGCATGTGGTATATTTAGTTTATATTTTATAAATTGTCTAGGTAGGTTTTAGAGAGGTTATTGGAAATCCACTGTTATCAACATCAATTAGGCTACCGAGGTCAATGAGCAAGTGTGATCAATATCACTTGGGAAACTGATGTCGATAGGGGCAATAATTTTCTAAGAGCTTGTAGAAGGCTTTTTTGGGTTTGGGAAATGGTTTTGGTCAAGTCTGGAAGGTTGGGGAGAGTTGTGAGAGAGAGTATTATTTGGATGGATTTGGTCAAAGGTTTGGTGTGTTGGAACAAGGGGAAATAAGAAAGGAAGATTTATAACTCCTTCATGAGGGTTCAATCAAGAATGCATAAACTAATAAATAGTAGATATAAAGTGATTATAAAGTAACTACTTAAAGACTTATAAAATAAGTGATGTACTTAGCTGAAGAGGTAATTGGAAGATAAGTATCGAATGGATGGATCTTATAAGGCTTGTCGAACCAATGCCTTGAATAGATAAAAAAAGCATGTGCTGCTAGTTCTCAAGAGCTTGCCTCTTGATTTGGATTAACTTTTACAAGGTAACAATAAGACAAGATGTGGAAAGTTAGATGCTAAAACCCTGCATATGAATAAAAATTAGTTTTCTTGATTTCTGTTGACCTAAACATTAGTTTAAAGTTTGGCTTATGTAACCAACATTGGTGATCCCATCGACATTGGCCATGGGTTGACTGACATCAGTGGCATAAGAAGAGGTAAAAGCGATATTTGTATCCTATTTTCTATTCTTTCTCATGCCATGTGTGGTATCCATTAGGAAATAGTAGAAATGAGAGGTTAAGGACATAGTTGGTTAGGAATTTATTTTTGGGGTGAGAACAAGTCATGGGTAGTTAGGATAAGGGGATTAAGTCTTGAGGTGACTCAGAGGGTAAGAATTAGTCTTAGGATGAGGTGGCTAGGTAAGGTGGCATAAATGGTTTTTAATTAACATAATTAAATATTTTAAATTAATTAAATGTCTGAGGGGTAAAACTCATGGGTTAGGAAAGCTAATTATTATTATTGAAAAGGGGTTCAAGGGGGGGTTTTGACATAGGGAGTTACACGTATGTGTGGCATAATTTTGGTGTCTATAGGTATGATAAGTCTAATGTCTAATGCTATTATTTTAAGAAGTATGGATGTTATGCTAGTGATTATATAAAGGAGTATGACATGAATATGTAGAATTCAAATTTATCCCATGTATAAGAGGTTAAACTTAATATGAATGCAAAATTTGGAAGCTTATTCATAACATCTAACATTGTTGAGAAAAGTGGTAAAGAAACATGGTACTTGGATAGTGGCTATAACAACCACATGAGTGGGAATAAATAAATGTTAAACCACATTTATGAGTCAATTAAATCATAGGTATATATGAGAAGTAATGAGAAGGTTCTCATCCTAGGAAAATTAAGTATTTTTATCTATACTAAATAAGGTGACAAAAGCAAATTCAAGATGTATATTATGTGTTTGAGTTGAAACATAACCTAAGCAGCATAGGTTAGCTTATCCAAAATGGATATAATGTAAAATTTGAGAATTAATAATGCATCATTTTTGAAAGGAGTGGTTGAAATATGCATATTATAGCAATTAAGATGACAAGCAATTAAATGTTTTCATTGAGAATGCAAATTGATCTCATAGCAACATTAAAAAAGTAATAGTAAATAAGTCTATTATTTAACACCTTAGATATGGGAATTTGATATTTGGTTGCATGAACCTCCTTCAAAAGAATCAAATGGTGAGAGGGATAACCATAATAAACAACCAAACAAAGTGTGTGAAGGATGCATATTGGGGAAGCAACATAGTAGTGCATTTCCCATGGGTAAAGCATCTAGACTTGTGTGGTATAATAAATACTCCCTCCTTATCCAGTAATTTCTATTTCATGAGATTCATATATGACTTAAACCAAAAAATATGGGTCTACTTCCTAAATAACAAATTGCATGCATTTGAGACCTTCAAAAAATTTAAAGCCATAGTGGAGAAGCAAAGTGGCCACTATATCAATATTTTGAGGATGGATAGAGGGGGAGAGTACATCTCTAGTGAGTTCATAATTTTTTGTAAGGATGATGGAATCAAGAAACAATTTATAGCTAGGTATACACCACAACAAAATGGTGTGGTTGAGAGGAAGAATAGGATCATCTAAGAGATGAAAAGGAACATGCTAAAGGCAAATAGTTTATCTAATAATTTTTAGGCTAAGGATTTAGTAAAAACCATATACATGTTGAATATTTATTGAATAAAGAGTGTTAGGGACATGCTCCTTCAAGAATCATGGAGTAGCTAGAAGCCTAGTGTTGAACACCTTAGAGTGTTCATATGTGTTACATATGCACAAATGCACAAGAAAATAATAACAAAATGTGATGACAAAGGTGAGAAGTAAATTTTAATAGGGTATCATGACCAACTGAAGGCTTACTATTTATACAATACCATCACCATATATCTCGTAATCATCTAGGATGTTCAATTTATTCAACATAAATCTTGGGAAAAGAGACAAAAAGAAGAACAAGTACAAACAAGGGCTAGTGGACACTTTATTGAAACTAAAACAATAGGTGGCATACCCACCCATGCACCAAGTTGGATTTATATTTCATAGAGAGCTAATTAATATAGTGGAAACAACCATCAATAAGGTCAAGGATTTTTTCATGAGTCAACTTCATCCTCCTCTACTTAAATTCAACACCTAGCAAGGACAAAGAGCTTGCAAGAAGTCTATGAGTAGTCAAGGTATGAGAAAAATGAAGATGAAACAATGAATTATGATCTATTTTTATTAGTTGATATTATCTATTATGAGGAAGAAGTCAATGACATCAAGTTGTGTTAAGAAATAGATGAATAAATACATTCCATAGAGAGAAATGAGACTTGGGATTTGGTTGACCTTTCAAAAGGAAAAGAGGTCATCGGAGTCAATTGGGTGTACAAGACAAAAACCACTCCAAAAGTCAAGATAGAGAGGCATAAAGAAAGACTAGTGGTTAATGGATAAAATCAAAAGCCTATACATGAAAAAAATGATATGTTTGTACTCATATCAAGGCTATAAATAGTGAGGGC
The DNA here is from genome assembly GCA_037957365.1 of Torreya grandis. Lineage (NCBI taxonomy): Eukaryota > Viridiplantae > Streptophyta > Pinopsida > Cupressales > Taxaceae > Torreya > Torreya grandis. Next base: position 111,058 of record JARHVA010005671.1, on the reverse strand, counting down.
AATCATACCCATTGTTGTACAATATGAATAAAAAGTGCATCAAATGGATGTCAAGTCAACCATCTTGAATGGATTTCTAGAATAAGAGTTTTATGTGGGATATCCACCCAAATATGATATTATTAGGCATGAGAACAAATTATATAAGATGAAAAAGGCATTACATGGGCTAAAAAAAGCCCCAAGGGGATGGTACAATTAGATAGATTCAGACTTGTTGAGTAATGGATTTAGAAAAAATAAAAGTGAGCTCACTCATAAATCAAAGAAAGAAAATGTGATATTTTTATTATTTTTTGATATGTTGATGATCCAATATTCGCTATAAATGTAAATTAGTCAATAGGAACGTTCAAAACAACCATAAAGAGGGATTTTGAAATGACCAATTTAGGTCTACTGAAGTACTTTCTTAGTATGAAACTCAAGAAAATGGATAATGGAATCTTCATATGCCAATATAAGTATGAAAAAAAAATATTGGATAGGTTTAGGATGATGGACAACAAGCCAATATCTACACCAACTAAGATAATTTTAATGTTGTGAAAGATGATTTTAACAATAATGTATACCCCATATGCTATAAGAGATTAGTAGGAATTTTAATGTATTTGAATACAACTAAACCAAAAATTATGTATATAGTTATCCTCATATTTAGATTCATGGAAATGCTAAAGGAGACCCATTGGCAAGTAGGAAAAAGCATATAAGTGTACGTGAATAGAACAAGAGGATATGGATTTTTGTATGTAGCAACATATGATTTTTAGTTAGTGGGCTACATGGATAGTTATTGGGTCAATAGTCTCGATGACCTAAAGAGAACTTTAGGGTATGTATTTCATCTTGGGTTAATACTCATATCTTGGGCTTCAAAAAACCAACCCATAGTTTCACTTTCTATAGTTGAAGTAGAATATATAGTAACCAATGTAGTAACATGCCAAGCTATATGGTTAAGAAATGATACTTTTAGATTTGCATGACGAGTAGAAAGGATCTTATAATTTTTTTGTGATAATATATATTTCATAGTATTATCAAATAACCCCTTCTTTCATGGGATGAGCAAACAAATTGCAATCATGTATCACTTCATTTGAGAGTTAGTAAAAAATCATGTGATAAAACTTAAATTTTGTAAGTTAGATCAACAACTAGTTGATATATTTACTAAGTTATAGTCAAAATACATTTACACACACTTAAGAGGAAGGTTAGGGGTGATTAATTCCATAACATTGGGCCTACAAGGTTTTATGTTGGCTCTGGAGTCCTAAAACCAAGATACATACTTCAATAGGGTAGCTACAGACTTCAATAGTCCATATAGGGACTTCAATATGGTAACTATATAATTTAACAATCTATGTATAGATTCCATTAGGGTAGCTACAAATTTCAACAATCAAGCTATGGAATTTAGGAGTGAAGCTCTGAATATGTAGAGAATTATTTCAAATGGATATAGGAAGATAAATAAAAGTTATAATGATGTTTTACAGGTTGAGAAAAGTTCATCTAAGCATGGTAGGAAGGTCAAGAAAAATGGGGAGTCTTAAAATATTTTATTTTTCCTTCCTACCTAACTACTTAACAAGCTCTGAACTATGATATTAATAACAAAAAACATTTAATGCATAGTTTAAATTTGAAATTAGACAATCATTTGGAGTTTTTGGGAGGAAAAATGGTGGTAGGTGAGAAGACCAACTATATAAGACAAAAAAGTGTAGAATATTAGTTAACAAAACTATAGTTGAAAGAGACAAGGAGAAGAATGGGCAAAGAATATTGATGCAATAAAATTCAGAGATAGAACAACCAAGAGAGAATATAGCCTAGAGAAAATAGGTAGAGAGGAGTAGAGTATAATGTGCACAAAGAGATAAAAGACAAAATAGAACAAAGGAGAAGATCTTTTTGAAAATAGTTAGAGATTTAAAGTGTCAACATTGAAAGAATAAAAATACATTTTTTTGATAATATACAATAGTAAATTAATTAGCCAATAGAAAACCATCACAAATTTTTTTGTAAGAGTTTATGAACCATTGTAATTGTAGGTATTTATTTGTAATAGTTGTTTTTAGAATCATTTAGTATATGAAAGTGTGTTTTTTATTGATATAACTCTACCCTCCCATATTTCATCTTTCTAAGCATGCTCATTTTGTGCATTTCCAACACTGCTATCAAGCTTTGAGATTAGTCTAATTTTTTTAGTTTTTTATTCTACCCTTGTCCACTTGGGCCTACATTCTATTTTCTATCAACATACAGGATAGACATTAAGCAAATGGTCCTCCAGCATCCCATGGCCAACACTAGTAAGATGCCATTGGTCAAGGCAATGATGACATTGAAAATTTAAATGAAATATTTGGATGCTACACTATATAAGGTCTATGAGAAGATGAAAGGAGAGGAGGGTATTAAAGACACTATAAAGCAGATTTATAAGGACACAACTATTATTATGTAAAATAAAAACACACTTCATGCCTTGGATACACGATGGAATAGATTGAAAAAGAGGGTAGCGATAGCTATTGTAGAGTATAATGGTCTAGAAATTGGTGAGTTGCTCACCATATTTTTAGATGTTTTCTATAGCTGATTAGTTATTTTAGGAAGAATAATTTAAGTAGTAATAGGGGAATGTTGGCTCCAAAAATTTTAAAACATTTCCCAATTGTGGAGCCTCTAAGTTGAAGTGCTAAGATACTAGTAAAGGTTTGTGTCATTAAACATGTTAGAATGAAATGGGAACACCAAATCTATTAAATAATGAGTCAAGTGCCTAAGGAAAAATAAGGAAATGGCAAGTTAGAGAATGAGCTAAACACCTAAGTAAAAAGTTGTTATCGATAAGAAATCACCCAAAGCAAACCACATGGAAATGATAGATTGACTAATTGAATCTTGACCATGCAAGAACAAAAAGGAAAGGATGATATGTGGAATTTGCATAAAATAGGTGTCATAATGGATCAATACACTTGGTGATCTACATGATTCATGTGTTGAATATAATTTTATGTTCTACTCATATTAAATGACACAATCCATTGAGGCAGAGAGATCTGTATCATTAGAGGCAAATGTTGCCATTTTGTTTAAGTAATATATAAGATCATTTAGATGAATTAGGTTACATGGTAGAGTATAATTGTAACAAGAAATTTGTTTCATCATAACAAAAATGTATGCCATTGGGTAAGATGTATATATTTTATTATGTTATGAAGGTTATATTGTGTACTATTTATGAATGTTATAAGACAAGGGTTATTATGGATTAATATATGGTTGGCATGTTTTTATTAATATAATCGAGTGCTAATAAATGTTTTATTTGTGTTAGTATGTGTGTTGAATTGTATGAGTGGGATATTAGTCATGTGCGTAGTTTATTCAAGGAGTCCTCTATCACCAAATAATGAGATAGACTCGGATTTATGAAGCACTTTAGATGATACATGGTGCAAAACATGATGTCTTCTGGTAAGGGTGACAATTTGACACTCTCTAGTAGATTCTAAATGCATGGCTCTTTGTTTAAGCACAAGAATGATACCAAAAATGGTAGCATAAAAATAGCTAACAGTATCTAAATATTAGTTGAGTGTATTATGAATATTAATACACTCATATATGACATGGTAGAAAAACCTAAAAATATTGAATATCATTGAAGAAGTCTACACAACTCAAAATTTGAGAGGATTCGATCATATTTATAATAATATAACATGTTTTAATGAATATCAAAGTAAAACATGCAATATTTTATCTCTAAAAGTATGATATTAGGGTAGAGCTTAACTATCATGTGCCAAGTCCTAGTGTGTGCTAGTTATTGTCGATCATTGGGGGGATGGTCTTCATCAATTGTCAAAATCTTATGACTAATCATAGTTAAACCATAGTTAATTTTCATGCTAATGTCCACCTTCTTTCTAACAATCCCTACCATAGTCACCACCACCTTCACCACTAATCAATAATCACCATCATGCCAACCATGAACCATGATTGTGTAGGTGTCACTAAACTTGTCACGTGGCATGAACCCAGTATGGCATATGATTCATTCAATGGTAATTCCATATTATCATGACTTAATAAGTTGATAATCATGTCTTCTTATAATTACATTGATCTCTTATGGCTTATTGTTAACTAGGTAATACCAATCCTAAAGTCTAAATAGATGTCCTTCACCATTTGATCACTGCTAGATCTAAAGTGGAAGGAGATATCTCAAGTAGAGATGGTCAAAATAAGGGTGAAGAAGTCAGTGTTTAATCCCAAGTTTTACACCAGTCAAACATCAAGGTAAATTCTAGGTCAAAGGTTTTATCATTTTGATAGAGTCATTTGTAATGATCTTGATTATTCAATATATGCAGAAATACCCTTAAGGTAGGGAAACACCATATAATACTCCTTTAGGAAGGAATAACTCCATAATGTCTCTTCAAGGGGATAACCTCCAATATCCTCTTACCATAGAAGACTCAATGCTTACTTGATATCTTTACCATGATAATCATCTCCTATATATATACATCTATCTAACCCATGGATGGGTAACCTCCTAATCCTAGTGTAGGCTGACCATTACCTAATGTACTAATTCCACAAGTTACTCTATTATTCTAATATATATTGTACCCATATAACTAAGGGAATGTGTGCCACATGTCGGCATCTCCATCAACCCATATAAAATAATATATCATATCCCTAGGTACATAGCATTACTTCCCTCGACATGTTTCATCCTCAAAACATAGGAAGAAACCAAATAATGAGTGTGCTTCAAATCATTTCACACTTGTCTCCAATCTCGATCATCTAGCTATCCAAATGTGATCTTGGTAGGTGATAGATGTCCAGTCTTATTTCCAAATTACATTTTACTCCTCTAATTTCATTCATGATCGTAATTATACTGCTTTGGTGTCCAACCATAATTATTCCTCTTTTTATTCCATGCACCATATTCCGCTGCGCTACTCTGATTCCAACCATGACCATAGTAGGTATTCTTCCATACATAGTCATAGTGATTTTCCCATTCATTCCATGTGCCATAGTATTTTTTATTTAGATTCCATGCATATCCAAGATGATTAGAAATTTGATTTCTTGTATAGACAAAATGATTGTTGTTATGACACTTCCTCACCTGGTTCCATGATTGTTTCCTCTCATGATGATGTGGGTGTCTATATACCTCAACCTTTTCCAGTACCTTGACCTTATCCACCTTTGCTTCTACATATTCCACCTTTTCTTTCTTTGTCACTTGAGTAGATGAAGTGTTCATTTGTAGTGTGTCTTTATCTATATCATATGAATCTTCATCATGCTCTTCATCACCTATTTCCATCTCATCCTCATGATCTACCTAGATTATTATTGGTGCCTTTTTCACTATGATATCTTGTAAAGTGATCTTCTTTTTCCTGTACCAAAACTTCATGAACTTTTTTTGAACATTAATATTCATTTTTCCCAAAGTCTCTAACTAAGGATATCTAAGAACTATATCCACATCATCCAATTCTTCTTCTTCTTCTTCATTTGTTTCTTCTTCTATTACTTCTTCTACTTCTTCTTGTTCTTCTGATAATTCTTCTATTTCTTCTTCTTCTTTTTTTGCTTCTTCTTCTTCTAATGCTTCTTCTTTTTCTACTTCTTGTTTTATATCCCAACGATCTAAAAATATCTATTCCATTTTTGTCCATGAAGAAAACCTTTCTGTACAGCTCAATTGATCAAACCAATGTAGTGCAGGCCCAAATAAAGAAGGAAGTAATCATCTTTGCCCAAAAGTTTTTGTAAAATGATTCTCTAAAAGGAGCCACCATTCTTTAGCATCAATATCATCTTCCCTTGAAAATGTTTGCAACTCCATGATCCTTAAAAAATTAGGGTTCAGGAAACCCTAAAATGTCAAAATGGATCCATAAAATCACAACAAATCACTCCAAACAATTTTAAAAATTCTAAAATTTTGATCGTGCTTCTCTTATATCTACTTACATCTCCAGTAAAAGTTTCAAATAAAAATTCATTATATTTCGGAAGATATAGTGAAATTATTATAAAACCAAAAATAGCAATAAATCCCTCAAAATGAATCAAAAAATCTCTATTTTTTTACTGTGACTTACTTTAAATATTCTCCTATCCAGTAAAAAATTTGTGGAAAAATTTGCAACCATTCAAAATTTATTGATGATTAAAAAAACTAGGGTTTCATTCCATAAATTGCCCAAATCGAAGCTCTGATACCAATTGTAATGATCTTGATATTCAATATATGAAGAGATACCCTTAAGGTATGGAAACACCATATAATACTCCTTTAAGAAGGAATAACTCCACAATGTCTCTTCGAGGGGACAACCTCCAATATCCTCTTACAATAGAAGACTCAATGCTTACTTGATATCTTTACCATGATAATCATCTCCTATATATATACATCTATCTAACCCATGGATGGGTAACCTCCTAATCCTAGTGTAGGCCGACCATTACCCAATGTACTACTTCCACATGTTACTCTATTATTCTAATATATTGTACCCATATAACTAGCTAAAGGGATGTGTGCCACATGTTGGCATCTCCATCAACCCATATACAATAATATATCATATCCCTAGGTACATAGCATCATTCATCACATATTTTTAGGCTATTCATATTTAAGGATGTATAAAATGTTCATATGACCCTACATAAAATGGCATAGACACAAAAGAGAAGTATGAAGACAACTAGACTGAATAAAATGACCATGGCTCTTGTCATTAGAACTGTACACAACTATAAGGAACTATTATGTTGTAATTCATTCAAATGGCTTCTTAACCATTTTTAGAATTTTACAAGGTTTGTATAGGCTTATCATTCTATTTCATTCTCTTTGAGGGTTTTTGTATGCCCCTATTCAAGGTAACCCTTGCTTCTCTATATATTATGTCTTAACACACAGTGGTCTCCATGATTGTGAACTGTTATTATGAACTCTACATATCTTCAAATACTTAAATATCCACAAACACCTTAGAGAATGAGAGATATGCTTATAATCAATATTCTTGATTTTCCACTTAGTTTACAAGTTGTTCTTCTCATAAGAAACACATACTCAGTCCTCCTTTTCATAGGAAATAAAGTTGTATTATTCAAACACAAAATATCCTTTAATAGATGGTCATTTTAAAAGACAAAATAAATCAAATATCAATGTTACCTTATTAAAACCTACATATGACCCTGCACAAAATTGAATCCCTAACTTATTTATGATAGATGCATTCATATTTGTGATCATATAAGGGAAAGTAGACATTAAATAAGATAAACAAGGAAATAAATCCTAGAGTTTTTGATAAATGTGAAAAAATTGAATCCATAACTTATTAACATAGACAAAATCCAAAACATATGAAGACAGAATAGGTATGGGTAAAAAGGGAAAATGCTTTAGATAATGACATTCATAGTGTGTTCATAAGCCTCCTTTGAATAAATTATTTAGATGAAAATACAAAGAAAAATAGTGAAGATTGTAATAAATCCTTTAAAAGGACATCTATCTTCAATTTACCTATACCTACTATTTCTCGGACCTTGTTTCTCCTTGTTAGAGGCCCACCATACATAAGGTTAAGCTTGCCTAGGATTTTGTCTCTATTAATAAGTTATTTTTATACATAAGGATAAGTTCTTATGTGCAAGGTCATATTCACTACAAATTTATAGGAAGAGAGTTGTTCAATAGGGTAGTACATGGTGTATAAGAGCCTCTCTAGTATTTTCCAAGCTTTAATATATTTACCTCTATTTTTAATTCATGTGGTTTTATTCAGCATTTCATGCGTATTTATGCTTGTAAGTGCCTAAATGTACTCTATTCTTTGTGATGGGGTCATCATGTATATGTGCTTTTAAGTACATTGCAAGTGTTACTCTTATCATATTTCATGTGTTTGTGTAGACTTCCACAAAGTAAGAGTGTGTAAATCCATGTTTGTTGTACTCCCATTATAGGGTGTATAAGAGCCTCTATAGTATTTTACAAGATTTAATATCTTGATCTCTATTTTTAATTCATGTGTTTTTATTCACCATTTCCTATGTACTTATCTTGACAAGTGACTAAATGTACTTTATTATTTGTGATGGGGTCATCATGTATGTGTTATTTTAAGTACATCAAAAGTGTTATTCTTATCATATTTCATGTGTTTGTGCAAATTTCCATAAAGTAAGAGTGTGTGAATCCATGTTTGTGTTTGTTGTACTCCTATTGTAATATGTAAAATATGTATTATTGTTGACTCCTTAATTAAAAATGTTCAATGATTTTATTAAGTATTTCCATCAATGTCTTTCATAGAAGCTGCAACTGAAATTAATTTCTTTGCATATAATCTCCATGGACTTAATATTACAGGCTTCAAAAATATTATTGCTAACCTTTGAAATTTACAATAGGCATGTTTTGGTTCTTTTAATTTTTTCAAAATGTAATGTATCCATTACATTTTATCTATGTCATCTACTGCATATAAAGGTTTGTTTAGCTTGTCCTTGAATCACCACATGAGGCATTGCCATATTATATAGATTGTTTCCAAATGAATTGGTATATTAAGTTTCTATACTATGAAAAGACAATCTCTGATTTGGAACGTTACACTATCTACAAAAAATGTAATGCCTTATCATATGTACATTTCATTATTGGAGGATTGTAATATATACTTGTAATATAGGGTGTCAATTTCATGAACAATGGTTTCCCTAATTATTTCATGAAGGCTATGTTATATTTCCAACTAGTTAGATTATCCTAGCCAATGACACACCATTGTAATATGGTAGTGACCTTTACGATGATTTCTATAATCATTTCATTTGTAAGGGTTAGTGTTGTAAAGCATATTCTTAACTTGTTTGAATGCAAGTTGTTGTTTTTTGGAAAATAATACTATAAATGTTAAATGTTGTAGATTTAAGATGGATGAGTGGGAATTAGATGATTGCCTCAAATAACTTTATGCTGAGACATAACAAATGGTATGCATTTTTAGCTACTATACTTGAACATGAATTTGTGTTGTATTATTTTTTGTTGATGTTAATCTATTGTGACATGCATTATGTTAAGAGAAAGAATTTGATAAAAAGTCCTCATTGCATATAAGTTCTTAATTTAGACATTCCCCTTGCCCCCTCAAAGATTTAATGAAGAAGTTATGCATATAATCAATAATTGGGGATGGTATTCCCATTGTTATGAGATAACCATCCCCTACCTGTGAACAACTAGGGGTGAAATCTCAATGTAAGATGGAATATTTATCAAATAAAGATGTAAATAAGGGGATAACATAGGTAATTTTATTGATTGTCCATGTATTCTCAATGTTTGCTTTAATATTATTACCACATATGTAAAATGCTCAATATTTTCAAACCATTTATCCCTCTTTTGATTTAATACATTGCCCTTTTTTAATAATGTAGGAAGATGGGTGGATCAGACTGAAGGTGAAGGGGGTGTGCCCAAAGCACCCAATAACTATTTCTCAAGAGATGTATGGGAACCTTTGGCTACCCTTAATATTTGAGTGCTCCTCATGTTGAATAATATTTATTTCTTCCCTCTTACAATAATCAAAATTAGAATATTTTTGACTGACACACCATGTATTTGTATTTGTTCTTTTTGTTTTGTGTTTTAGTTATAAGGGGTGGAGCAGAGCCACATGGATGTGGTTGATAGTCACCTGCATAATGACTTCATCCCTATAAATGTCCATATTTTTGTACTCTCTTTTTAATTTTTGATGCTTAATAATTATGAACCATGCATCCCTATTTTTATATGTTATATATTTTTTAATACTGAAGGAGGAGGGGGTGGAGTAGACTAAAGGTGAAGAGGGTGTCCCTAAAACCTCTAATGATTATTTCTCAATAGATGTATGGGAACCTTTGTCTAACCTTAATGTTTTATTATTCCTCATGTTAAATAATTTTTCTTTCTTCCCTCTTACAGTAGTCAATATTAGAATACTCTTGAAACACCATGCATTTTTCTATGTTATTTTTGTTTTGTATTTTAGTTGGAAGGGGTGGATAGGAGCCACCTGGATGTGGTTGATAGTTACCTACATAATGACTTCATCCTTATAAATTTGCATATTTTTTTACTCTCTCTTTCATTTGACATGTTCGTAGCCCTGTGTTTATTATTCCATATATGTTTATAATTGTACTCACATATATATGTCCACCTATATGGTAGGAGGAGGTGGATTCATATGACTTCGATGACAATGATGATGAGGATGTTGATGATGATGATGGTGGTGATTGGTTTCCAGATGCTTCATAATCTAAAATGGAGGAAGAACAAAATAATATAAGAACATTTAATTGTATTTGATGGCATTATCTTATGTTTATTATTTTATGCTTTTAACATTTTATTATTTTTGATGACATTATGTTTTGTTTATTGATTTATGCTTTTAACTTCACATCTCTTCCTTATTGAATGATAGTATGCAGGTGAGTAAAAAATTAAGGATTATGATATTGTGAGGTAGAATATGCACATTTGCTTGTTGAGGCCATGAGACACATCTAGAGCTGATGGTGGCCATCCATATTGGTTATGATATGGACTTAATAATCACTATCATCAGATTCATGGTCGATAACTTGTTCCAAGGAGGTCCCCTAGGTGTGCCAAAAGTGGGAAATGTAATCTTAAGGGAAGATAAACCAGAAAAAGGCAAATAAAAAGGATTTTAATACATCAACCCTTAAAAAATTAGAGCATTAGTAAGAGAGATAGGTTGGAAATATCATGGCTGGCTAGGAAGGATGTGTCAGAGTTATGTTATCTCAGTGAAACAATTTTGAAGTCTATTAATGAAAAAATGGGTGTATATAATTCAAGTGAAAACTTGGAAAGGATAAAGGAAGCATACATTCAATGAAGAGAATATCATCGACAAATTGAGCGAGAAAGAAAATGGGTAGAGTAACAACAAGGTGTATGCAATAATGGACCTCAAGTTAAATGCATTTTGTTCATTTGATTTCATTAATTTAATGTTAAGTTCAATTCATATTACTCAATATTAACATTGATATTTCCATAAAAATCACCATTCTAATTAAAAAGGGACAACCCTCAAGCCCATTCTAGTCATGATGATCACATGCCTTTGAGAGAAATGCATTTCTGAAATGGTTGATATGGTCATTGGGGGCTGTAATAAATTAAAGTACACATGATAGGTTACCTCAAAAATTTATATTAAATTTATTAGAATGACTACATATTATATTCACTCTTCTTTATTCCCTGTACCTTTATTTAAACCTTTCCATTACATATTTTGATAGTGCTATATATTGTTATTGCATATAGGCTTTTGGTGGAAATGGGTTGGTGCAGTCATAGGCATGGATGGAATATGTTTAGGATGTATCATAGTTACTTATTATTTACCAAAAAATAAAAATTTTATTCTTCATGTTGGTGTCTTATTCTTGTATTTTTTCTAAGATTTCTAAACTACACAATTTCAAATGTAGGTGTCTAGGGTAACATGCATATATATGCATTCATGTGGTTGACTGCTTCCACTTGTTTGTCCATTTTTAGAGGCCTAATGGCCATGACATGAACATTTATATTACCTTGTAGCTACTGCTTTGGACACTATTATTTATATACATACATTTTGTCATAATATGTATGACATGTTTGATGTGTGGTCAAACATATTATTTGGATAGGAGATTTGAATGCAAGTGTTTTGTTTCTAGTTTATGCTAGATATGTAGTTTTTTCTTTATATAAAATGTAAGTAACCATGGTGGGAAGGAGTGCAATATAATATTTGTATGCATGGATTATCTCTCTAACATTCCTTTGTCTCATATCATGTGTTTGTCTATTCAAGCAATTGACACAATAACTATCAATATCTATGGCTTGCAGTTCGAGGTAGGGGAGTAAGGGTGAGAAGGAATGGGGCAACACTCTAATACATTAGAATGACCATGCCACAGGTAAAGATTTCATACTCTAATATAATGATTTCATTATTTTTATTTAAGTTATAAAACTCTTTATGTGTAAAGAAATTATTTGTAATATAAAAAAAATTGGATGTCTTAGCTTTTGAATATTCTCATGGACCCTCATTTATGTCTAGTTTTTTTAGATTTGCAATGTAGAAAATATTAAATGCTATCATTGAATTCATGTGTATCATATTTTTTGTAGATAAAGTCCCAAATATAAAAGAGAATGTGGCTTTCCAATTTCCCAAATACACGAAATAACATATCACAAGGATGAGATACCAAAATACAATGGGTGTATAAGAACATCTTGGTTTGCAACTATCTCTAGCAGATGCAAAAAAACATTCACTCAAGGAGGAAAACTAGTTTTTGATAGATATCATTTAAAGTGTAAGGGAATGGTTATCAAGTTTGAAATTGCATTGGTTGATAAGACCAGAGAGGTGAAGAAGTTACATTACGCACTTCTCATACTGAGGGATGAAAAGATGGATGCTGAAATAAAGTTTTTCAATTTACAAGTTGCCTATACCTACATAAAATCTCTTCATGATACAAGGGTAGAGATTGTGTAGGCCATGCAAATGAATCATAAAGGAGTAGTTTCCATATATGAGCATCAACTACATATTTTGAAGGTGGATTTATATATATTATTTACATAATCCAATGGGATGTATCCCAATAGACATGGTATTCTATACATGAATAATGATAATTAGTTATTTGCAGTGACTTATGTGTCGAGTATTACATGATGTATGCTTATGAATTTAGATGGAAATCAATTGAAACACATGACTATTCACATTTTAATCTACAAAATTTATGTTTATTTACCACCAATTTCTTACTTCATCTTGTGTATTTAATTTTATTATGAATGAATGAATATGTTTAGAAGTTGTTTAACCAAAAAATACATATTGACTTCTTATGAAAATATGCTATAAATATACATACTGAAAATAAAAAACATTTCCATAAAAAATATAAACTTCTCCCTAAGTAGATAACATGTGGTAATTACAATCTTTAGACATGTCATCCAAATATTCATAATATTATTAATAAACATATGGGCTATGTCATCATGGATTTTAAATTCCCTCGAGTGGCTTCCTGTCATGTTTTTTTAGTTTCTTCTAATCATGTGGATTATTTTTTATTTTTAAATATAAACTGAGAAAAAATGAGTGGTAATTACATATTTTATAGGCATTTTTGGAGCAATGACATTTTTCTATCAATTGTAAACTTGCTTGATCTTGTAACATATAGGCTGGATTATTTATGAATGTTCATAAAAGATGGTATGTCCTAAATGCATAAAGATTGTGTGTATGTTCTGAATGCATATATGCTTGGTTCTCCTAAGAACTATTTATCTAATTCTTCAAAGCATTGGCTATTTGGAATAATTTCTAAATAAATTGAGTGCTTTGTTAAAATAAAGGGTAACATTTTAGGATTTTCTTAAGCTATAGTGAAATAAAATATAGATGTATAGTTAAGATGTTTGATACTTATATATATTACTTATTTCATCCATTATATTATTTAAAATTTTTATTAATATTCAAAGGCCCTCATGTGTCTTGAATAGGTCTCTCTGTCTTTCAGTTCAATGATGAAAATACTAGGCCTTTTGATCCCACATAGAGAACTCTTACTAGCTATTTGAGTTTAGGAAAAACTAAAAAGTTTGGAAGCAAAGAAAATTATTTAAATACTAAAGGGGATGTTTATGAATCTAGAGAAGTAGATATGATGTATAGGTAAGGGGAGAAGTATTCATAAACATCATTATCTGGTTCTTAATCTAACTAGTTACACTCACTTGATGGTTTACTCTTACAAAAATTCACATTCAATGCTTCATTTGCTCTTCAAGGTTCCATCTCCTTCCATCATTCCTCTAGGTTCTTGGGATTATTAGCATTATTTTACATATAATTTTCCTTTGTACATTTTATATACACTTCTTGGATTCATTAGACATCTATCATGTCACCAACATTCACCCATGACTCACTTCATAACACTAATCTAACTTTTCATACAATTCTATCACTAGCTCTTAGGTCTAAAGGACCAATCTTGATTTATGTTCACATAGATCAATACTTAGTAATAGATATTTATATTTTCTCTCATAATACTTGAATTAACCCATTACAACTTTCAACTCACCCTTAATTACTTCTTTCCACACAGTTCACTCTTCATGGTTTCTCTAGGCTAGTAGCCCTATTTTGGATGTTTCTCCTTTGTGTATCTATTATACAATATTTTTTAGAGGTTAATGGTTTAATATTATCTCCCTCTATTTGGATACAACTTATTATTAAGTTTTAAGAGTTAGTTTACTCCTCACCATTTTATTAGCCCTTTATCTCTACATAATTAACCCTTTTAGTCGTAATTTTGCCTAGTTACAACTCAGTTGGCTAAATACATATGAAATGAGTCCATAGAGGGAATTTTTTTTGAAATAATATTATAATATTATTTCCTTTTAAATAACCAAGTTTCACATTTTTATAATGGTGAAAATTATCCAAATTGACTAGACACTAGTCTAGGTTTTCCTGCCCTGTATACAAACTTGAGAGCTACAAACTTTTCTTGAAAAAATTTCAAAGAATTTAATAAAATTTTGAATGGTTTTTAGGATTTTTATTACCCTAATTCAACTCATATAACCTTTTAAAAATAAAATAAAATCCTTTGTTCACTCTATCTAACTCAATTTCCCTTGGACTACGTAGATTATAAGGGTTTCCTACAGGAGTGTACCCCTATTAGACAATTAACAATAATGTTTCAACAAAAGAGAGATTATAAACCAATTAAAACCTCCATAGTGAAATTAAGAACATGTTTAATAAGCTAATAACTCACTGATCATATGGATTCTCTCACAGATCAGTCCTTGTAGTCATGAAACAATAATGTAAGTATATAAAAAGGGCTTGTATATTGTCAACTTCCATTTTAGGGTCTCTTCAAGAATTATAATTAAGATATTATCTCATATTATTAAAATAAATAACTTTCTATAATAATGATCTTACCTCTCTCCCAGTGTATATCCATTCCAACATCTACCAAAATAGGGGTTATGGACTATGTAACAACATTTATCCTTTTTTGAACTATGAATAGAAGCTCATTACCTCTCTTGTATTCAAATAAAAAATATTTCCCTATACAATAACAACACATTCATCTCTAATCATCATCTCATCACATAGCTAATTGATGTCTTAAAGCCTAAGGATTATCTCATTTTATTATTGAGACAATGGTCTATGGGGCCTTAAGGATTTAATGGTCCATTTTATTCTTAATCTCACCTTATTAATTATATTATCACAATTATTTTAATGTTTTTACCTTATAAAACTATAAAATGATGTTTTCCACACTAAAATCCAACTCTGATCTATAACCAAACATTTCAATATTTTCCTTTTATGAGTGTAACCTACATCCCTTATTGGTTGTCTCCACCAATCATTTAACAACCTATAACTCCACATAAATATGAACAAATAAATGGACTCAAAGGCCTTCGAGGTAAATATACAAGATTAAAAACAACTCAGTATAGTTCTATAACATCAACTTACATTGCTAAATTCCTTCTTTATTCATTATGTTCAACAAAAACACACAATTTTGATCCATCTAGACTTTGTTATCATTCTTGAGGAGTATCATCTAGAAGTTGTTCTAGTGGAGGAGCCACTATTTAAAATTAAATAAATGGTCCTAACACTATATATATTCACTCAACTAATAGTTTATTCAGGTATTATCAACCACAAGATCATTTATATGATTTGGCATATCGACCTACTATAGCAAAGCGAAACATGTTTTGTGAGGAGTCTGTGATCTTAAAATGCTTAGACAGTAAAACTAAGGTATGAAATTTAGAATAATTAAAACTTACATGTTGATTTATCTAAACTTTATATTCAATAATTAATAGATGAAAGTTATAAAAAATACTCACTTTACTTTACAATATTTAGCCAAAATGGAAAACTATTCTATAAAATTGGGTTCAATCCCAAATTTCATTCAAGGTGCTTATGATCTAGAGTGACATCATGATAAATATGAAGCCATTAGAAGTGTTTGAATCCATTTATAGTGCTAGATGAACATTCCAATGAATAATCCAATACTATTCAAGGACATGAAAACATAGACTCATTTATGTCTTCATTCATTTGATCATCAAAACATTACATGATCAAATTATCAAACAATATTATAGACAAAAAAATATGTACTCCTTGTTGGCTCCAAATCTTACACCCTATAAGAGGGTGTTCAAGTCTCTTCCATATTTTGGAAACATTGGACTACTTCCAGGTGTGTGGGGAACCTATGATGGAAATAGACCTCTAGGATTGAAATGGCTAACTCCTTATATGTGTCTTGATGTACTGGTCACCTAATATAATACTTGATTATGTGAAAAGAGATAGGAGTTTCATGAAATTAAAATATTATATGGGGGTGGTACACCATGAATATATCCACAAGATTACCATACAAATACACTAAGAGACAAGACTCACAAAACTAGCTTCTACCTCTTAGAGCACTCTAACATTAGCATTTCAAACATGAAGGTGGAATATATGAAAGACTACTCAAGGTGAGTTAAACAAAGATTAGTTTTAGACACTAAGGATAATTTTACACTTTAAAAAAAGACTCATACACTTAACAACAATTCATGTGACCTATTAGAATGAAACAACTTGCATCAGACATGGAAGGATTGAGAGGAAGCAAGGATTAATATCAATCACTTGAATTTTCATTATATATCTCTATAAACACTTATAAAATATAGTTTTTAGGATTAAAACCATACTAAATATATTATTTTAAAGGAAAATTACAATATCAGCCCAATAGGGCTTCACCATACTACGTTTGTTCTTTTACAATGCCAAAAAGGCCAAAATTTATAGCAATTATGTGTGAGAAAAAGAAGAGGAATTTCAAGAGTTACTTGTACATGTATAAACTTGAGAAAATTAGTTAAAAATTCATGTGAAAGATATATGGGGTGATCCATGTAATGTCAGGAGTTACAAGTGTCATCTCCAATCATCCAAGCCTTACAAAGTGGCCAAAAAACTCCTTTCCTTGCACAAAAAATTACCCCTCATGATTTTCCTTCCAAAAATACCTTATCACTAAAAATTATAAAGTTTAATGATGGCTCTAAGTGATAGGGGTTACTAATAGGTCCTCACATGCATTGGGGATGTCTTAAACCACTCATGATCTTTTGTTCATGCACAATCATCCATGATAGTCCCAAAATGGCCTCTCTTTAAGTGCCTCTCACACTTGGCACCCAAAACCTTCCAAAATATACCATTTTATCCATGTACAAGGGGTAATTAAATGTGTCCAAGGTGTCCATAGTATTATTTTCAAGAAATAATCCTTAAAAGGCTTCCCAAATAGAGTTTCACTCTCTTTTACCTAAGTTTTCACTATCTGTCCATTAGATTGGCTGAAATAAAAGAGGTAGAAAATAGGATTTTGATCTAATATAGTTGATTAAATTAACATTAAGACTTATAAAATGTCCTAAACTCTCTCCCAAAAGTGATTTGGTCTCTTTAAAGTTTTCCAAATCTACAAAAGACATAATTTTGTTAAAATAAACTTTGTTATACCATTTTTTTATAGGTGTGGTATAGATAAATTAAATGGGGAGGATCCATATATATTCCTATACATAATAAAATTGGTATCATGCCATTTACCTTTCATTTGGATGCTTCATTTTCCTTCTTTTCCCAATCGGGTCCCTCTAGAGGGTTTGCAAGGGTTTTGGAGTCACCTGGACTCTTAAAATTTGTTCATAGACATGGCACATTATAAATATATCTCAATGCCACTAAAATATTCTTATAAACCCTCCATAACATATAAAAATACCTTATGGTCCCATGCATAAGTTTATGAAGGTTTCAAGCACTCCAAGTTGGCATTCAAGCTCTTTTCTTGCATTTTGGTAGGATTTGAGCACATTCTAAGCCAAAAATGGTTTCTTGATGGATTTAATTATAATATTAAGGCTTATAAACCTCTAATATACTTAAAAAAACATTTTACAATCACTATAATATCTTATCAAGATCTTGTAATGAAACTTAGCCCCTAATTTGGTATTAGGCCTAGACCTTGCCAATAGGCTTGCCTGTAACCTGATGATTAAAAACTCTTTGTTAACCTTATAAAAATATAATATTTATCCTACACATCATATAAACCTACATGAATTTTATCCAAAACATTTCAATGTTTTACAAAGGCTAAACGTGAAAATGACCCCTCATGAGGGCTTAGGCTCATATCATGCTTATCTAACCTACCTATAAACCTCCTTGTCTAGACTACCTTATTTCACTTCCAATATTATATAAAGGTTTATTAGGTTACCATGGATGTGATATATATTTTTAAACCATAATTTTAGGTATATTTTCCTTCTGGTCACCTACTTCACCTATTTCCATAGAGTTGTAGGGTCTATGTAAGGGGAAAAAGTGCCTCCTATTTGAGATAAAATAGGGGGAACTTACCCTATTATACTTGAAAATTTTACCTATTTAAGAGATTATTTAAATCATTATGGTAATACTGACTAATTTTAAACCTTTAAATCCAAGCATAAGACCTCAAACTTTACACATTTCCTACGCAGACTTATGAACAAGGCAGACTGTGAGGGTAAACAGGGTATGAGACTATGTTTTATGGAAAATGGAGGTTATTTCCATGACCTATTATTGTGTATAATAATAATATATGTATAAAAACCATATAATATTTATCAAATGTATCTCTCCAACAATTTTACCTCTTAAACCATCACTATGCTCTTGCAATGCAAGACTGTCTACAAAACCTTGATTGAGATAATTTCTCTTCTTCACCTATCTACTATAGGTTGTTATGGATGTATTAGGTATTATAAATGTAATTTTACATTAATTTTTGTTCAAAATAGTTATTTTTATTCCAATAACCTGCTCACCTTCTTGTCATATGCCTCAACTTTAAAAAAACTTTTCTTAGCAAGACTGTGTTGACTGCCTTAAACAACACTGAGGAACTTTGTCCTACCTGTAGGTGCACTTGGGCCATTTGAAACTTTTTTGAATATGATTTGATTATTATTTAAGGTTATTATATCAAAAAAAATCTATTCACATTAAAATATTAAAATAAGGTCCAAACTCAACCTTCCACCTCATTGTTTGAAACCTTACCGTAGGTGTTCCTTCCCAGGGTTATGTACAGATAGGGGAGAGTACTTAGGGGTCAAAACAATGCACACCACCTTTTCTCTGACATCTTGTCTCATGAGTGTCCTTTAAACCATTTGGTATTGTTACCCCTTGATTTAATAGTCTAATACTCTCAATATTAAGTGCAAGGTCAATTTTCTATCAACATCTTATAGGTTTCACTATCAAAATCTAGTGGTTTCTTGGGCAACTTTGGACTCCAATTATTCATACTTCACTCACCTTTTGAACCTAAAAATTGGAATGGGAATTTTATTTGGTAGATAATACTAAACCAAACAAACAATATAATTGTAAATTCCTTTTTTCATGGTGTATTTTATTCCATAAAAGCTTAAGGACCTTTATTTTGGTCATTTTGGGATAATGAGCCTGAGTTTAGTCATTTGGATTTTAGCATGGTTTTTATTTTCATTTTCCACTCTAATTATTTAAAAATGGAAGTAATGATATACAACATATGATATGAATTTAATAAAATTTCTGATTTGTGTTTCAACACATTAAAAATGGCATCAGAACTCTTCAATTAAGGCACATGTAGGTAGTAATGGTTGTAAGCAGGGCAATGAGAAGAATATGAACCATATCCATGTTAGATGAAATATTAACAACATGATGTCCTTTAAAAAATTAAAATGATTATTTTATATCCTATGAAGACTTGTGTAACATCAAGATAATTTCACCTCACATGATACTTTTTTGAATATATGTAGATGCATGTTCCAATGGCCACCAAACTAAAAAAGTTGTATATGACTGTAATTCTCACTCTTCTTGTACTATATGGAGGATTGATAACCAATAAATTTTGATAAATAATACATAAATATTTAAAAACATTAAAATCACCTTTATGGACATCCCCAAAACCTTCAAAAATCATGACCAAAGCTGAAGAGTAGATGGGAGTTGACTGAATATGGGAAACATAATCATTTGATCATTGGTTTAGCATTTCATGAATTTAAAACTTGTTACAACACATATATATTAATCCTCATAGGTTAAAACACCTGAATAAACCTACCATTCCTCCATTATAATGTAAAATCTTCCTTCACGGTGCCTGAGACAGTTGGAAGTGGGAAAAGACCAATTTGGAAGCATATACAAGCCTAAAAGACACTTATTGCATTCATAGGAGTTAAAAAAAAAATTAGAATATATAACCTATGGATAGGTCATTATAAACATGTTAAAACATCAAAACTATCAAAACCAAACACAAGAAATAGAAACTAGCTCAAAAGGAGACCCCTCATGGTTGTAGATGCATAAAAAAACTGCCTGGAGTGTTAACAATATTTCATAAAGGAGAAGCTATTAATATAAGAAATATTTCCATGAAATTTAAGTATACTAAGATAAATTTTATCCACCAAGACCATTCTTCACAACTCCAAATGTACAGTCCACACCAAGTGTTTAAATTTGACCCTTCTTGGCTTGCAAAGAGAAGATAAAAGAAAAAGAAGTTGAAAATGATATTTTTGAAATTTTATCAGAAATCCAATCATGGAAATGAAATTTTTGAAGTTAAGAGACACTCCACCCATGTTTTTATCTTCCAGTGAGATCATCCATTCCATACATGTGCCCAAAAGGGTTGAAGATCAAGGAAAAACTCCCCATTTATGCACATAACTAGTTATTGAACTAAATCCTGATAGATAATAACATATATTGACTTCTTACATATTGAGAATCACATTTTTGACAAATATCTTCCCTTGAGAGCCTGTACAAGTCATTAAATAGGCTAAAAATATGGCCAAATGACACTTTTGACACATGAAACATGGTAGAGGATCAATTAATGACTTAGAAACACCTTAGGAATCCTAAATGAAAATATTAGGACATTTATAAAACAAAATGTGATTTTTACCATGTTTGAATAGGGTTGACCAACTTTGACGTTAGTTGACTAGGCCAGTATAAGGGAGATAAGCTTAGACCCAAGTTAGAGGAGGGATAAGTAAGATGCTTAGACCATTATGAGACCCCTATAGAACATGTATAAAATTATAAAAAAGTTTATAAATGTATGGGTTTACCAAATTTGACCAAAGGTCAAATTTTTTCAACACTTTTGGTTATAAAATTGTTCTATTCACTTTCTTTAGCAATAAATTAAACATCTTGAAACAAAACCAATTATAAGACTAAAAATTGTTTAAATATTGAATACATTATTTATCAATATTGAAACATATTTTTATAAAATTATTCTATTCACTTTCAAAAGAGTCACTTTCATTTGATGGATTGTAGTCACCATTGCTTTCACCTATACAACACGCATGTAAAAAAATAGTGGTTATGTTCTTGAAATACTTTGGCTTGATTGGATGAGAGGAAAATTTGTGTTGTGGGAGATTGCATATCTCTTCCAAAATGCTTCATATAGATGCACCAAATAAAGATTGGAGGCATGAAAGAGGTTATTCTGAACACTATATAGTTTGAAACACAATCATAATGGAAGTTTGGCACCAATGAATATATTCTGTACTTGATCTAGATGCACATAAACATCCAGATCATTAGACACCTTCATTGGTAAAAAATTCTCCAAGAAGGGCCTTAGATACATTGGAATGTCACCAATAGAACCCCACACATCATGAAAAATGGCATCATCATGTGGCCATTCATATGACCACTATATGTTGAAATCATGATCAAGTCTGTCCATGAATATCATATACTCATAGCTCTCCATAAGAATGTTTTATGATGGATATGCCATGTTGTAATGTAGGATAACATTCACCCACTACAATCCATCAAGATTCACAAATTTTTTTGTGCTTCCAAGGCCCCTCTAATTGATGGAATTGGCCACCACACATCAGATTTCATGTAATGTTTGTTGTTTCACATTTAGCTCCTCTAGTACATTTGATTTTTTCCATATGAGTTTATGAATATCCTCTCATGTTTTTACAACACTCCCCATGTAGTATTAATGTCACTTGACACATAATTAAAAAAATAAAATAGTGATAATTTCAAAAAATAATTCACAAAATATAGTTAATCATTCTTCATGTAGTTAATCAACATAGTAAGATGTTTTGTGGAGTTTAGTAAAAACTAATGTAATTTCAAATGCATAAGAGAATGTCAATTAAATGTGGTAGTCAAATGCATAAGAGAATGTAAATGAAATTCAATTTCATGCCTCAATTATTTTTTAACTATCTACATTCATGTAACTAACAACTAAATAGAAGAGAACAAACTACCATGTCAACTACCATGTCAAGTGATGCAGGAGCATCAAGCTAGAAAGCACTATTTTTGAGTTTTGTCAATAGAAGGTAAAAATTTGGTCAATGTTGAGTGTAAATGTGTGTGATGGACCTTTTTTTTTTTTGACCCAAACATCCATTTTTTATTGACATGGAAAGTGTTAAATCCCAATATTGGTTTTCCTAATCTTCTATTGCTAGGGCATTATTGCTTGACTAGAACTACTTCTATTGATTGTTGAGTACTGCAAGGCACAAATTTGATTGTTAACATTTCTTAAAGAGGTAAGTTAAACACTAATTCTATTTGATTGATACACTTGATTTGAATTGTAACTTAATATTTTTGACTACTATACTTGCTTTGACCAAGGATTAATGCTACTTTTATTTTTGTATAAGTTGTTGTAGTAAGGTTGGCTATAATAATGTTAGTCCTTTTATTAAATGCTAAATTCCAATAAATAATACTATCCTAGTTTGATCAAACATTCACTACTGGTATGGATTTTGTATTAGTTATGTAATCCTCATCTATATGTTGGGTTATCAAGAAAAGAGGATTTTGCTTTGTAACTACCAAAGAACCATCATTGAAATTGGCTACACAGGTAGTTGTACTTTAGTTTTTTGGTAGAGGAGAGAGAAGAGAGATAGGAAGAGATATAAAAGAAGAGGGAAGAAATGTGAGAATGATAAAATGGTCAAGAACCCTAAATAAAGGTGACCAAGTCCATTTATGGACTATGTTGTAATGAAATATTGTATCAATGAATAAAGATATGTTGATTATCATGTTGTGTCTTTTTTAAGATTTATGGATTGTTCTTTGTATGTATTCACTTTGTTTCAAGTGAGCCTTGAAGGCCATATATATACATAATATATATGTGTATGTCTTCAATTTTTGAGAAGGCTATAAGTATAGTCAATAAGGAAAGTGGTGCAGAGGATGATCAACACTTCAATAAACTCCTTCTCTAACCAATGTTCTCTCTCTACACTTGGTTTATATGGTCCTTATTAGGTTCATAAACGCTATGTTTGTATTTTATTTTTATTATTTTTATTATTCTCCTTATGGTCTCTTGAGACCTTCCTTCATATCAACAATACCCTTCTTAACTTATTCCCTATCCATTCTATACTTCTCCCTTCATCTAGTCTCCTCCTAGTAGCCTTTTAATACACAAATTCTTTATGTATGGTATGGTATAGATTCAAAACATAAAAATAATTTCATTTGAAGATATCATTTATGGTCCTATTACTCTTGACCAAGTTTTAATATTTGATTCACTCACTAGATCATTGTTTAAGACACTTTTTCCTCTTTATTAAGACCTATTAGGCCTCTCTAGGTCTACCACAACCTTGTTTACACATAGTACTCTATAGAATTAAGAATAAGTACAAGAGTGACTTGGAAACCTTAAAGTCACTTAACACTAGTCTTAGCTAAGATATATACAAAATTTAAAAGACTTTTGATGGTTATAACTAGTTTTATCACCCAAACCCTACTTTTAGGGTTATATGCACATTGTCAAGCCCTAAAGCATTCAATTTTATCTTAATTATTCTATGGAGAGTTTCAAAATACCTTTAATGTTTCTTAAGGTTTGTCTCATCATTATTCATTGTCCCAAATCATTAAAGTTCCAAGAAATGGTTTCAAAAACTTGTCCATGGTTGATATACCCATCAACTCTTACTTAATCTTATCAAGTCAAGAAATACACCTCTCAACATCTCTATAGCATCTTTTCCTATGTTCTGTGTACACAATGGTAATGTACAAGTCTTCAAGTGTTTTTTTAATGTCTTATTTTGGTCTCAATGTTTCTATTGACCAAATTTGACCCATTAAGTCAAATTGGGACACCTATAGGTAGGAAATTGATTTTTAGGTGTATTAGGTATCTAATATTATGTCATAAGATGTATTATGGGTCATTTAATGTCATTTCATGTCACATTATCCTTGATCTTTCTAATTTTAAATATTTATGTCTGTTTGAGTCATTTTAGGGGTCAAAATAGAGCACTAAATGACTTGTATATCCTCCTTGGTAAATGTGAAGGTGTTAAGGGGTGATATCACATGACATGTGTCTTATTATTCCTTAATAAACTATTTATAACTAAAAAGTGGCAAGTTCCTTAGAAGAAAGAGAAATTTTCTTGGAAAAGGGAAGATTTTGGCACTTGTATAACCCATAAGGGAGTATGACACATGGGAGAAGGTTTTGAGATGACTCTTCAACTTAATCAGATCCATTTACACACTTGAATTACTCTGAAAGTGTCAAAATTAAGCTAAAACCAATTTTCTCTTTCTTCACCCTTCCATGCATAGAGAATCAGTCAGCAAGTTTGTACTTGGTATGGCCAATAGGGGAGGTTTTAGACAAATTTCTCCTAGGGTGTCTTCTACACTCAGCCAGCTTCCATTTTATGTTTGGTTTTGGAAGAATGGTGACCTATGCTTTATGAACCATTCTTGAGAAGTTGACCTATCCAATTTTATTGCTGATCTATGCACCCTATAGGTTTTTATTTGGTTTGGAGAATTTTGTACAATCTATTTTCTAAGATTGATTCTAGATTATGTTGGCTCCCTCATAAAATTCTCTCCATGCTTTTTTAAGTGTTTCAAGGTGTTTTGATATGTAAATCATCTCATATTGAAAGAGAATGTATCATTCTATGTTGTAGGTAGGTTTACACTATCTACAAAACCTTCATGCTTTGATAAAGGTTTAAAAGGGTGGGGATAGGTTCATTATCATGTCTTAAATGTCCACTTGTTCTCATATAACTTTAAATCTCATTCTCCAACTAATGGTCTATTGTACTGTAGTCATAACTACCATATACAGTCAGTTTGCTATATGACTACCATATATAGTCAGTTAGATGAACTATGTAATGATCTGAGACATGTCCATGGAGTTGTCATGGATTTATTAAAATATTAAACATGCATTCATATCAAAATAAATCATGTTGATCCCTTTCATTGGCATAATGAATACTATAACACTAATCACTCAATCACCATTACTCAGTCTGCACTATGGAACTACACCTATAGGTGAATATAGAAGAGTTTAGCATTGAAAATGAGGTGGAAGGTTTGTATTAGGATTTGAAAATCCTTATGTTTCATTTTAATATACATCTAGGGGAGATCAAATTATTGTGAAGGCAAATTACTTCAATACATAGACTATTTCATACTCACTATCTATATGTAACTCACAATGCACCTACAACCTCTTGTGATGACACTATGCTATAATGAGAACATTAGTGGTGGTTTCAAACCCTTTTCATTGTGAAGAGTACATTTGGGAATATTGAGATATTTTTACAACTCATGAGAGGCTAAAAAACATGCACATTGTCCACACTCCCCTTTAGTGTCTATACACATAAGAAAAACCACCTACATGTGTTACCAAAAATAGATAGGGAGTCATTTTTAAGTGTCAAAACAAGTGGTCAAGTTTTCCATAGAGCCATAACATGTTGAAATGATCATGGTGGACTTCCATTTAGTGTTATATTACTATGCAAGTTTAAAGATAACCTTCTAACATGAAGTGATTGAGTTTTGGGACATAATCCCCAAAATGTGAAAATAGAGAACCTCACCATTTTGGGGATGACATACAATAAGGTTTACAATTAATTTTATGAATTTTGATGATTAGTGGAAGTCAATTGTTTAAGATCTCAAATATGCACTTTTATGCATTGAGTTAAGGCAACAATATCTACAGGATTAAAATCCTTAAGTGAAATTGCATCTCAAAATGACAATACAAGGCATATATCCATGTTGGAATGGTACTAATAGGGTGATAAATATAATAATTCTACAAAATTCATAAAATAAAGTTGAGAGGTAGGGTTTTGTCCTCATAAACACCTACAGGTGTACCTTCCTCTAAAAATGTGTTCCTACAACTGGCTATGAGATTCTATACCATCCATAACAAGGACTAAGTAGGGAAGCACTTAAATTGATTTATAAAATATTATTCCAAGTGTCTCAAATATTCAAAGGTGATGTAAAATGTTTTCCAAAGAGAATCATCATATACATGGTCTTACTCATTCCAACACAGTTGATTGTGTTTGATTGAGAGAGGTAATGAGCATAAAGGGTGGTGATTCTCAATGTTGGAATTGTCCAAACATGAATGAATAGGTCAAAATAATTTATATATGATATATAAAGACTATAATAGGTATAATTTAAATGTTTTTAAGGTCTAATCCATGCAAATTCACCTATAGGTGCCTCACCCAAATAAGAAATATAGTCAAGAAATTGTACTCAGTCCTAACTAAGCAGAGAGTATGAAGGGTACATGAAAGGTTTGAGAGATGAATGAGTATTGTAACATATCCATAATAATACAAATATTATACTGTAACCAACATGATGGATGTAGAGTAGAGAGGGAGCACTAATGTTTTAACATACAACCTATATCCTAAATCCTGTAAATAGTCAACTACTCCACAATATGTCTTGGTTTTTTGAGAAGTTTCGAGGTTAGATAACCTAAAAAATATATAAAATATTATGAATTTAATATATAGGTATTGGATAATATCCTCTAATAATCACAATTGTTTGATAAAATAAGGGAGTGCCCTTTATTTTGTCTTAGACAAAGGGTACTACTTTTATGCAGAAATTGGTAGGTTTTGGAGAATAAGGTGAAAAGGATGGGCAAGGAGATACATTAACCTTGTATATATGTGTAGGATGTTATTTTAAACCTATAAAAAACATTTAAACCATGTAAAAAATGGAAAAAATTAATATAATGGTCTAAATCATCAAGTGTGCAATCAGGCTTATGAGTTAGGGTTTTGGCCTAAAGCCCAAATGGTAGACCAATGCCACTTACAAATTTAAGAGTGGATTAAAATTGACCAAGACAAGTTTATGAGGTCATAACATAGGTTTTTAAACTCTTGGTATGTAGAGAAACCACAAAGATATCTATTTTTGGCTTAGAACCAACATTAGGCTTATGTGAATGGAAGAAAGGGCTCGAATGATCAAATTGAGATGCTCACATCTCTTTTGAGGATATGCATGGAGATTAGAGTAATTTAGGGAATTTTATGGAGGTCTTTAACTTACTCTAGTTGGATTTTTTGGTCATTTCAATGCCCAATCTTCATGAACAATCCTTAAGAGCAAAAATGACTTAAACCCGTCTTAAAACTTTAGTCTAGACCCAATGTGGAAAATTAAAGAGATAATGCACAAAAATGGAATAGTTTTCCTATAAAAATTATTATATTTTGTATAATACTTAGTCAATCTCCCTACCATTAGGATGAGTTATACTGAATCCATACATACAGGGTATAAAACTACTTTTCTTGATGGTTTTTTTTGCATTGTGTAGATTATAGGAGGTTTAAAGAGATGAAATAAAATTTAGAAGGAAGATATGGACTTAAGATAACTACCCATGTCAATTTAGTACTTCAAAAAAATTCTGAAGTTACTCAACAATGGTTCTCATCTTAGCCAGTCAAAACTGACATAGTGAACATGATAGTGAGAAGGGTGAAAAGTTTCATGTGAGTTCATTTAAAGGTGTTTAGAATGCCTCTAAGGACATGGAGGGTATTTAAAAGTATCATCCACTCCATTTTATTAATTTACATGAAAAATTAATCCAATTTGGAAGATAATTGTACAAGGTATGTGAAAGAGGAGTTTTCTTTGACTGTAGGCAATGATGGCTCACTTCCAAAATATTCCAGATGACTAAGAATGAAAACATTCATGGAGAAGAATGTATAAAACCTTTCCATATTATTCCAATAATTATACCTACCCCTAGTTAGTTTTTGGATGTTAAAATAGGGATAAATCATAAAGGTAGTTTTTTAAGTGAGCAAAGGGAATTTCATGCCACATTTAAAGAGTTTCATGCCTTGGATTGAAACTTCTTATTATTAACATTGAATGATCAGTTTCAAACTCTCTTCCCATACACACTTAACTCTTCTCAATGTGAAAATTTCCCTTGTGACCTTTGGACTTATTTAGTCTCTTATCTCTCTACTTCTATAATAACTAGCCATTTTGGCCTTTGTAAAATATGCTCCACCTAAGTATGGTGAAGCCCTACTCATTTGCATACCATAGATAAATAAAGACTACTAATTTTACCTCTTCTATGATTTCTCATAGTGTGTTCACCTGAATTATTGACCTTTCTTAGTGATGAATGTTGTTTCCTTAGCATTGTTGTTTCATTTTCTCACATATTTGTAGTTAGAAAGCTTCTTCTTATAGGTCATGTGAAGTTTTCTATTTATGTGTCAAGGTTGAGTGAGTTAGTATATTAAAATAATTCCATTCTATTCCTCTTGTCTATTCCTCCTAGATTAAATATTCATCACAACCTCATAATGAAATACTGATGTGAGAAGATTCATATTAGAGATGTGTATGCCCAGTTAGTCTCTTGGTCTCGTGTGTGACATGTATCTAGTTGTTAGTTAATTAATTTGGTTTATCACCTCCTTATTATAGTTTATTTTTAGTTTTGTCTCTCCCTTTTACTTACAAACATAGATGTAGTAGTGATCTAAAAGTGTTACATCAAGGGAGCTATCTCTATCTAGAGATTCAACTCATTCTTAGCCTACCCATAGCCTAAATGTGTTTCAATTGTGCCACTTGGATGAGGAGAGATAAGACATCTCCTCAAAGGGTGAAAATCCAAGTGAAAGTATTTTTTGGAATGCTTGATGAGTCTTATTATCTAAAAGGTTGAAATATGTTTGGTGTTGTCTTTCAGCATATCACCTTTGGAGGCATCTATCCAAGCACCAATGGTGAATCTAAATTTACATCAGCTAGTCAAGTAGATCAGGTTTTCCTTTTTAAGATTGTTGGTACTATTTTCTTTGTGTTCTTACTTCCTAATTAAGTTTCATGGCTGATTTTGGTATTTAGTATTGTTTTACACAAGTTGGTGAGGTATATCAAGCTTATGGTATTCCCTATCAGCCTTGTCATGATCCATACCACCTTAAATATGACTCTTATCAACCTTGTAATGAAGTGTATCTACCCTATAACCAACCTTCTCAATATCTTGCTCTTCTTAGTCAACCTAGTCACTTCTCTAATAAGTCCATTTCCACTTTCAAGCAAACTTTCTTAGGATATGAGATGTACATGATAGATCTTGACACACAAAGGGGACATGGTCTAGATATTCCTAGTAATTTCATTCATAATGTTAGAGATGCATTATAATTGGTTAAAAGAGAGTCGGCACCTATTGATAGATAAAATTGGCAAAGGCTCACAAGTGAGATGCTTGTTTTGGGTGGCTTGGTTGCATCCTTAGAAGATAGGAAAAGAATTTATGAGGATCAACTTCACCATGTCTATCAGACATCATATCCAACTCTCCAAGATTTCTATCAGTCCTACATGATTCCTACTCATGAACCCAATCAAGCTTATCAAAATTATCTTTTTCCCAATCAATTGGAAGAGAGAGTTGGAAAGACAAACCTTGTTTTTGAAGCAAACCTTGATAGGTAGATTGAGTTGGCCAATATGTAGATGAATAATTCCATATTATTAGTAAATAAAGTGGAATATAATCCTTCTTTTCCCTATCATATTACATCCCCACCTTAAGCATTAACCTCTAGATATGAGATCCCAATTTGCAGACAATGTGGAAAATCCAAGCCTAAAGAGATACCAAGTTTTTTAAACACTTCATCCACTCTTGAAATTACATCACTACCTCAATAAGAGACTCTTAATCGTAACATAATAAGTTGGAATGATGTAATGGAATCATGGGGAAAGAAAGAGGATAGAAGACTAGATAAAGAGTTTTAGGTTGAAAGAGGTTGACCCTATGAAAACCTCTTTGACCCTTCCTTAAGATACCTATTATTTTCCATGTCATCCCTCTTGTACTCCTTATCATCATTAAGATGCCTATAAACTTCAAGAGAGACTTTTACAAGAGAAATTTTCCAAGCAAATTGAAGAGTTAGAGTCTAGAATGAAATTGTTGAGTAAAGGTGTGATGGAAGGTTTAGAGCTAAAAGAAGATCATATGCCTAAACAAACCCCATCTAACCTTCCTCAAGAGATATTTAAAGATAAATCAGATGTAAATGAAGTGATTGTCAAATTAAAGGAATAAAACTAAAATATTTTATCCCAAGGTCTACCTCCCCTTCCTCAAGAGCTTCCAAAAATATCCCCTACAATTCATTCTCAATCTGATTTTGAGTCCTATGTTCCACCTCCATAAACTAGTTCATCTTATCATCCTCACCCCATCACCCTTTTCCTTGATGGACCTATGGTATGGGAACCTAAAGAGGAGAAGTTGGTTGATAAAAAATTATAACTCTTTCTTGAATAAAATATAACTCTTTAGTAGCCTCATTGGGATAAGTCACATATTAAAAGATGCTAGTCTTGGCATCACCAAGAAGGTGAAATAAATTGAGGATCTTGTAGTCCTTGAGAAGCAAAGTCAGGTTATGATAGTTGAGATACAACTTGATATCCCTCATGAGGTATTAAATGTTGAAGAAGAGGTGATTCCTTGTGTTGAGTCTTCTTGTTGTGTTGATAATGAAGAATGTCTTCATTATGTCAAAGAAGAAATCTTGGATGAAATCCTTTTGGATTCTAAAGAAGAGGATGAAAGATCTTATCTTGTTTTTCCCCCTCATGGTAATGATCAAAGAGAATATGAGGACTTATGGTAGTAGTTTGTAAGCATTTACAATGAGTTTGAGTCTCTCAAATGGGTCTACAACTTCCTTAGATCTGATTTCAAGTGATGGTAAGCAAGATGACATTTTTAAAAATGTCATAGATGAGCCAAAGAAAATTTCACCTCAGCCTTTGGAGGTCAAAACAATATAATATTGGCCTCAATCTTCCAAGGAAAAAAAACTACTCCTCTTGAAATCATGTCTATAAATAAATGCAATTTGATCTTGAGATGAAGAGTGGGCAATAATATAAGGTATGAGTATAAGGCTAAGAGGAATACATTTACGTTTGAGACCTATTTGAAGATGGTCTACTTGAGAACATGGAAAGTGAATTTCCAAGAAATAGGTTTGATCTATCAGGTATCCAATCCAAAGAGAAACACGCTTGGAACTATGATTCATCTCATGAAGAAGGAGATGCAAGTAACTTTACTTTTGATCCTAGAAAGGGAGGTATGATTAATTTTTAGTTGTACATAGTGGTTTTTTTTCTAATTTCCTTAAGTGCTTCGAGCACATGTGTGTGTCTTGTTAGTTTGTTTGCCTTACTTTGTGTGTGTATTTTGTTTTGTGTGGTTGAGGTAATTAGTTGTCTTGTCTTGGTCAAATAATTATTGTCAAGTGTTAGGTATTCTTGTTTATCTCAAAATTTATATTACTCCATAAACCCAATGGACTGATAAGGCTATTGATCTTTAGTAAAATAGGCATATTGCTCCTATGAGTCACCAATTCATTGACCAAATTTGACCCTAGATGTCAAATTAGGACCCATATAGGTAAATATAATTTTTAGGTGTTTTAGGGGTCTAATAGTATGTAATAAGTTGTATTATAATTCATTTTATGTCATTTCATGTCACATTAGCCTTGGTCTTGGTCATTTTCAATATTTATGTCTTTTTGAGTAATTTTAAGGGTCAAAATAGAGCATTAAATGACTTGTACAACCTCCTTGGGAAATGTAAATGTTTCAAAGGGTTATTTAACATGATATGTGTCCTATTATGAATTAATAAACTATTTATAACTTTAAAGTGGTAGGTTCCTCAGAAGAAAGAGTAGTTTTCTTGGAAAAGGGAAGAGTTTGGCACTTATATGACCCATAAGGGAGTGTGACACATTGAATAAAGTTTTGAGATGGATATTAATATTTTAAAAACATACTTACATGATTTAATTAATATGGAAGTGTAAAAATTGATCTAAAATCATTCTATTCCTTCTTAACCCTTCCATGCATACAGTACAAGTCAGCAGGTTTGAACTTGGTATGGCCAGCAAGGGAGGTTTTAGATAAATTGGTCTTGGCAGTGTCTTATAAACTTAGTTATATTATATTTTATTTTTGGTTGTATAATAATTGTGAAATTTGATTTATGAACAATTCCTAATAAGTTGACTTATCTAATTTGCTTGTTAATTTGTACACCCTATAGGTTTTGCTTTGGTTTGGAGAATTTTGTAAAATCTAGTTGTTGAGATTGATTCCAAATGATTGTGGCTCCCTCCTAAAATTATATTCATGCTTATTTTAGTTTTTAAAGGTGTTTTTATATACAAATAATCTCATGTTTTAAGAGAAGGTACCATTATGTGTTGTAGGTAGGTTTCCATTATCTACAGAACCTTCATGCTTTGGTAAAGGTATTAGAGGGTGGGGGATAGGTTTATGATCATGTTTTGAATTTAATATTGGTATTATTTACCTTTAAATCTTATTCTCTAAAAAATGTTCCATTTTACTTCAGTCATAACTACCATATACAGTTAGTTTACTATATGACTATCATATATAGTTAGCTAGTTGAACTGTACAAGGCTATGAGACATGTCCATGGAGTTGTGATGGAGGGATTAAAATATTGAACACACATTCATATAAAAATAAATCAATTTGATCCCTTTCATTATCATAATGAATACTATAACACTAATCACTCAATCACCATTACTCAGTTTGTACCATGGAATTGCACCTATAAGTACCTATAAAAGAGTTCAACATTAAAAATTGAGGTGGAAGGTTTGTCTTAGGACATAAAAATCCTTATTTTTAATTTAAACATACATTTAGGGGAGATAAATTGATTATGAAGGCATATTCCTTTAATACATGGAATATTTCATACTCACTATCTATATGCAACTCATAGTATAGCTAACTCTCATGATGATGTCATGCTAGAATGAGAACCTTAGTGGTGGTTTCAAACCATTTTTAGTGTGAATATTGAATTTGGGAGTATTTATATAAGTTTAAAACTCATGATAGGTTAAACAACATGCACATTATCCACAATCCCTATCACTGCTTGTACACATCAGAATAACCACCTATAGGTGGTACCATAGATAGCTAAGGAGCCATTTTTAAGTGTTGAAACAAGTGGTAAAGTTTTAATTGGAGTCATAATGTGTTTAAAAGATCATGGAATAACTACCTTGAGTGCTAGATTTTTAATCAAGGTTAAAAATCACCTTTTAACATGAAGTGATTAAGTTTTGGGACATAATCCCCAAAATGTGAAAATAGAGAACCTCACCATTTTGTGGATAACATACAAACATGTTTACAATGAATTTTATGAATCTTAATGACTATAAATTGAAGCCTCAATGTAGGACAAGATATATGTAAAGTTTAGAGGGTGAATTATTAGTGGAAATAAATTGTTGAAGAGCTCCAATATGCTCTTTTATGCACTGAGTTTAGGTAGTAATATCAATCGGATTTGAATCCTTAAGTGATATTGATTCCAAAAATGATAATACAAGTAATATATCCATGTTGAAATGGTAATAATATGGTGAGAAATATAATAATGCTCCAAAATTCATCAAGTAGAGTTGAGAGGTAGGGTTTTGTCCTCATAAACACCTACATGTGTTCTTTCGTCTAAAAATGTGCTCCTACAACTGACTATGAGCCTCTATACCATCCATAATAAGGAATAAGTAAGGAATAACTTACATTAATTTATAAAATATGATTAAAAATGTCTCAAGAGATTAAAAGGTGATGTAAAAACTTTTCCAAAGAGAAACCTCATATATAAGGTCTTACTTATTCCAACACAGTTGACTGTGTTTGATTGGGAGAGGCAGTGAGCATAAAGGGTGATGATTTTTAGTGTTGGCATTGTCAAAACATGAATGAATAGGTCAAAATCATTTATAGATGATCTAGGAATGCAATAAGAGGTCTGATTCAGTGTTTCCAAGGTCTAATCCATACAACTACACCTACAAGTGCCTCACCCAAACAAAAAATAAAGTCAAGAAATTATACTCACTCCTAACTAAGTAGAGAGTATGAATGGTACATGAAAGGTTTGAGGGATGAATGAGGATTGGAAAATATACATAATAATCCTAATAGTATAATGTCACCACCATGATGGATATAGAGTAGATATGGATCACTAATGTTGCAACATACAACTTATATCCCAAATCCAACAGATAGTCAACTACTCCACAATCTGTCTTGGTTTTTTGAGAAGTTTGTGGGTCAGATAACCTAACCAAGAGCCCAAATATTGTGCATATAATATATAGGTCTTGGATAATATCCTCTAATAATCACCATTATTTAAAAAAATAGGGGAATGCCCTCTATTTTGTCTCAGACACATGGCACTCCCTTTATGCAGAAATTGGTAGGTTTTGGAGAATAAGGTGAAAATAATGGGCCAAGAGATAAAATAACCTTTTAGAGAGGTTTAGGAGGTTATATGAAACCTATGAAAAAATGGAAACCATGCACATAAGGTAAAACATCAATATAATGGTTTAAATCATGAAATATGCAGTCAGGCTTATGAGGCAGGGTTTTGGCCTAAAGCCCAAATGGTAGACCAAGGTCACTTCTAGCTTTGAGATTGGATTATAATGGAATAATACATGTTTATGAGGTCATAATAGAGGTTTTAAAACTCTTGGTGCGTATATAAACCACAAGGATATCCAATTTTGTATTAGAACCACCATTAGGCTTGTGTGAATGGAAGAAAGGGCTTGAATGAGCAACTTGAGATGCTCACATCTCCCTTCAGGATATGCATCAAGATTAAAGGAATTTAGGGAAGTTTATTGAGGTATTTAACTCTTATATAGTGGGATTTTTTTGTAGTTCCAATGTTAAATCCTTATGAAAAATATTTAAGAGCAAAAATGAAAGAGATAATGTACCAAAATGGCATAGTTTACCTAGAAAAATGATTGGATATTGTAGAAGACTCAGCCAGGATCCCTACCATCAGGATGCATTGTATGTAATCTTTAGAGATATGGTATAAAAGTAATTTTATTGAATATTTTGTGTATTGTGAGAGTTACAAGAGGTTTCAAGAGATGAAATCAAATTTGGGAAGAATATAGAGGCTTGAGATAACTCCCCATGTCCATTTCATACTTCATAAAAACTCCTAAGTACCACAATAATAGCTCTCATCTTAGCTATTCAAAAATAGCATAGAGAACATGAGATCAATAAGGGTGAAAATATTTAATTAAGTTTCTTTTAAGGTGTTCCTGATGCCTCTAAGGCCATGGAGGGTCTTGACAAGTGTTGTCCACTCTCGTGTATGTATTTTCATGGAAAATTGAAGCTATTTGGAAGGTAAGTGTAAAAGGTATGAGATAGAAGAGTTTTCTTTAACTGTAATTAGTGATGGCTCACTTTCAAAAGATTCCAAATGACTAGGAATTCAACTAATGCATGGAGAAGCATGTATGAAACCTTTCCCTCTTAGTCTAATCATTAGACCTATCCCTAGTTAGTTTTGGGACATTCAAACATGACTAAATCATGAAGGTAGTTTTATGAGATAGCAAAGGGAATTTAATTCCACATTTCAAGAGTTTCATGTCTTGGATTGAAACTTATTCTTCTTAACTTTGCATGATCAGTTTCACACTTTCTTCCCATATGCATGTAACTCCTCTCAACGTGACAAGTTTCCTTCTGACCTTTGGACTTATTTCTTCTCTTCTTTCTCTCTATTTATATAAGAACTATCCATTTGGCCTTTGTAAAATATGCTTCACTTTATTATGGTGAATCCATGATCATTTGCATACCATGGAGCAATAAAAAATACTAATTTTACCTCTTCTATGACTATTAATAGTGTGTTCACTTGAATTATTATCATTGATTAGTGATGATTATTGTTTCCATAGCATTATTGTTTCATTTTTTCACTTATTTGTAGTTAGAAGGATTCTTATTATAGGTCATGTGAAGTGTTATATTGATGTGTCATGGTTTAGTGAGTTAGTATATTCAAATAGTGCCATTCTAGGCCTCTTGTCTAGTCTTTCTAGTCTAAACATTCATCAAAAACTCATAATGAAATACTAATGTGAGAATATTTAGATTAGATAAGTGTATACCTAGTTAGTCTCTTGGTTTCATGTGTGACATGCAACTAGTTAGTAGTCATCAATTAATTTGGTGCATCACCTCCTTTAGGATAGTTTATTTTAGTTTTCTCTCTCTCTTTTCCTTAAAAACATAGGTGTAGTAGTGATACATCAAGGGAGCTAGCCCTATCTAGATATTCACCTCATTCTTAGGCTACCCACAACCTATAAGTGTTTCAATTATGCCACTTGGATGATGAGAGCTGAGACATATTATCAAAGGGTGAAAATCCAAGTGATAAAAATTTATAAACCCTATAGATTAATGAAAAATTATTATCATATATCCATTAATATAAATAAATAATAATTACTCATAAGGATACTCCCAATATATTCTTAAC
Organism: Torreya grandis; assembly: GCA_037957365.1. Lineage (NCBI taxonomy): Eukaryota > Viridiplantae > Streptophyta > Pinopsida > Cupressales > Taxaceae > Torreya > Torreya grandis. The sequence continues at coordinate 73,687 of JARHVA010005671.1, read as the reverse complement.
CATATTATCCTTGCTTAATACTTGGTTTCTCTAGCTAATTATAGGACGATAGTTGTCTAAGGAGTAAGTTGAGCTATTAAACCTTTACCAAGGATTTATAAATAGAGTAAAGGACTTGTTAATTTTTATATTTCCTATACCTCATGTAGGATCCTTTACCAATCTACTTGACAACTGTGTCATACCAATTTTGAATACCCTGTACCAACTATTTGTGCTCACAAAGACTCAACATGGTTATAGATATTTTTGTGAAAACTAGTGTGAATCAAAACAAATGGAATGCACCCACATACTTATAAAATATAATATGAACCCAAAAATCAATGAAATAATATAAAAACATAGTATTAACAACCTTCCCTCTTTAATCTTTCAAAAATCATTCATCCACCATTACATTATTCAAACAACAGGGTTCTCCATGAAATTTCAAGATTTAAGAAATAATAAACACTCATGGTGAAATTTTTTTAGTATCATATAAAATCTTAGATATCTAATCAAACATTTTAAAGTGATAAAATATTTGAGGATGCAATTCCCTTTTGAATACCCTATTCACAGTTTGTGACAAACCAAGGTACGATCATGTAACATTGCCTGAGAGTTTGATGGAGATAAAATACTTGTGTGGTAAGTTGATATTATATGGATGAGAGAAATTTATATTAAATAATGGAATTATTTATTTGAAGTTAAATATTGGGATAATTATATAGTCCACAATTCTAGGATAATAAGAGCCTTGTTTTACTATCATAAGACATTGTTCACAATCAAATAAGAAGAGGGGAATGTGTGTCTGGGGCCAAAAAATGAGGGAGGAGTATTACATAATTTATAAGAGAATGATGATATTTTGGATAGTGTTATTTGGATTTTAAAACTTGGAAAAAAATATAACCCTTAAAAGATGTCACAAGACTGTGAATTTCAAGACCTTATTTTCATAGTCATTGTGAGTGATTGGTAAATAGAGAGGATAAAATTACTTTGTGAAATATATATAAAAATCAGACTATATGTTTAATGAGGTTGAAATTATTAATCAAGGTTATTTAAATATATATACCACCTTTAAATGGCACTAGTTGGGTGGAACCCTATTTTAGCCCTATCAAAGAACCCATAACTATGTAAGAACTCAGATTAGATGATTAGCAAGGATTGAAAAATGAGAATGGATTATTAATAAGTTAAAAGGGTGTATATAAAGACTCAAGTTTAACATTAAACTCTTATAATAACTTTAAATTCATGAAAGATAAATAAGGATTACTAGGACTATTAGACAGTGGTTCAAAGACTCAAAATTCTATGTATAGTGGGATATAAGCTTATGGGGGTTAGATGAGAATAAATAAATATTTAGAGAGTTTATTATAATTGGTATAAATATTTATAAGTTCTAATAATGTATTTAAATAAAATCGAATAAAAGGTATTGTATTTTTATACTCCTCAGCCTAAGTACAAACCCTACATAGGGTTCCTTGGCAAAATATAGGTTTAGTTACTTAACGAAGGAGTTGAACCCTCAAATTTTGTAGGAATATTTAAATTAACATTATATAGGTTAATAAAATGATTATTAGTATTTTTGAAATGTATGGAGACCAAGATAAGGGAAACTTAGGGTTGCAGGGTTAAAGACCTAATGTAAGACCTAATTGGGGATGTTTGAACTAGAAAGCACATTATCTTAGGTTATCAAGTTTTTGATATTGAGAATAAAGTTAAATAAGGATAAAGAGTGATATAATATGAAGTTGGTTTTCCAAAGTGAGTTGTGGAGTGTCCCAGGAAAGGAGGTTTATCTAAAAAAGGCTACAAGCCTTATGTAATCTTTATGAACTTGGGGTATAAAATAGAATGATGAGTTAGAATAGAACACCTGAAAGGATCCAAGATAGGTTAAATATGGAAATATGAGATAATTTATGATAACAGAACACATCCCTAAGTCTTACCTAAAATATTGATGTTTGAAACCTAAGGATATGCCTAATGGAGAGCTAGTATAGAGAATTGAATGGTGAGAGGCCAATGTTAAGAAGTGAGTCAAGAGTGGATGCTAGTGACATGATAGATGTATAATGAGTACAATAAGTGCATCTAAAATTTATAAGGGATAGCTATATCAAGAAGAAGGCCACTGGCCTAAGAACTGAGGAAATATTATGAGAAGATGGAACCTTAAAGGAAAAACATAGCATTGAATGAATTCTTAAACAAGAGCAGAGGTAATTAAGGGAATATTTAGTGATTTTTCCACTTTATCTCTACATCACTAGTGGGAACATGATTGGATGGTTCCCTATCAAGGTATATCATGTCATAATTGGTTAAATTCTAATTTAGGTGACTTGTAAGAACATGATTAATTTGTTCTTAGTGAAGGTACCTCACAGGAGAAATGATTGATTGGATCCCATTCTAGGTAACCTAATGGAAAATGTATGGATTGCAAACTTTGTATTAAACAATGTGTGATATGGATTAGATATATGTTATATTGCATAGGCTATACTCAAATTACTAGTTCTTTACAACACTAAATGTCAATATTTTGGTCTCTATCTTCCTTTTCCCTACACCTATTGGGTTTTGATTACCATGTTGTGTGCCTTATGTGCAAGTACAAGTGAACATAAAATTGTTCTCTTGTATTTTGTCATCCTAAGTAGATAGCCTAGTGGAACAATCCATAATAAAAGAGAATTTTCACAGTGAAGGATTGGCTACAAAAACCTTCCAAAACCCTTGCAAATGACCAAATCAATGCTAAAAGTCTATTAAAAAAAGTTTTTGACGAAGAGTAGTGTGTGTTAGAGTAAAGGTGATTCACCTTTTTATAATCAATGAGTGGTTTATTTATTTTTTTATATTTTTCACCTTTTTCTTAAATCTCTGTAGGATATAATTCAAATTGTGTAATATCTATATCAAATAAATTTTGCCACCTTACCTAGGCCATATCCAATATTTTTACATATCTAAGGTGCATTTGGTTTATATCTGACATGGCAACATGTGATGAAGAGAGCAAGAGAGTATCTATTAACATACTTTGCATGCCCTATAAAAATTTCCTTAACTCAATCATTGACTCTACTATATGGGCATGAGGTTAAATTGGTGATCCTAATATACATTTTTATTTTATTATTGTAGGTTATTTATGATTTTTAGATACTAGTATGAGACACATATTTTCTTCCATTTGTATGGACATTCATAATGGTAACGATTATGCTACCCCAAGAGTGGTTGGTGATGATGCATATTATATTATTATTTTTTGGCATTGCTTAAATTATTTCATGATATTATAATGGGTAATATTTTATTGCATTTTATTATCTTTGTTTATCTTAGTCCCCTAAGGGGTTTGTATTTACATGGTGACATGGGGAAATCACAGAGAGCTTAGATAAAAAGAATATTCAAACTAAGGGATACAGGATGACCACCATATCAAAAGTAATATAATTGAATATGGCCACCATCACAAAAGTAGTTGTCAAAAGGTAGTTGATGTAAAAATTAGTTGTAACAAGAGGATTAAAGAGACTCTTCTAAGCATGAACAAGGTAGTAAAGCTACTAACCAATCAAATGAACCTGATAACTATTGCATTTTTTGTTTCATAATATCGGTAACATTATTTGTTTATATAATATTTTTAAATTTTATTTATGTTTAAAACAATGGCTAGCTTTACTACATTCTTTAGGGTAGGGTTTAAATATCATTAAGAAAATCCTTTAAGAGACAGTACATTTATGTAAAATGTTATAGCATATGGGTAGTCTAAGAGAACTATTCACTTTTAAAAAAAGGTATTTATTTTTTGTTACATGCATTTATTGTTGTTATATGAATTTATTATTGTTGTGTTGTCACTAAAACCTACAAATGGTTACAATCAGGATGTATTTTCTATATTATGTCCATCCCTATCTCACTTTGCTACCCCATTGAGATCATCATCCCAGACTTGTCATTTTGGATTGTTACGAGGTGGGTTTGGAAAAAGTGTGATCTCTTGTGACATGCTCTGACATCTATGTCTATTCATATTTTTTATGAAGTCTATATATCCATAAGTGTAAGTTCAATGCCCATCCTACACTTTTTGGAATGTATAAGGCATCGGGTGTTATGCATTTGATATCTCCCTACTCTGAACCTTGTTGTAAACCTATACCATATAATTTTTGAAGAATGCCATAGTTTCTATTCTTCTATCCATTGCACAACATCTATCAAATATCTCTCATGCTATGCATATTAGGGCATTAATAACATTAACTCTAGTAGTGAAAAGCATCCCAATATAAATGTCAAAAAATATGAATGTAAGTAGTTACTAGACTTACAATATCAACCCCCTCAGCTGGTTTTTAGTGTCATCTACTAGATTTTCTACAACACCTTATGGTGCATGGCTTGATCCTTGCATATCCATATATGATACAACATGCATTTTGATGTGTAAACCTTTGACATCCATGCCTTCTTCCTTATTTTTAATTCAAACTCCATAATATTTTACTTGGGCAATGAAAATGTATTACACAAACTACAATCACCTTGAAGTTGTCAATGCATATAGTATGGGGGGAAACAAAACTTACATGGTACTCAACATCGATGCTGTTGATACTCTTGTTAACACCATTCATTGTGGACACATCCTCTACAACTACATAATTTGTCATCTTTCTCATCAGGTCCACCTTGAGCATATTCTTGCAAGTATATCTTTGGATTGAAAATGAGAAATTGGACATCAACATATAAGGCATTATATTGAAGACACGATACTGAATTATCTCATCTTTCATAGTTTTCATCCATGTCATATGAGGATCTCTATTATTAAAGGTAAAATGAGAATATATAATGTTAAAATCCCATACCCATGAAATATTTTCATGTCTTTCTACTTTGAATTTCCTATGGAAGTTAGTGTCCTTGCATATCTATAGCCACCAATAATGTGTGTTAACTAACATTGCTAGTTTGTGAGTCAACCAATCCACCTTGTAATGTGAAAAAGTCCTCAATGTGATTAGGAAATCGAATTTCAAGTTGGAATGGTAAGATTCTAAAGATGCATTGGTGTCTTTCCCAGCATGCAAAAGTGTCTAACAACATCACAACCACATTCCAACCCTATATTCCCAGTGTTGTTCTCAGTATTTGATAAAAGTTGGTTGAAAGGAGTGATATATTTTTAAAAACTTTTTGGACTCCCTGACATCCATGTCCTTATTGGCATAACTATTCATTATGAACCCTATGTCTTGAAAAATCACACTTCTTACATCATCTTTCACCTTTGCTATCAAATTCTTCAACCACGAATGATGAACATGCCAAATGCATAAGTAGACCTCATAGTCAAATTTCTCCCTGAATAACAAAATAGTTTTGGGTAAGTTAATGGAATAAATTAGGGATGGTGTCTATGAACATATAAATATGAAGTCCATGATGAGTGTAAGAATATTGATGATACACCTAATAGCTTTTATCTCCACATCAACATCGTCAACCATGAAGGCATTGATTATCTATTTAATGTATTTCAAATGCACTCTTTGAAGAAGAATTTTCATCCATTATCTTATGTCTATGGTACATTACCAAGACATAATGACCCATATGATGGGAACACATTCGTGTTTAGAATCAAAAGCCAACAGTGTGTATAATTAGATCTGTACAAGAAAAAATAAAAACATTGAAACAACTACTATCATTACAAACATTGAAAAAACTAATATTATCAACTACTCTTACAAACATTATCATAATAATTTCATTGCATTCATCCCAAACATTGCATCCATCACCAATAAGTTATGTTTCCAAAATCTCAATAACCATTCTAGCTGTTATGGGAGTTGGATTCCCAAGATGAAGGGGATTTCCCCATCCCCATCAAGATATCCCCCATTATATCCTTGATAAAAAACCACTTGTCAAGATTTTCCAATGCCCACTTCCAAACACTTATTGCATCATCAACATTGTACATGTATTTTACCTCCTTGATCAATCATTCTTTATTATGTATGTCATCATTGCTCAAGGAATCATTCTACTTTGTTTCACCATTAAATAATACAATTTTGCCATGCACCATCTCCTAGTGTTTTAGGTGGATAGCATCAAAAGACATTCCCAATAATAGTAGCCTATGAACCCATTCATTAAGTTGGGGGCTGATGTGAGGAGAAAACAACATTTCTTGCCCTTGAACTATTCATATTGTTAGTCATGATAATAGTTGTACTCATTGTATATGTGTTCTACTTGATTATATGTGAGTAGCACATGATTAAGTCTACAAACTATACATCATGTGTTTAAATTACAATGAAAATCACACCTTATATGCCTTTGACATGGTTGGCTACCCTTTTCAGACTTGGGCATTAAAGACTTGTATTTTGGCATATAATCAATTTTTGAAAAGTTGTCGGGGCTATATGAACACTAGTAGCTATAGGATTATGGTGAAAAAATAAATAGTCATACAAGATGAAAAAAATGTACATGAATGGAACATAATAACATCTGAATAGATACTTGCTTCCAATATATAGTGTGAGGTGACTCACAAGACATATTTAGAGGTTGTGGTGATCTTGATATCCTTTTGAATAAAATTTTAATTTCACTTAGAATGTGAAACATGAAATTTTTTAGGGAATAACACCCTTCTCAATTCTCCTTTGATGAAGTCATCAACCCTATCCTGCTCAACCCATGAAACCCATAAGTCTTCCTCATTAACGTTAGGAAAATTGGCCCAATTGATACAATTGAAATCAAATGAACCCTCACCTAGCTTCTACAATTCATGGTGCATTATTTATTCCCACCTTTTAGCCATCTATTGCATCCTACTAGGATAAGATTTCATTGAATGAATTAGAAATGGACTTTTGGTATTGAGTGAACACATGTTTCCATGTATTATATTAGAATTTTTTTTATTGAATTCTATCTATCATACACTGCAATGTACAAAGGACAATGATTGAATAGTGCACATAGAAATTAAAATATGAGAATTCAAACCACTTAGTAAAAATATGATATAAACTATGAACAAAAAGTTATAAGAATGTACAGAACCTCATTGAAATCAATATAAAACCCTTCATAAAACATATTAAAATAAATGCATCAAAACATATAAATGGAGAAAATAGTGCATGCATAAGGTAGTCATGTTTATGTATGGTATTGAGTGGCATGCACTAACTAAATGTATATGGGCAGGGTGAAGGAATGTGATTTTACTAAAAATCCCATAGATTCAAGAAAGGGTTAAAAAAGAGAAATTTCTAGGAAGCCCATAAAATTAAGATAGGGTTTGAATTTTATATGAAGCCCATAGAGTTAGTAGAGGGTAAATAAAAGTGAAATTGATAAGAATACCATGTGATATTCTCATTCCCATCAACTAATCTTTTCATTTATTGAATTAGAGGCATGAACATACTCGTATTTATGGACAACACATGAAAGGAAATGCTAGTAGGTGACACAAGAAACATTTTTACGACATGTGTGCATTAAAAATTATATGATCCCATATAGGATGAAATTTATCCCATTTATTTGTAATGGTAGGTTTCCTTATCACCCATAGGAAGGTTAGAGCATAACCCATATTGAGTTATTAGAGCATTAGTGTAGCAAACTAGGTCACCAATTTTTAAAAATGATTTCCTCATAGACCACCACTACCATACTTCCCACCTATTGAACAAAAATTTTTGGCCCCTAAAGTTAGGAATACCCATGACATTATAAAACATAATTATAAAATTAAATGAAATATTATTCTTCATTACATGTACAAAATTATATAAAAATCTACCATGATAAAAAAGCTTCTTCTTCATTACATGTACAAAATTATACCACTGTCTAATGTCAGTTATTTAAAACTAATATGAGTAGTTCCAATCATGATCATGAACATTATATCATCCTAATATTCTTATGATGGTGTTGGAAAATGACTTCTTCACCACATTGATTCTTAGTGTGTAAGGTCAACCAACATGTGTTTAGGATCTAATTCAGGATTTGAATCTAGATAATTCCACAATAGTACACAACTATCATGAAGACCATCCCATGTTGAAAGTTAAAATATATTCACAAGGTGATATGTATGAAATAATCTTTTTGGTAAGAATGCAACATAACTAGTTCTATCACATCATCTGTCAAACCAACTTTTCATCATGGGGTTCAAAGATATTACTTGCTACAAAATACTTAATTATGCTAAGAGATTAGATTTAAAAATTATATCCAACATTTGCATTTTTATATGTGACCTATTACCTTTTAACAGCTTGAAATTAAAAGTATTATTAGTATTCCACCAAATCCAGAAAACACGGTTTACATGAGTATCCCAAGAAGGTGGTGTCCAGCTAAGAATTTCACTCAATTTAACTGAAACTTGATATACGTCTCTTCTTGTTACATCTCTAAGTTGGATTATGGAATTACATAAGTTATTGGAATGCCAACTAGAGAGTGGTTCTGAAAACAATGACATACTACAAACGAACACACAAAACATAGAAAAAAATTATATACAGAATCCACTACATCTTACACAACATATTCTTCAATAAAGTGATTATCAATCACCTAGTCAATTTAAAATATATAATTACAAAACATTAAATCATTTTCATTCTAAAAAATTAACTTTAGAAATGTACTTGTAAGAATATAGTTGTGAAATATGTATCAACTATTTTTATAAAGGTGGATTAAGACATCCAAACATAATGCATAAGAAAGAGGATCTTATTCAATGTAGAAACACCTCCAACATAAATATCATACTCTAAAGTGGTTTCATACAAATATAAGAAGCCAATATGACAAATATAAGATTAACATTTAACACTAGTACTTTACAAGTATTTTATGGGCCTCCATACTAAGATGGAGCCATAACATGCCTGTGAGTGGAATCTCAACCATGAGATAAAGTTCTTCCCCTTATATCCTAGATAATTCAATGCAAACACATGCTCTTAATATAACCGTAATTTGATACAAGCACTTGGCACTAGATATATGAGGAAAAAATTAAATCAATGTATAAATCCTTTGATTAAATGCCAAGACCTCTTGATAATACTTGATAAAATAAGCATGAGAGACTATTATAATAGGGTTGGATGAGAATATAAATGATGAAATGACCAAGAATTATGTATGTGCATGCGTACAGATGCATATGTATGTGCACTCCTCAAGGGCATATATACATATGGGTTGACCTTAAAAGATAGTAAAAGGTGAAAATTAAGGCATAAAGGACCCATAAATTAAGGGGATAGTCATATGGGCTAACTAAGGAAAAGACACTAAAATAATATTTTGGACATTTTAAGAGAATTCAGAGTTGTACAAAGGAAAATGAATAGTTGATATGTAGGTTTGCATACAATATTAATCTAATAGATATATTATTATATAAAAAATTCAAGTTATGAGGAAGACCTAAGTTAGGGGATGATGGAATAAGGCCCAAAAAAAAGAATGTCTACTAAAAATATCTAAATGTATGCACATAGATCGTATGTGATAAAACATGAAACATACCTAATGTAAAAGGGTTTTATACTAGAATTAAGTGTCAACAATAACACTCAAATGTAAAAGGAGAGATGGCTCATCAATTTTAAAACATATCATTTATAAAAAAATATAAACTATATAATAGAATTCATATGATCATAAATGTTGATTTTATTTTATTGTCACCGTATCGTTGTTGTTATGTGTTAAGAATATGAATATATAATATTGTATATTAGCAACCATAATGTAGGTTAATATGAATTCATTCAAAATTACAATTTAAATAAGAGATTGCAATAGAAAAAAGGGATATTTAACATTAAAAATAAGAGTTAAATTTTTAATAACTTTCTCTTAACAACTTATGATTATTATGTAGAAAATGGGTATGTTTATGCCTCTAAAATTGAGATTGGAGAAAAGAGTCTAAATTTGAGAAATGAAATAAAGAGTTGTGTTGGCGAATCTTAAGGAGGTCAAATATATGTTGGGATATATCTCTAATCAATAGAGCTACACATATTTGACCTTCATAATGAATAAGATGTTATATATAGCAATGACTTCCTCTAAAGAGGCCATAAACCCTTCCATGAATGTCATAATAAATTGGAAACATTTATACATAATGTTCCTTTGACTTTGGTTATTTATTAAACATTTTAAAAATACATTGATGTGTAGAATAAAGTGATTTGACTTCATGAAATGCTGATGATAGAATACTAATGATTTCCTCAAAATAAATCTCAATCTAAAAGGAATAATTTTGTATTTAGGATTTTTAATAAGTCCATTTTCTATTTGAAGATAATGAAAAAAGTAGTGATGCATTTTTTTTATAATAGTTTTAATGGTTTTATCCAAGTTGATTTATATAAGATATTTATATATAATATATTATGCATTTATGAATATCAAAATGTATGGTGCCTTGATGAAAAATGTATTAAAATGCACATGATTGATATTAATACCATTTCCATACAAAAAAAATAATTACATTACACATACCAATTTTTATTGATCACTTGTTGAAATAATTTTATCTATGATTGAAGAGCCTTGAAATAATATTTATTATGCCAAATTCTTGTATCTTACATACATCTTAATATGTGAACCAACAGATCACTACATGGAAAATAGTTGAAATATGATAGAAATGGATGCCAAAATCAACCAAAAATAACTACATGTGGAGTTGAATTTAAGAATTACTTAACCATTTTTTCATAAAGAGTTATCACAAGAACAAATAAAATTGTGGGAAGATTTAGTTGGGGGATGAATGCACCAATGTAAGTATCTAATGATGCCTATTTATACCAATTAAAATCCAAGTTGTGGATTCCTTCACATTGATCAATGCAAATGAAAATGCAACAACTAATGCCATATTCTAACTAGAAAATACATAAACATGAGAGAAAAGTAACAGTTCACTAATACTCATTACAACATATAATTAAGCCTAAAAATACATGGGATATAAATAGCCAATAAATATTCCATTTATTGCACCTTAAATGTTGTGTCATAATCCATACAAAACTAGTAGAGCCGAGACCAAATGAAGGATTTAGTGTAGTTTAGGATTAATACGATTTAATTTTTATGAATATTCTATTATAATATTGAATTCAAACATTGTGATATTATTATGTCCATTTGTTTTGTATTTTTTAAACCTATTTTTGAACCCATCTCATTAGAAATCCATATAATTATATGTCACTTACCTCAATAAATGTTGAATATTCTTTTCCTTCTTTCATTATTATTGATACATTATTTTCCAAACTAAAGCCCTAACTTATTTATGAAAATAGGGAAAGACAAAAGTTGATGCAACACAAAAAATAATTTCAAGTTTATAAGATCTAGATGAAACCCTAACGAGTGCCAAGATTGCTAACAATGTAGGACCACAATATAAAAACAATACAAAAATAACCCAATGTATTGATCAAATCCATTAATTGAGTAAATGAGACAAAGATCCTCAATACATGGCTGAATCAAGGTACTATAAATATGATTAAATTCATACACATATCAAAAAATACATGCATGAAACCAAATAAATTTGATGCCAATTGTAGTGTATAGGGTTCTCAAGTCAAGCTATAGTTTGATGCTGACATTGAATTTGGGGCATTGATAGGAGAGTTATAATTTGCAAGGAATTATAAATTGGGAAAAATGAAATTCATTAATAGTTAGACATTATGTTCTCTAGGAAAAATCAAATTTATTAATAGTTATACAGTGTGTTCATCAAATAGAGGGAGGAGGAATCAAATCCTTGACTCAATAATTAGTGAAATATGAAGGATTTATAAAAATGAGTATAGTAGTCATGATGAGAAGAATATGAATGAGTTTTATTAAAGATTTGTAATCTTGAACAAACCCTACCCTGTTCTCTTCGATCACCAATGCTATCACTAATCTCAAACCAACATGCTCCTCATCATCTCACTTTAGAAATGGGCAGAAATTAAGGAATAAAATTACAATATTTTGGGATAATTTTAATATGGTCAACATGCACTATTCTTTCCCTTTGTTTATCACCTAAGCAAGTAACTATGTGCTTGACTATGGGTCAGGATTAACTATGGGCTACCATGATCATAGAGTTAACTGTGAACATGGAGGATGTTGGGTTTAACTTTCATTAAGTTTAACATCATCAAATTTTATCGGTGATGAAGTTTACTAGTGACCAACATGCACTAGGAGTTGGTGCATTCTGGTTAAGCTCATCATGATATCAGGTGGAAAACCCTAAAACCTTATGTGATTTCTTTATTACTCTATCATCAGTAAAGAAGTTTTAAAGGAAGGTTTTAATGCAGATGACCCATGAATAATATATCCCATTTTGATGACAATGATGAAAGACATTGAAACTAAGACATGATAGAAGCTCATGCATGCTTACTCTAATCACAGTGTGAAAAAATGAGTAAATGTGTCTGGAAGAACTAGATATATTCTCCTAGGCTTAAATAAACCATTGATATTTGTCATCTTTTTTGATTCATTGAATTTTCTCACAAGTTCTTGGCATTACTAATTTAATAAATGAAACCTCCATTATTAGTCTTGAAAAAATTTACTTCTAGGAAATAATTGAATATAACTTAATCATTAATATCAAAATTAAAGCACAAATTTGATTTTACATCCTGGATTATGACCATCTCATTACCTATTACAATTATATTGTCCCCACATAAAATAAATACCTATATATTTGAATCACAAGTCTTTTTTAGAAACCTAGATCTACTAATATGAATATGAGTTTTCATGTCCTAACTAAATTTATTCCAACAACTTACAAAACCTAAAAATTCAAACCATTGTAGCTAGTATATATACACTTTTTAAATTCATCATCAGTCTTTTGAAATATATACTAGTTCAAAAGTGCTTCTTCTAAAATGTAGATATACTAAGATGAAGATCAATTTTCATGTACCAACCTCATGAAACATACTTGAACCTAGAAATAGACTTTAATAACTTATATACTAAAAAAAAATTGGTATTTAGCTTGAAATTCAAACCATTGTGGCTGGTATATATTTTCCTCTTACCTTATGTCTCCATTTGAGAAATACATTATGGATGCACGTTTGATAAAGCTTTGACCCAAACTGCAAAGCAATGGCTAGAAACAATGAAGATTGTAACCATGGTATCTTCATGGTGTATGCACTTTTATTGGTTAATTTACTTGGTGACCAACCTCACTTTGGGCCCATATGGACCCAATGTGAACCATTTTAGGTGATAATCTAGAAATAATCTAAGTTACTATAAATTATTATTAACAAGGGACTACTTAGCTGGTTCCCATGCCTATTTAATTTTTATTTTATCAAACAAGATAGGCTCAAATAAGTTTTTTTTCATCAAATAAATATTAAAATATGCTCAAGCATTATCAAAATTAATTGATTTATGTTCCCCCCTTTTTTGCTCCTCCTATGGTGGAAACATACTATTTGGGCCTATATTTTTTTCAATATATCTATTATTATGATATATCAAAACTTTAAATAGGAGGTAACAACCTCCCTAAGTCTTTAGTGATTATAATTTTAATGACTACTATTATAACCTTATAAAAATTTTACCCTTTACAAAATCTTGGAGGGTTTGCTAAAAATTCTAGTAATTTTGAGTTATATCCAACAAATTCTAAGTCATGCTTGGATTTATAACATAGTAGAATGTAAATTTGTTGCCTCTTACAACTTTTATTTTTACAATTATATATCCCTATGAATTATGTGTCATGGCATCATCTAAGATCGTAGTTTTTAATCTAAAAATATTTTCATCATATGTTACAAACCAATTTTTCCTATTGGACATATGTTTATTATCACTAGAATAAAAAACCAAACATCATCGGTTCTATTCTCATATTGAGAAATCACCAAATCATACATATTTTATTTTCCATGCTCATAAAAATTTACCTCTCTATTATATGATTGTTTTTATTATATTTCATCTAAATTATCTTTTTATATCTCTTAAAGGGACCTATCTTGCCACAAAAGTAACATCTTAGAATTTTATAAATTTACATGTGGCATATTTACTAGTCATACATTTTCATTTTTTAGATATCATTTTATAGGATAACTATGTATAGTATTTAATATTTGATTCATTGCTTCAATGATCTATGATAAGTAATTTCTTATATGATCGATCTCTCATGATATTGAATGACACATTTGGCATTTATGGCATCATGGGGTGCTCACATAGATGAATGTTGGGATTGAAAATAATGAAATGAGTTATTTTATATCCTCATTATTAAAGTTTGTCTATGGAAATTGGGACTTCTTTGAGGTCACTACCTCATTGCTACTTGTTGATAAATTTTTTGGCACAAGGCTAAGTATGAAGTTTTGACAATAGTGAAGGAGGCAAAGTCCATCATCTATTTAACAGGGAGGTTCCTTTTATTGAAAACAACAAATCGAAATAAACTATTCTCAATATTTATAGACAAAATTTGGTATTGGATTTTATTGATTTCTACTTATAAAAGAAAAATAGAAAAAAAGGAAGGTGAACTGTCATATATGGAAAATAAAATGTAGATCCTATCATATGCACAAAAAATGAAAAGTAAACATATTTTGACAGTTATAAGATAAAAAAGGTATTTATTGAGGATTGAGAATGATGCATTAGACTTAAGAATAACACATCTACAAGTAACAACACAAGACAAAATTTTCTGCAATCTCCTTTGTATTACCAATAGAAGAGTGAACGTAAAGTTTTCTTCTTCTTCCCTGCAAGCAAAATTATAATGGAAATCAGAAAGTCCTTGTACAAATTTCATTTCTCTTATTTATATATGTAGGAGGGAATTTATTAACCCTTCATATTCCCATTTTTTGTCCTATTCTATTTCATATTTATATTCATATTTTTACAAAATAAAAATAAACATTCCCTAAAAACAAGGGAGACAAAATTAGAAGAGTGATAGAATACATCCCAAGATGTTTTCCCAATAGAAAAAATGTTTTGGATGGATCTAGTGGTGGAGTAACTGATTGGCTAGTTGTTTTCCCTTTATATCACACTGCTTTAAATATTATGAATTTATCTACCAATTATGCAATAAAGATTACCTTGGGAAATATTGTGTTGTTATAGTGTACTAGCCATCTATTAGATATTAACAACATCATATTTGGGACTAATATCAAATTGGCTAGTTAGGAGTTCAACTCTTCAAATGAAGCATGGATTTTATTGAGAACAATCATGAAGGCAACATTAAATACACCTTATTGGAATAATTCCTCTTTGAAGAACTTTATGAACTATGCCTTTACCCCATTTGTAGCATATTGATTAGATCTATCCTCCTTAAGTAGGGCACCATGCAAGCTTCCCACATTAGAACAAACTTTAGTCTTTTTTTCTCATCCACTCTAGACCTATTTCCTTAGATCATTTATAGTTTTATTCAAAAATTTCATCTTGTGGAGAATAATTTCTAACTAATAATATAAGATATCATTTTATCTCTTGTCAAAGATTTTAGTTTTAACTAGTAGCTCCAAAAATGTGGATGGAATCTCTTCAATATCTCCTCTCACACTCTCACACAAAATTAGATCCTTTTGATGGTATTAATTTTGTTAATCAATCTTGAGCTTCTCTGTCTCAATCATTTTATACAATTTTATCATTTCATCAAATGTATTTTATGCCATCTGGAGACAATTGCTCAACTCAAGCTTTAAGAGTCTTTACATAACTATTATACTTGCTTATATTTGATATTGCTTATTTATTGATGCTAATACATTGGGTTGGAGCATCTACTTGAGGAATTATAGGACCTTATACTATGTTCAAAAGATGATTGACATAACATGCCATCTATTGAACTTGATCTTTTAGTTGTTCCTTAGTGAGTGAGTCTTGTTCAGACCTCATGATCATCCTTTTATTGGTATCTTAAAGGTTATATATGTCAATTTCTTAGGTATCCACACCCAATGTTACTCTTTTTAGAGTATATCCTGACATCATCATCTCTTCTTCAATTTTATCTACATTAAGGTGAGTAATCTCCATAAATTGAGGTTTAAATGGGTAAAACACTAGCTAATGCATCAAAAATAGGAAAATCTACTTTGACCACTCTTTTATTCTTCCCCAATAATGGCTATATCCATTGAAATGTTGTGTCACTAAAGCTCACCATTAGTGAACCTAAATCAATTAGGATAGATGGTGATGAAGGTTGTCTTGGTGGCATAAAATATGTCATAAGTAGGACTTGTGGAGAGGATAAAGGAGGAGGAGATCCTAGTGCCTGAGGTACGTGAACTACAACAACACTAGTAGTTTTTAGTTGGCTAAATCCTTGAGTAGAGGTAAGGTAATACTACATGGTGTTGCCAATCAACAAATATGGATCACCGAGGGGAGAAGATGATTATATTTGTACATATGTTTTGACCTACAAATTCCTTAATAAAAAATAACCCTCCCCATGTGTCTTATTTGGATACTTAGGATTTTTTAAATGATCACTATCTTCATCACATTATGTGGTAAATTTTTGATGAGATGTGGAACCAAATCCACTTTTACCAAATTCTTTAGGAGTGATTAGGGGGCTTCCTTGGTGGATGTGAATTTATGTATCTCTTTAAGCCACTTACTCTAGTAAATTATCTAATATTTTCATTAAACCATTTCATTAATCTTTCCAATATTATTTTGGTTTGGAATTGTAGATCAGTCAACTCTTATGTAAACCAATTTATTATTCATAGGGGTGAAGCCATGACCCTCTTAGTGTAATATGGGTCAAGCATTTTTTTCCCATCATCTATAGTTTATTTTGGTACCCACGTGTTAGTGAAAGCTTTGATCTGGATAAAACTTAACCAACCCAAGTCGCAACTCAACACTTCATACTCATTCAAGCAATCAACCTAATCATCCTCCATATATGGCTTGTGCACATAAGAGGAACTGATTCTGAGCTGAACTTTCATAAATACCATGTTTCCAAAAGAATATCTACTCATGTGAGGGTGAATTGTGAACTAAAAAACTCAAGATTCAATGTTCCAAGAATCAATGGTGTTCTTGTAAGTATAGTGGCCCAGTGTGTTAGGAAATATAGCACCTACCATGTTCTTTTTATTGGAACACAACTAGATACTAAGGTAGGGGTGAATCAGTATATGAATTAAAACTAGTTCTTTAATACCTTATAGAATAAATTAAAATATATATGTGGATCGAATCAAATATGTATAGATCATACAAACAAAAATACACATGACACAAGGTCTATATGTAGAAAATCCAAAGGGAAAAACCACAGTGAGAATATCTGATAGAAACTACTATTCTAATCTAGCCTCATAGTTCAAAGCTTTACTGGTAAACCTCACTGGTTACAATGTTTAAGGACACCAATCTTAAGGAGATAGTAATACCCTAATTTAAGAGCACCAACTCTAAGGAAGTACCCACTCCCTAATCTAAGCACCCACTTAGCTTATCTGATGGCACCAATATATAAAAATCTTCTATGGAGCTACAAATCTAATTTTCAAATCAGATTCATACATGAATCCAAATCTCTATTCTTTTTTATAAATATAATATGCAATTGATCATATTGTACACATTCTCTTTGTGTCTTTCTTCCTCTCTACTCCTATATAATCATCTAGTCTTGTGTCTGGATATGTCTCTATTCGACACACTTCATTTTATTCACCAACCACTATGTTCCTCTCTACCCCCTTTGGTTCTATGTATTTATGATTTTCTATTTGACATACTTCATCTCTCTCTCTCTGTGATTGAATGTGTCTGTATATTTTTCCTTTTTGACACAATTCATCAACAATAGCTCATCCTTTCTGCACTTCTACCTATGTCTAGATATTCTTCAGTTATAACAAAATTATGATTATTCTAGATTATATATATTTTTGTCCTAGATATCATATATATAAATAATTGATCTAGTGTTCTATTTTTTTCTATGTTCACACTTAGACTATTAACACATAATGGTAATTATAGACTTTAGTTTATTATCACTTCAACTATAAGTTCTTACGTCTCAATTCCATGCAACATGTTGTAATTTCCTAACTAATTACTATCTATAAGATTTACTAGACTCAAGTATTTATGAACATGCTCATAAATATTGATTTGATTAGTTGGATCGATCAATCTTGTTGATCGTATTGAGATATATAGATTACATGATAATTCTTGCATGTCCCTGTAACTAACCATTTATCTCAACATAACTTTAAATATAGGTCATTGATCTTGTTCTTGGTGCCATGATCTAATGGTCTCTATTTAACTAGATCAACTTTAAAATTCATTCATTAGATCACATTATGATAGGATCATGCTATTTTTTTGATATTTGTATGCATCTAAAATTTAGCTTTGTCACCCTTAAAACATGTCTATTGAACTTCCTAATCTGATATTCCACATGGCATTCAATATTAACAGATGTACAACCTTTATCTCTACCTAGTCATTAAACAAAAAGCTCTTTTTCCCATCTCATTACTTTCTATATCTTTGGATCTCTTTCACTCCATCTATCTTATCAAACATGTTCGATATTTAACTCTCCACTGTGTCAATAAACATCGATCACTTTATTCCATCTAGGTTTACTCACTCCATTATATCTTCTTTATTCGATAATCCTCTCACCATCAGATCTTTTAATAAGATTGATACTTATCTTTGATAATCTTACACTCATTTGTACCTTTTTTGATAAGCTCATACTCTTGTGACACTTGGCATCACTGTGTGCCTTCTGCACCTTTGATGTTAGTTCCTATTATTGAGACACTTGGAAATGTCACATTTTTTATTTACCTTTTAACTTAAGACAACTCCAATGATCTATTGTGAAGGCTTCATGATTGAGACACTTATCACTTATGCATTAAATCAGATGTCCTTTTGGAAATTTAACTTCTCTGTGCTTCATTAGATCATCTTTGTACCATTAAGAGATAGCCATTAATCAAGTTGGGACATAATATAAAATCTAATACTTCAAAAATATTAAGTCTATTGATCACTACTTGATCCATTAATTACTAGGTTGAGGGGTTGGTTTTCCAATGATGAACAAGGCTTAAATATAACTTAAGATATTGGGTCTAGGCTATATCTAGTCAACATCAAAATAAAGAGTGCCTTACAAAACTTTACAAGGTACCCTTTGGTGCTTCTCAAAGTGACCTTCAGAACATTAGAGGTACCCTTTGGTTCATACAAAATGACCCTTCAAAACTTTCAAGTGTCCTTTAATCCTTCTAAAAGTTCCCTTGAAAACTTCTCAACATGCCCTTTGAAACTTCTCAATATGCCCTTCGAAACTTCTCAACATGCCCTTAGGAATAATTGTTACAAAATTTTTAGCTGAAGGAAATTTCCTCAGAACTTTTGTTGTGTGTTTTTTGTCCAAAAAGACTTAAACAAATTCCTTGAAATAATTCTCCTCAAACACTTTTCCCAAAATAAATGCCAAGTTGTAAAATAGACTAAGTATGCAAACTTAGTAAACTTCTAGTTGAGAGGCAAACTTATGCATTTGTAATATTTGTTATACTCATCCATATGACTTAAAACTTAGATAATATAAAATAAGCACAAACTTGATTATCATAGTGTGATAATTTACTTTAGAAACTACCATCCGTGTGATTTCTTGTATCATAAACTCGTGTACTTATCCATATCTGTCAAGATAACTACATGAGCAAAGGAATTCATATGACTATTCTTGTATTCATATAAACATTAAAAGTACACACTCAGCTCCATGAGGTTTCTGCAACATGACCATTCAACTCAACATCTTTGTCATTGATGTTTTAATAGCTCATGTTTTTTTTGACATCAATGACAATCCTTGGCACATCAAGTACTATATCCAACACTTTTGTCTACATTGTTTGTGCACTTCTAAAAATTTCCTACGTAACTCAATCAAAAATATTTTGTTACTTGCCAACTTTGGAAGCCTCAAGGGGAAACATTCAAATCCTCCAACTCTTATATAAGATAATTTTTGAAATTGGATGAAGTTACTCCCATATTATGATATGACATTAGCTACTTCACTTTGTTGAGTTGTGGAGCTAAAAGCTTCACCAGATGAGCGAATGCAGAAGTTTCTAGAGTTACACAGTCATCGACGCCAGTCAGGAGTCGACCAGAGGCTGCCAATGTCAGTCATGGATCAACTGACGTCGGTCATAGGTAGACAGGCAGGGACCGACATTGGTCACATGTGCATCCAAAAAGTCTATTTTTGTGGGCAAAATAGATTGTTTACATGATAAGTTTAGCTGTTAGTTGTAAGTCCATGTTTATATTTTTGGCAGGACTGATTTGAAAATTTGATTAGGAGGTATATCTAATGGTGGAGAATGCATGCTCATGAATCCTAGTATTATATAATAGGGTTAGATCTTCATAGCTTATTGAACAGTACTATATATGTAGAACAATATATGTGAATCAATCCAAGTGTTGGAGTTGGTTGTAATTGAGAGAGAAAGATCTTAAGGGAAAGAGATATGTACATCTGAGAGGTGTGGAAAGAAAGAGAGATTTCTTCATTGTATTTCCTTCTAGAAGAGTTTAATACAAGTTTTTGGGTGTTTCTTGTATCTCTTATTCTTTGCTATTTCTGATTTCTAGTTACTTATTATTCTAGTTTAATTTTGTGTTTAGTTGCTTACAAAAAGGTAATCAAGTGTGTTGGTTGATCCCCAACAAGTGGTATCAGAGCTCAAGTTCACTAACAGGTGGTTTCAGATCTGTTTAGTGTGTGTTGATTACAGGTCACTCATAGGGGTTTCTGTTTAAGTGGGAGTAAAGCAATGGCAAAAGAAAGTAAACTAAGAATGGAGAAGTTTAATGGCAAGAATTATCAATTATGGAGGATGCAGATAGAAGATTATCTGTATCAAAAAGATCTATACTTACTGTTAGGTGGGGTTTCAACGAAGCCCATAGATATGGAAGATGAAAAATGGAATGTTCTTGATAGAAAGGCTCTTGGATCTATAAGATTGAGTCTTGCATCTTTTGTGATATCCAACTTATCACAGGCAAAATCAGCAGTAGAGTTAATGGACACTTTAGCAAATTTATATGAAAAACCCTTAGCTTCAAATAAGGTATATCTTATGAAGTAGTTATTTAATTTGCAAATGCAGGAAGGTGGATCTGTATCTAATTATCTTAATGATTTCCATGGAATTGTGAATCAATTAAATTCAGTCAAAATAGTTTTTGATGATAAAATTAAAGCTCTCTTAATCTTATGCTCTTTACCTAAAAGTTGCCATAGTTTGGTAATGGTAGTTAGTAATACTGCATCTGCTTCAAATATCTTGAAAGTAGATGATGTTGTTAGTGTAATCTTAAATGAAGAAATTCATAGGAAAAGCATAGAGGAAACATCAGGTAATGCTTTAAGTTTTAAAAGCAGGGGAAGGAAAAGAGAGAAGGGCAAGCAAGGGAGATCAAGGTCTAAGTCAAAGATGAGAGGTAGATCTAAATCTAGAAATGGTAGAAATATAATCTGTTGGAATTGTGGAAAGAAAGGGCATGCAAGGAAAGATTGCTGGTTGAAAGTTAAAGAAGAAAATCAGCATGAAGGTAAAGAAGAATCAAAAGTTGCAGGTATTGTTGCACAAGATGCTCTTATATTTTCCTTGGATAATAAAATAGAATCTTGGGTTTTATATTTTGGTGCCTCTTTCCATGCTACCCCTAATAAAGAATTTTTCAGTGATTATGTCCATGGAGATTTTGGAATAGTCTATTTAGGGGATGATGAGCCTTGTAAAATTATTGGCAAAGAAAAAGTGCAACTGAAATTGCAGAATGGCAACACATGGGTGTTGAAAGATGTCATGCATGTACCCACCCTGAAGAGGAATCTAATTTTTGTAAGAAAGTTGGGGGATGAGGGTTGCACAGTAACTCTCATAGCTGAATTTTGGAAAGTTTCCAAGGGTGCACTTGTATTAGCCAGAGATAAGAGAGTAGGTACTCTCTATTTATGTAATTATATTACTGATTATTCTCCTTCTATATTATCTACTTCAGATGTAGATGCAAAGTTGTGGCACTGTAGGCTTGGCCACATGAGTGAGAAGGGAATGACTATTCTTAAGTCAAAAGGTAAGCTTTCATATTTGAAATGCATAGATCTAGATTTTTGTGAGCACTGTATTTTTGGGAAATAGAAGAGAGTGAGATTTCTCAAGACTGGGTCAACAAAGAGGAAGCACAAGTTGGAGCTTGTTCACACAAACGTGTGGGGACCAGCTCAGGTAGGTTTTATTGGAGGATCATAGTATTATGTTTCTTTCATTGATGATGCTACAAGAAAGGTATGGGTTTATTATATAAGGAAGAAATCTGATGTCTTTGACACTTTTAAGAACTAGAAAGCTTTAGTTGAGAATGAAATAGGGTTGAGATTGAAATGCCTTAGATCTGACAATGGTGGTGAGTACTACAGAAATAAGTTTAGAAGTTACTATTCTATGTATGGAATACGTAGAGAAAGGATGATTCCAAGGACACCTAAGTATAATGGAGTTGCTGAAAGGATGAACAAGACAATAGTGGAGCGTGCACAGAGTATGAGGTTGCATGCTAGTTTGCCTTTACAATTTTGGGCAGAAGCTGTAGATACTGTAGTTTACCTAATTAATAGAGGACCCTCTACTACTCTAGATGGTGGAATTCTAAAAGAGGCTTGGACAGGTAAAAAGGTAGATCTTTTATTTCTTAGAGTTTTTAGTTTTGAAGCTTTTGTGCACATTGATAAGGAAAATAGAAAGAAGCTAGATGCTAAATCTATGCGGTGCACTTTTATTGGTTATGGCTCTAAAGATTTCGGATTCTAGTTGTGGAATTTAGGAACTAAAAAAATTATTAAAAGATGTGATGTTGTTTTCAATGAGAAGGTGATGTACAATGATCAGCTCAAAAAGCTAAATAATACTTAGTAGGGAAATGTTGAATTGGATGAGGTAACGGTCCAAAATGAGCTCATGAGTTATCACACAAAGGAAAACATAGACACCAACATTGGTCAGGCAGGAACCGACATCGGTCAAATAGGAACTGACATCGGTCAGACAGTAATTGACATTGGTCATGTGGAACCGATGTTGGTAGGATATAGACACAGAGATGATCAAGATCAGTCACTGACAGAGAGGAATTTGGGCGGACAACAAGTAGTGAATGAGTCTCAGATGCCCATAAGGAGGTCAGAAAGGGTAAGTAAACCTCCGATTTGATATTCCCCTTCTTTATTCTACTTATTTCTCACTGATGGTGGAGAACTAGAAATTTTTGATGAGGCAATGCAGGTGGAAACCCAAAAATAGTAGGAGCTTGGCATGAATGAGGAAATTGATTCCTTGAAAGAGAACCAAACATGGGATTTGGTTGAGTTTCTAGCTGGAATGAGAGCACTAAAAAACAAATGGGTTTACAGGGTAAAGGAAGGTGAGAATAGAAAGATGAGACATAAGGCTAGGTTGGTAGTGAAAGGATTTGCACAAAAACCAGGTATTGACTTTGGTGAAATTTTTTCTCCTATATTTAAGATGACTTCTATTCGGACTGTATTGTCTTTAGTTGATATTAAGGATTTTCATCTTGAGTAGTTTGATGTTAAGATAGTGTTTCTTCATGGAGATTTGGATGAATAAATATATATGGATCAGCTAAAAGGATTTGAGGTCAAAGGTAAGGAGAAGATTGTGTGCAGGTTGAAGAAAAGATTGTATGGTCTTAAGCAAGCTCCTAGACAATGGTATTTGAGATTTGACAGGTTTATGATAGAGCATGGCTTCTGTAGATGTTAATCTGACCATTGTGTTTATTTTAAGAGATTAGATAATGGTAGATATATTATCCTATTATTGTATGTAGATGATATGCTTGTTACAGGTTCACACATGCAAGATATTAATGAGCTTAAGGTGAAATTAGCTCACACATTTGCCATGAAGGATTTGGGAGTAGCAAAAAAAATCCTTGGCATAAGTATTGAGAGAGACAGGAAAAATCACAGGTTGATTTTGTTTCAAGAGGATTATGTGAACAAGGTGTTGAAGAGGTTCAATATGCAAGATGCAAAACTTGTAAATACACGTATGGCTAGACACTTTAAGTTAAGCAAAGAACAATGTCCAAAATCACATGATGAGGTTGAGTACATGAGTAAAGTTCCATATGATTCAGTAGTTGGAAGCTTGATGTATGCAATGGTATGTATTAGACCTGATATAGCCCAAGCAATGGGAGTTGTCAGTAAGTTTATGGCCAATCCAGAGAAGGAGCATTGGAAAGCAGTTCAGTGGATTCTCAGATATCTGAGAGGGACCAGTAGTAAGCATTTATGCTATGGAGGGTCAAACACTTCTCTACATGGATATGTAGATTTAGATATCGTAGGTGACTTGGATGGCAAGAGGAGCACCATAGGATATGTTTTCATTATTGGTGAAATGGCAGTTAGTTAGATTTCAATGTTACAAAAGGTTGTTGCCTTGTCTACTACAGAGGCAGAATACATTGCAGTCACAGAGGCTAGCAAGGAAATGATATGGATGACATAGTTCATGGAAGAGTTGGGAAAGGAGCAAGAGAGTTTCAGATTATACAGTGATAGTCAAAGTGCAATTCATTTGGCAAAGAATTCAGCCTTTCATTCAAGAACCAAACATATATAGCTTAGGTACCACTTCATTAGACAGGTATTGGAGGATGGTGAGTTGAAGCTGGAAAAGATCCATACAGATAGAAACCCTGCTGATATGTTAACAAAGCTGATAATAAAGGAGAAGTTGAATCTTCATTCAAATTTTTTAGGTATTCAAGATTGAGCTTGAAGATGGATAAGCTAGAAGATAATGCTATACAGGTACAGGTGCAACTGTTTATCTCCAAGTGGGAGATTGTTGAGTTATGGAGCTAAAAGCTTCACCAAATGAGCGAATGTAGAAGTTGCTAGAGTTACAAAGTCACTGACACCGATCAGGAGTTGACCAGAGGCTGCCAACGTCGGTCATGGATCGGCTGACATCGGTCATAGGCACAGGCAGGGACCGACGTCAGTCACCTGTGCGTCCAAAAAGTCTATTTTCATGGGTAGAACAGATTGTTTGCATGATAAGTTTAGCTATTAGTTGTAAGTCCACATTTCTATTTTTGGTAGGACTAATTTGAACCTTTAATTAGGAGGTATATCTAACGGTGGAGAATGCATGCTCATGAATCCTAGTATTATATAATAGAGTTAGATCTTCATAGCTTATTGAATAGTATTGTAGATGTAGAATAATATATGTGAATCAATCCAAGTGTTGGAGTTGGTTGTAATTGAGAGAGAAAGCTCTTGAGGGAAAGAGATCTGTACATTTGAGAGGTGTGGAAAGAAAGAGAGATTTCTTCATTGTATTTCCTTCTGGAAGAGTTTAATACAAGTTTTCGGGTGGTTTCTTGTATCTCTTATTCTTTGCTATTTTTGATTTCTAGTTACTTATTATTCTGGTTTAATTCCATGTTTAGTTTCTTATAAAAAGGTAATCAAGTGTGTTGGTTGATCCCCAACACACTTAAAATTCTTATTCCTTGGTCTTCATCTAATGCTTGCATGAATCTCATATGATGAAATCATCATTGACCCATTTGAAATGTTTATTACTTTATTCCAGGATCAATTGAGATATAATTTATGGAATTTGGTGGCATGGTCTGCATTATCAAACTAAGTGAGACTTGGGTATAATCTTTGGGTTTCCTTTAATACACTAGGTAAGAGGTCATATAGAAAGTTTTTGTCACTTACACATTAGTTGACTGATGATGAAGGACATCACTCATGATGTCACCAAGTCCATGTATTTTTTCCCACCACATATGATTATCATAGCCATGAACATATGCTGGTAAAATTCCATGGTAGTCTTATTGCCTACCATGATGTTGAGAATAAAAACCATATATGACAGCTCCTCTTTAAAATATAGGCTACCTCAATGAGAGCTCGAAAATTCCTTCATGAATCTTGAGGCAGGAAATTACTATGCGATTGTGGGATATATGCCATAATGGTCATGAAAAAGTTAGATATTATTTTGGATCTTCCAGTAAATGAACTTAGTGGCTGCCCAAAACTTTGATGTACCTACAATACAAAAATTTTATCTAGGAGTGAAAACTATAAAAAAGAAATTTGAAAACTTTCAACCTTATACCAATGCAAAGTACTCACAAAAATTAATATTTTAACTAATTTTGGATAGTTTTTCATTTTCATAGGGATGAATGCTGTGAGGCCAAATTTTTTAAAGTATGGAGGTACAACATTGGGTGGAAGAATGGTATAAATGGGAAACTACATGCATATTTAAATAAAAATGAGGTGAAGATTTAGGACACTCTCACATGCACCTTATTTCATGCATGCATAGTGCATCCACATTGTTGACCTATTAGGCCACGTGGATGCAACATCATGGCTAAATATTTTCCACATCCATAGATTTGCACAAGTGGGGTTAAGAAATATGAACCATGTGTGAATGATAATTGTGAGAGAGTTCTCGCATCATGTTGACACACATCCTTACATCCAATTTTCCTAGGAGGTCAGGCAATCCTAGTCTTCTTAACACGTGGGATGTGGGCATGTGCAATAAATCTTTAATTTAATTCTTTTTAAAATATAAATTAAATTTTCAATATTAAATCTTCACTTTTAACTTGAATTTTTAATTATAAATATCTATGATGAAGATAAAATTTTGACTATGAGGAATTTTAAGACAACACTACATTCATTCAAGCCCTCCTAAAAATGCGCCTTAAAAATGGATATTTCCACACAATCAAGCAACTTTAACTCTCTACACTTTTTGTTTTATTATATGAACCTCCTTTTCTCCCTTATTAATAGAAATATAGACACTTTTTGCCGCCATTTATTACAAATCTTTTCAAATTCACCATCTTGAAAGCTTTTCTTAAAAGTTTCGACAAAATTCTCACAAGATGGAGGAAGATGCCTAAGTTTAATTACAAACATACCTTGTTCAACTTGTCACTTTATGGATTCCAACTGATCTCTAATGTCATAAAATTAATATCTATTATTAAATTGAATCATCCTCTTCAAGTGCTAGAGATAAAATGTAGTTTATCAAGGTAGTTTTTAAAATAAATTTACCTTAATATTATGGAAGCATTTGATTTATCACAAATAGTTTTAAATCCATAAAATTATCTTAATTTTTGGTGTTTAAATATTTCAAATCAAACTTAAACTCCTCAATTTAATATTACTTTTCTTCATTATATATTTTTTCTATGTTCATCAAATCCCAATATTCAAAGATAGATAGTGTATGCCTAATTTGAGTTCTAGGGGATAGATAGAAAACCAAGAACAATATAGTCTAAGCTCTCTCCCTAGACAAGTCAAAAAAAATTCTATTGGAGATAATAATAGGAAAAATTGACTAAAAAATAAATGAAATAAAAATACCAAACTTTATACCTCAAATTTGCATGCAAGAGACTCTTCCTTGATGTTGTAGATTGATACTTGATACTGAAAGTTTGATGCCTTCTATGTTTGATTGATTTAATAGATTCTCTTAATTTTGATATCACCTTGGATTATGAATATTTTTATTACTAAATGTTAGTGATAACTCAATGGACAAAAATTGGTTTGGCTATAGATGATGCTCTCAATTTATAGAGCTATTTGGGAGAAATCAATGGTGGAGAATTGGACAAGAAGGATGAAGATCAATAGTTAATATTGGATTATAAGATTGGGTGGTTGATTTTATGAATTAAAAATTTATTTATAAGATTTTATGAATGGTTTTCCAAGGCTAATATAATATTAGAGTGTTCTATTTATGTGTTAGGGGATTCTAGATGTAGGTTAGGCTAATAAATGAAGATTAGATCCATATTAGTGATGTGATTTGTAAGAATGTTAGGTGGTGGTAGTTGGAGTTAGGTCACTAGGAGTTTTAAATTACTAAAATATTGTGAGAGATTAGATAAAGGTTAAATATGATGTTAAGAGGGTGATAATGAAGTGATTAATTGCTGATAAAGGTAATATAAGAAGAATAAGGTTTGGCTAGTGGAGGAAAATGTTAAGGTAATATAAGTAATATATTAAGATTATTATAGATAATGATATAAAAGTAATTAATGAGAAAAATTAGCATGGAAAGAGGATGGAATTAGTATTGAGTGATAGAGTGTTGAATTTTAGGTAATTACAATTGGAATAAGTAATGACATTTCAAAGAAATGAAGGGCACATTGGTTAGTAAGTTAATGGAATTTGTAATGGGTGATGCTCATTAGAGGGGTCATGAAGGGAGGAATGAGACATATGTCCACTTAAAATAAAAATAGGGGTGGGATGTGTGGATATAATAAAGAGGGGTTGGGCTAGATGTGATAGATGTTATGGATATGATGTGATGTTGTCAATCCATGAGCTATAATTTGATTGATATTTTGATTTGATAAAATGGATGGTGCCTCAGGAAATAATATATGTCATAAAGTGGGATAGATAAATTTATGACCTTAGATGTATCCTAGTCAACAAAATATGAAATGATAAGACATAAAATTTCAATAGATTGATTATCAAAGTTGCAATCTTTGGATGTATCCCAAGAAAAGATATATGTTGGGGAGAGATAAAATATTAGATTTATTGATTAACTGATTGATGGGGGATGACATGTCTTAGGATGATTGGATTTATGTTTTATTTCACCAAAAAATGATGTATGCATGGTAGTAGAAGTGGCATGCATGGATTTGATTTATTTATTCTTTCTCTAGGATTCGATTGATTAAAAAATATTAGGGATGATTATGTTATAATGATTGAGTTAACCTTAGACACCTCATGTTATTGGGAACTGGCTACATAGTCTATATGGACCTTAGTAGTTATCCATGGAATAGAGTATGAGATGAGAAATGATAGGGTATATTTCATGATAAGAGATTCCCCAAGGGTACCCCAAGGAGGTAGATGAGTTTGATCTTTATCTTGATCAAAGATAGATGAGATGATTGGATTGTTAGTAGAAATTTAAATTAGTGATGAGTGGAATTATGATTGTTAGATGAAGGATTGATGATTTGATTAATATTTGATTGAGATATATTATAAAAGATGGATTTTAAATTTTATTAGAGGGATGAGATGATAAATAGTTGTGTTTATTGGATGATGATTAATTATATGGTTGGCTTAGATCGAAAGTTTGATTTGGATTTTGAATAGAGGTTTGTAGATGATTGGTTTAGATAGATGATTTGATTTATGGTTTGGGTAGGGCATTTGATGATTTTATGTTTGATACGTGATGCATGAGTATTGGTGTTTTCATGATCTTGATACATATTTATAAGAAACCATGTTTTAATATATCACTAAGAAATATGCACCATGATATTATGTATAACCATGATGACTTCTTGCCATAAAAAATATTGGACTAACATAAAAGATAAAAATATGACAACATAATATATAATTAAAAATTAATATAATGCCCCATTGGTATACATAACTAAGATGACATATTTGTATTATGTTATTGCATGAGCACAAGATAAGATAAAAAGATAGATAATAATGACTTGATAACAATGCAATTTATAAAGATACATGGTTAACTAAAAAAAGATAAAGATACAAATATTTGATAAAATAAAATCACTAAGCTCTTGAAAAATATGATTAATAAAAAAAAGATATATACATGATAGTCACAAAAACATAGATTACAAAATGAACACATTATATACACATAATATTTTAAAATTTTTATCGAATACTAATACTTTGTCTCTTATAAGAACCCATCGAGTCTTAATCTCTCTGAGTGCATGCTTTAATGGGTACACTGGGAAAGGGGTGGGTAGACCACTGGTGCTTTGTAGGATTGTTATCCCCTTTTTCACTTGTTATCTACACACTTGTCTCCTTAAACCATTTACCCTAAGATTATTCTTATAAGTTGTACCCATTCCAAGCATTTGATACATTTTATCCTTATTTTCCTCACCTAAATCTCTTTTTTTCATTCAGTTGTACTAGGTCAATTGGGTCAACCTTATACAGTTTCAAGGTATTTTTCACTTAGGAGCTAGTTGGCCTTTGGCTGAGCTAGCTCATGACCTAGTGAATTATTGTCCATAATTGTATTGGGTTGACTAGGTCAACCCTATTGATTGATATTTTGGGAAGGGTTTAAGAAAAGATCCACCTATATATACAAGTTAATTTACATCAATTATCAATGAGAAGTGAAAGAAGTAAGAGTGAATGAAAATCTTCTTATTGACCATTCTACCTGAGAAGTAAAGCTTAGGGTTCCATTCTTTATTTGGAGATACAGATCTTATCTTGTGGAGAAGTATTTTGGATGCATAGATAGGTTGTGTAGCCTAGATATGATTTGTCTTTGTCATCTTTACATACCACAAAAATCTCTTATGAAGCACCTTGGACAAGGGAGAGATTGAGGTTTGGTAGGTTCATCTTAAAAGGTAAGTATTCCCAACTTTATTTCTCCTTTGTAAGAGTAGATAGATAGTTCATTTGTCATTATCTTCCATATATAAGGATTCCATAGACATTGACTTGAGTATATATTTTCTATGAATGTTTAGTTTTATTGCTTATAGCCCCCACTTTGTGCCACAAGATTTGGTGAGCACTAAATTAGATTTAATTTTGTTGTTATTAGATTAGGTGAAGTATCAAAACCTAGGAACCCCTTTAGGGTTATTATGTGGTTGTGTTAGACTAGAATCTTTAGAACCCTCCTTAGCATAGTATATTGTGATAAATGATCCCTTAATTGGGTCTAGTGGATCCTCAGATAAATGATCCCTTAATTGGGTCTAGTGGATCCTCATATTGGTCATGTTCCCACTTAACAAAGGTAATCCCAATCAAAAGTGTAGGTATGATCTATTTTCTTCAAGATAGGATTGATTTATGGACATGTTGCATTTCTGATTACATACATTCTGGTGAACCCAATGTGAAATAAACTTTGTAAGATTTGTTCACTTATTTTTAATTACTTTATCATTATTTTTATCATATATTTACCAAATTGGGTCAACTAAATTGACACATGTCTAAATTTCGTGTACAAGGTTAACACACAGTTGCATCCAAATGATTCTACTCTTTCTATGTAGGCTCTTTTTTAGGTACATGCTAATAGATTGACCTAGTTGACCTAGTATAGTTTATTATACTTTAAGACATCTAGTCTAGACTAAAAGGTTAACCCAGTTGACCTTGTACATTTCAATTACTCAGCAATAGTGTTATGTAAAGCTAGATCGACCCAATCGACCATGTTAGTAGGATTTGTAGGCATTTATCAAGGTTCTTTGACAACAATCTCATTTCTCTACATATTTAGGTTCACTAAGGGTAGAGATGGCATTAAGACCTATAGTTTCTAAGGAAACTAATATGAGTATACTCATAGATCATGTTAATACTAATAGATCATGTTAATACTAGGCCTTATCACTTTACTAGGTACCCTGACCCCTATGGCCTACTTATCCCTTAGATGTGTGTGACCCTTCTTTAGCCTTCTATTGATCCCACCCCTCTCTTAGTGGAACCTACATCATAGCCCATTAATGATACCACTATAGCTGAGCATGTTCCTGAATCTATTGTTGTTGAGTCTATCCTTACTTATGATCCCATCGCACCTTTTATTGAGCCTAATTGTATTCTTTCCTCACCACTACCTTCCCTTGGTGATGGCTTGGTTATTTAACATTAGATGGCTCTGTTTATCACCAAATGGGCTGAAAATCCTTCCCTATATTCTTCTACTCATGTTACACCTCCTCCTATGAATGTTTCTACTAAGACCACTCATAAGCGTATATGTTGCTTCCATGTCATAAATAATCATTCATCCACCCATTATCGCAAGATATGATAATATATTAATAATTTTCATCCTTATTCCACTCAATCCTTAAAAAAATCCATGCCTCCCCTGAAGGTACACCCTAAATATATGCCTAAGTATGGAGAGGTGTATTGTCTATGGTACCAATGTGGCACCCACTGCATTGGTCATTACCGCATCCTTCAAAAACACCTTAAGGATCACCTTATTGATATTCCTAAACCTTATACCATTTCTCCCATAGGTCAGTCCCATAGGAAGGCTCCTCTTTCTTCTCCCATGACTCCACCTCCTGTGGTTCCATCCTCACATATGGACCTTCCCTCACCTATGGATCTTTCCCCACCCATAGAGTTCACTCCCATACATTATCCTAAGCATCCTTTGCTTGATTTTACTCCTCAACATTATCCATCAAGAATTCCTAGTTTTTTTATTGAGGATATTAGATGAGAAGTATTTTCTTAGTTTTCATTGAAGATAGATGAGACATTAGCAACAATTTGTATCCAGGTTCATAGAGATATATCTGATGTTTTAGATAGTGTGTGTGGGTATATTTATCATTATTTATGAACACATGCACAATGATTTTACATTTACAATTATATTGGATGTGTGTTCCAATCCTATCTTTATCTATCTGTTTTATCATTTGACACTGTGTCAAATTATTATTTATCTTACATGGTGACTTTACTTTTTCAATATATATTACTTATACTATCATTTATGTTTGCTTATGGATTTTTTTCTTTATTATTAGTTTATCTTTCCTTCTTACATTTTATTTCTTTCTTATTCCCTTCTTGTGTCTTTATGATTGTTTGATTTCTTATCTTTATTTTTCACAGATAATGATCATTGTGACTTAGTTATACAAACTTAGTTCCCTTTCATCATTTCCTATTACCATCTAATCAGTTAGCAAACAAATTCATCTCATGATAGTCACTCATACCGTTCCATTTTGGATATATTTTTTCCCTATATTCCCCTTCATGCAAACTAAGCATATACATGGTTGAGACTTGAGATAACATGTTGGTTCATTGTTAAGCCTAAGTGTCCTAGTTAGTTTTGTCTTTGGTTACTTAGCTTCCTTTGGCCTAGGCCTAAAAATAATTCATGTGTATCACTCTATCTCTCATTATTGGCCATTCCAAGTTTGTATGGAGGAGGAATCATACAAGCCATAAAACTATGCAAAATCCAAATCATTAAATAAAAAGCAATGATACAAAAGGCAAAAACATTCAAAATTCTTAAAACTCAAATCACACTAATAGTCGTGATTCAAATCACATCTCCTTCTTATAGTTAAAACTCAAACTCCATAGTTGGACTCATGGTAGAGCCAAGGTCCATTGGGGTGCAGTAAGCCAATAGATTAGAAAAGGAGAATAAAATAATCTTTTAGTGCTACCTACTTTCTCATGTAAGTACCCAATATTTTTAGTAAACTGACAGATATATAAGGGGTCCTGAAGAATCGAGAACACATTATGGGAAGGTAGCTCCATTTTAATTTTTCTGTACCAATCTACCTTCATGAGTTGATCTTAATAGCACATTTATTTTATTACACAGCTTTGTGTCTATAGTGAACATGTTTCCTTTGTACATTGATGGTGACTAGTCACATAGTGTCTTCTCATGTCCCTCAGTATGCCTCTTATTTCCTAAAGTCTTCTCATAATATGCCTCAATTATTATTTTTGCATTCCCTTTTTCACTCCCTAAATTCCTCATATTTCCTCTTGAGAAATATTATTTTGTTCACTGATCACTCCGTTTGGGATTTCATTTGTGAGTTGTATTGTATGACCATGGATAGGACCTAACATTCCTCACAAATTACCACCATTTTATCTTCCTATTACCTCCATCCTTTTTACCAATTTTTCACATTTATTCTACTTCATTTGTGTTCCCTTTGTGAGTTGCAGTATAATACCATGGATATGACCTAGCCTTCCTCACAAAATTTTCCAATAATCCAAGCCACAATCAAAATTATATGTGTCAAATATGAGATAAGATTTGATTGATTATGAAGTTACACATAATTAACATGTTTCCTAGATTGATTTATCATGATTTATGCTTGCTTCATTTATCTTTCTCTTTTATCTTCTTATTTTTTGAGTGCATGTAAGAATTCAACAATTTTCTTGAATTTTCATGCTTCCCAACCTGAATTAGTGTGATAAATTTGAGAACATTTTTTGCCAATTTTTTTTCTCTTATATTTACAAATGTGATTTAGTATGATTGAATGACTTTATTTGATTTTTTTTAATACCATTTTGTTCCTTTTACATGATCTTCCATTTTATTACATTATTTTCATACTTCCCAATGCAATTTAATATGATTTTACTTGTTTTTAATTTGGTACTAATATTTTCTTTGGTTTAAAAACAATTTCATTTTTACCATCTTCTTTACCACCCGTTGGTTCTTTATACTTATTCAGTTTCTTGTTATTTCCACATTTCCCAACTTAAAATAGTGTGTAGTACATTTTTTATTGATTATATTTTACCAAGTCTTTTTTACCTATTTCTTTTTAACCATCATGTGTGCTACATAATGTTAGAAAAGAAACCATAACTCATATATTTCCTATAGCATATACAAAAAAAGATAAATACATTTTCTAGAAAGAAATATATCCAATCATCAACAACCACAACCATAATGATAACACAACCATTATCCAAAATTCCAAAATGATCCATATATATATATCATGACTTTTAATACAATCATATACAATGCTCTAGCTCTATGGCTGGTCCCCATCTTGTCTATATCATGGCCTAGACACACTGCCTATAGATGCATAGATCTGACTCCAAAAATAACACTATCATGAGGTTGTCTAAGATCTCAGTCCTAACTCCTACCCCTATAAATGAGCTACCTAAGCCTACACCTATGCCAACTAGGCTAGGGTCACCAGATGTCTCTCTCTCTCCTACTGTTATACCTATGTCATATGTGTTAAGGTTGCTACATGTGTCACTCTCTCATTCTCCTATACTTATGTCATATGGGTCAGGTCTGCTACCTTTATTACTTTATCCTAGGCATGTGATTATGTCATCTAGGTCACTATAACTAGATGTGAAGCTCTCTCCTCAAAGGGGGCCTACCATGCTCATGCCTCTCCTATAACCATCTTTGTTGGTGTTTGTATCCCCTCTTTGTATGCTTGTATCTACCTCGATGCCTCTCTAACTAGTCTAAACCAACTTGCCTGAGCTGGGGAAGATGGTACCTTGGGATCCTCTAGTGTAATGGGGTCATACAACATCAGTGCCTCATTCAAGACATCATGGAGTGCTCACCTCACTAGGGATCCCCATATAATATCCTTATCCTCTACACACCTATAAAAATCACACTAGATAGATATTAAATCACTAATATATCTCAAAATCTATCTCTAGTATATTTCAAATAAAATTAAACAATAATTTAATCATCTTTTAGTACTTATCTATGTATCAACCACCACTATCTCACCATCTACATGACCACCGAACATAGTCCCCTCATATATGTAGCCTTCAAGAACATTTTATGTCAGTTTCCTCTTAAAAAAATCCTACAGCCATAACTCAAGTCCATCTTAGCCTATGCTTGAGTGGCCTCTCTAGAGTCCAACTCTGCCATAAACTACCTACTAGATCATTTGAGACATCTATTATCTTTGTTATCTCTTTCTCCTACTACCTCTATCAATGTTGCGTCCTCAGTGGTCACTACTCATCTTGATATAGATCTGGTGGTGGTACTTCTGGTGCTCCTACCTCTACACCCATCTCTTCTCTCTCTACTACCTATCATGATTGATGAGTTTATGTTCTCTCATGATGTGGCTTGAGCATCGACCTCACCACTAGTGTCCCTAATCATCCTCTACCTCATATATCTTTAACATTCCAAGCTCAAAACATGAGAATAATTACTGGCACCACTAAGTGAGGCAAGGCCATCTACCTTGGTACTCATACCATTAGATATGGCTCTATCCACCAAGTGTAGTGCCCTATTACCTCCATTCCTACTAAATTTAGTACAACTATGTCTCATCTATGCCATATAGTAGTAATACACCCATATGACTACAATAGTATATATACTTATCTCACTGTTCATAGTGTTGGCACATGGGTCATGGTGCATGCTATTTGGTCTTGTCTCCATGTTTGTATTCAAGGTGACCTTTCATCAATCACATGGGGTAACTAAGCTATCTAATACATGGAGAACCTCTCATAGATCCATGCCATCAATAATATGATAGGTCTAATAGAATTATGCCCTCTAGATAATACTCCATACATATCATGCATTACCTATACCCAGATGATAGAACCTAGGTCATATAACACCTTCTCCTCCAATATCATCTAGCTCAAGGCTATCATAGAGAGTGGTACCTTGCCATCTAAATTGTTGCACATCACTCATGTTATCACAAGTCCTATCATATCCTTTTATATATATATAACATGTAAGGTATACACATCAAACATACTCACCCTCCAACCTAAGTGTATCATTTCTGAGCCTATATCCTATATAACTAAGGCTCTCCTCTCATCTCATTATGAGGCATCCCAGTAGTCATACGTGTCCCTATTATCAACAATCTTAGGATGAAATGTACATCCTCTAGGGTGATTTCCACCTATATCATATCCCCCTCCACCTCCCACCTGAAGGTGTTAGTCAGTCATTCCCATCATCCCAAGATCATGACTAACAGATTTGAGCTTAGGGGTATCCTACACATCTCTACTATGTTGCCTAGGCCTACAAAGATCAGTCTTGTCCTATCCTCTATCATCAAGTACATCAATAGATCTAGTAGCCACAATGCATCTACCAAACACCAAAATCTAGGTTGCCCTTGTAATTAGGATACAACAAAAGATGTATTATATCCTCCATGTCATGTATAGTCAAGATACATTATTTTTAAAATTTTAATAAAAAAGGCTTAAACTACTTTAATTTATTCATTTAAACCTATTTTATCCTACTTTCCCTTTTTATCCATTAGTTGGTCATTTTAGCACTTTTTCGGCCACTTCCATGCAGTTTCATACTATTCTTGTTCTTTGGTCAAAATAGTTTGACCGAAATTTCATAGGAGGGGAAATAAGAGGGTTAACTTAGTTGGTCATTTTGGGTCATTCTAGCACTTTTTCGACCACTTTCATGCATTTTCATACTATTTTGGTTCTTTGGTCAAACTAGTTTGACCAAAATCTCCCTATTTTTGACCTCGTTGACTTAAAAACCTAAGTTAACCCTCTTATTTCCCCTCCTAGTACTACATTGTCATACTAGAATTTTTTGCTCAGTTGACAAACTATACTAGGTCAACAGTCAAAAAAATGTACATGATCAACACATACCTACTGGGTTAGTAGTGTGGATTTTGCCAAATATTACCCTACTGGGTTTACTGGGTAGACCCAGTTGTTTTCCCCTGTCGACCACTTATATTTTTTAAAGAAAGTGTCTTTTGGCAGTTATCTCCCCAAACCCTTCAAACCTAATTACCTAAATAGTTTTTCCTACCTATAACATCTGATTTGGTTTTGTTTCAACATATAAAAATTCTTAAAATTACAAATTTCTAAAAATACACTTAAAAACACTAAAATATTCAAAACTTGGCTTAAGATTCTCAGTTGCCTACCTATCCTACACCCGCTACCACCTCTAGAGGCCCCTCTCATCTCGATTGTCATCTTCTCACCATCATATCTCGTTTGGTCTCTCAGAGCTCTTTTTCTCTCCTTCACAAGTCAAAAATAACAAATGACTTTCATTTTACCCTATTTAAAATTGCTTTCCACAAATTCAAATCTTTCAATTATGTTTTGGTAGATTTCTTGTTTTGCCTCTATCTTTGTTTTTACTCATCCATTTTTTGAACCATAAAATGTTCTAGATTTGTGATGATGTAGAGAATATTTTTCAATACTATATGCCTATCTTCCATTTTTTTGATTTTTGGCTATTTTTTCACTAACTTCTATAGGTTAGCCTAGTGTTCTTCACATTTAATGCCTTCACCTTTCTTGTAGTCTATTTATTTATCTACAACACTAAGGTAAATAAAGGTATGTGTTTATCAATTCTATCCTTTCCTTTATCTTATTTGCTGCTTATTGCACTTTACCTAGCATTAATGTTATGTGTTATCATGTTCTTTTTCTTAAAGCACCATCCCATGTTGCACTTATGTGACATGTGATGAGATTTAAGTGGGGCATATGTATACACATAATATTTTCAAACTTTTATCGATTACTAACACTTTATATCTTATGATAACCCATCGAGTCTTAATTGTTAGGGTATGGAGCTAAAAGCTTCACCCATGAGCAAATGCAAAAGATGCTGGAAATCAACAGTCGCCGACAACGGTCAGGAGGAGACCAAAGGTGACCGACGTCGATTAAGGAGCAGACCAAGGTCGGCCGATGTCGGCAAGTTCAAGCAGGTAGGAACCGACGTCGGTTACCTGTGTGCATCCGGAAAGCTATTTCTGTGGACAAAACAGATTGTTTGCATGTTAGGATTAACTGTTGGTTAGTTAAGTCCACATTTCTAATTTGAGTAGAACTAAAATTAGAACCCTTGTTTGGAGGTGCATCTATTGGTTGTAACTGCATGCTCATGAGTCTCTATAGTTATATAATAGAGATAGATCTTCATAGTTCATTGTAGAATTAGAGAAGAGAAAGACAATACTGTAGAAGTAGAATACAGATTGTATATCAATCCAGATTGTGGAGTTGATTGTACTCTTGAGGGAAAGAGATCTAAGAAGAGATCTATACATCTAGAGAGGTGTGGAAGAAAAGAAGTTTCTTTAATTGTAATTCCTTCTGTAAAGAGTTGAATACAAGTTTTTAGGGTGGTTTCTTGTATCTCTTGTTTCTTGCTTATTCTGATTCTAGTTACTTATCTATCTAATTTATTTCTGCGTTTATTACTTGCATATTGTAATCATATTGTTGATTGATCCTCAACAAGTGGTATCAGAGCCTTGGTTATAGGTTATAAAAGCTTGATACCAACAAGTGGTATCAGAGCTTTGGTTCACTAACAGGCAGTTCAGATCTGGTTAGTGTGTATTGATTATAGGTTACTCACAGGGATTTCTGTTCGAGTGGGAGAAGCAATGGTAGAAGAAAGTAAGCTAAGAATGGAGAAGTTCAATGGAAAGAACTATCAATTATGGAGAATATAGATAGAAGATTATCTGTATCAAAAAGACCTATACTTACCATTAGGAGGGACTGCAAAGCAGCCCAAAGACATGGATGATGAAGAATGGGAAGTTCTTGATAGAAAGGCTCTTGGATCAATAAGATTGAGTCTAGCATCTACTGTGATATCTAATTTATCATAGGCAAAGTCTACGATAGAGTTAATGACTACTTTAGCAAAATTATATGAAAAACCCTTAGCTTCTAATAAGGTATATCTTATGAAGCAGTTATTTAATTTGCAGATGCAGGAAGGTAGTTCTGTATCTAATCATTTGAATGATTTCCATGGAATTGTGAATCAATTAAATTCAGTCAAAATAGTATTTGATGATGAAATTAAAGCTCTATTAATATTATGTTCTTTACCAGAAAGCTGGCACAGCTTAGTAATGACAGTTAGTAATACTGCTTCTGCTTCAAATATTTTAAAAGTAGATGATGTGGTTAGTGTAATCTTGAATGAAGAAATTCACAGAAAAAGCACAGAAGAGACATCAGGGAATGCTATGAGTTTTGAGAGCAGGGGAAGATAGAAAGAGAAGAGTAAGAGAGTGAGATCAAGATCTAAATCCAAGGTGAGAGGTAGATCTAAATCCAGAAATGGTAGGAAGCCACAATGCTAGAATTGTGGAAAGATTGGGCACATAAGCAAAGATTGCTGGTCAAAGCCTAAAGAGGACAGACAATAGGATGATAAATAAGAAGCAAAGGTGGTAGGTATTATTGCACAAGATGCTCTTATATTTTCTTTGCAAACTAATATAGAATCTTGGGTTTTAGATTCTGGTGCATCTTTCCATGCAACCCCTAATAGAGAATATTTCAGTGACTATGTCCATGGAGATTTTGGAATAGTTTACTTAGGGGATGATGAGCCTTGTAAAATGATTGGCAAAGGTAAAGTGCAGCTGAAAATGTAGAATGGAAACACATAGGTGTTGAGAGATGTCATGCATGTTCCCAGCTTAAAGAGAAATTTGATTTCTACAGGAAAGTTAGGGGATGAGGGTTGTACAGTAACTCTCACAGCTGAATCTTGGAAGGTTACCAAGGGTGCACTTGTATTGGCCAGAGGTAAGAGAGTAGGTACTCTCTATTTATGTAATTGTATTACTGACAATTCTCCTTCTGTATTATCTACTTCAGATGTAGATGCAAAGTTGTGGCATCAAAGGCTTGGCCACATGAGTGAGAAGGGAATGACAATTCTTAAGTCAAAAGGTATGCTTCCAGATTTGAAAAGCATAGATCTAGATTTCTGTGAAGACTGTATTTTTGGAAAATAGAAGAGAGTGAGTTTTCTCAAGACTGGGTCAACAAAGAAGAAGCATAAATTGTAGCTTGTTCACACAGACATGTGGGGACCAGCCCAAGTTTCTTCTATTGGAGGATCACAGTACTATGTTTCCTTCATAGATGATGCTATAAGAAAGGTATGGATCTATTGTATTAAGAAGAAATCTAATGTTTTTGACATGTTTAAGATTTGGAAAGCTATGGTTGAGAATGAAACAGGAAAGAGATTGAAGTGCCTGAGATCTGATAATGGTGGTGAGTTTTATAGCCACAAGTTCAATTGGTATTGTTATATGCATGGGATTTGCAGGCAAAGGACTGTTCCAAGAACACCTTAGCAAAATGGAGTTGCTGAAAGGATGAACAGAACAATCATGGAGCGTGTAAGGTGTATGAGATTACATGCTGGATTGCCCTTAAAGTTTTGGGCAGAAGCCGTGGATACTGCTGTGTACCTGATTAACAGAGGACCCTTTACAACGCTGGATGGTGGAATTCTAGAAGAGGCATGGATAGGTAAAAAGGTAGATCTCTCATTTCTCAAAGTTTTTGGTTGTGAAACCTTTGTGCACATTGATAAGGAAAATAGAAAGAAGCTGGATGCTAAGTCTATGAGGTGCACATTTATTGGCTATGGCTCTGATGAGTTCGGATTCAGGTTTTGGAATCTAGGAACTAACAAGATAATTAGGAGCCGTGATGTTGTTTTCAATGAAAAAGTGATGTATAGTGATCAGCTCAAGAAGCTGGATCAACCTGAGCAGAGCAATGCAAAATTGGACAAGGTAAAGGTCCAAAATGAGCTCGCGAGAAAGAAAAGTCACAGGAAGGAAAACACAGAGACTGACATTGGTTAGGTAGGAACCGACATCAGCCGTACAGAGACTGATGTCGGCCGTATAGGAACCAACGTTGGCCAGGCAAAGATCGACGTCAGCCAGATAGAATGATGACAGTCAGTTACAAGCTTGGAAGTGACTGAGGTCGGTCACTGTCAGAGAATTTGGGCAGACAACGTGTTGTGGATGAGTCTCAAATGCCCAACAGGAGGTCAGAAAGGGTAAGTAAACCTCTAATTTGATATTTCCCTTCGTTATTCTATTTATTGCTTACTGATGGTGGAGAACCAGAGAGTTTTGATGAAGCAATACAGGTGGAATCCAAGAGTTAGTGGGAGCTAGGCATGAGTGAGGAAATTGATTCCTTGAAAGAGAACCAAACATGGGATTTGGTTGAGTTGCCAGCAAGAAAGAAGACACTGAAGAATAGATGGATCTATAGGTTGAAAGAAGGTGAGAATGGACAGATGAGATATAAGGCCAGATTAGTAGTAAAAGGATTTGCACAAAAACTAGGTATTGACTTTGGTGAGATTTTCTTTCCTATTGTTAAAATGACTTCTATACGGACTGTCCTGTCTTTAGTTGCTATTGAGGATTTGCATCTTGAGCAGCTTGATGTTAAGACAATGTTTCTTCATGGAGATTTGGATGAATAAATATATATGGATCAGCCGGAAGGATATGAGGTCAAAGGTAAGGAGAAGTTAGTGTGCAGATTGAATAAAAGCTTGTACGGCCTCAAGCAAGCTCCAAGACAATGGTATCTGAGATTTGACAAGTTTATGACTGAGCATGGCTACAGTAGATGTCAATCTGACCATTGTGTGTATTTTAAGAGATTGGATAATGGTAGATATATTATTATATTGTTGTATGTAGATGATATGCTAGTTGCAGGATCACACATGCAAGATATCTCTGAGCTTAAGGTGAAATTAGCTCACACATTTGCCATGAAGGATTTGGGAGTAGCAAAGAAAATCCTTGGCATGAATATTAAGAGAGAGAGGAAAAATCACAGGTTGATTTTGTCTCAAGAGGATTATGTGAACAAGGTGTTGAAATGGTTCAATATGCAGGATGTAAAACTGGTAAGCACACCTATGGCTGGACATTTCAAGTTAAGTAAAGAATAATGTCCTAATTCACATGATGAGTAGAGTACATGAGGAAAGTTCCATATGCTTCCGCAGTAGGAAGTTTAATGTATGCAATGGTTTGTACTAGGCTTGATATTGCCCAAGCAGTGGGAGTTGTAAGTAAGTATATGGCCAATCCAGGAAAGGAACACTAGAAAGTAGTTCAGTGGATCCTTAGATATCTGAAAGGAACCAACAATAGGCACTTGTGCTATGGTGGTTCAAATACTTCTCTACATGGTTATGTATATTCAGATATGGCAGGTGATTTGGATGGTAGGAGAAGCACTACAGGATATGTTTTTACTGTAGGAGGAACGGCGGTTAGCTAGATATCAAAGTTGTAGAAGGTTGTTGCCTTGTCAACTACAGAAGCAGAGTATATTGCAGTCACAGAGGCTAGCAAAGAGATGATATGGATGACACGGTTCATGGAAGAGCTTGGAAAGGAGCAAGAGAGTTGCAGACTATACAGTGATAGTCAGAGTGCAATTCATTTGGCTAAGAATTCAGCCTTTCATTTAAGAACAAAGCATATACAACTTAGGTACCACTTCATTAGACAGGTATTGGAGGATGGTGAGTTGAAGCTGGAGAAAATACATATAGGCAGATATGTTAACCAAGCCGGTTACAAAGGAGAAGTTGAATCTTCATTCAACTTTTATTGGTCTTCATGATTGAGTTGAAGATGGAGGAGCTAGAAGATGTTGCTATACAGATACTGGTGCAGCTATTTATCTCCAAGTGGGAGATTGTTAGGGTATGGAGCTAAAAGCTTCACCCATGAGCAAATGTAGAAGATGCTGGAAATCAACAGTCATCGACGACGGTCAGGAGGAGGCCAAAGGCGACTGACGTTGGTCAAGGAGCAGACCAGGGTCAGCTGACATCGACAAGTTCAATCAGGTAGGAACCGACG
Source organism: Torreya grandis (assembly GCA_037957365.1). Classification (NCBI taxonomy): domain Eukaryota; kingdom Viridiplantae; phylum Streptophyta; class Pinopsida; order Cupressales; family Taxaceae; genus Torreya; species Torreya grandis. The sequence goes on along the minus strand of JARHVA010005671.1, from coordinate 29,881 downwards.
TCGGTTACCTGTGTGCATCTGGAAAGCTATTTCCGTGGACAGAATAGATTGTTTGCATGTTAGGATTAACTGTTGGTTAGTTAAGTTCGCATTTCTAATTTGAGTAGAACTAAAATTAGAGCCCTTGTTTGGAGGTGCATCTATTGGTTGTAACTGCATGCTCATGAGTCTCTATAGTTATATAATAGAGATAGATCTTCATAGTTCATTGTAGAATTAGACAAGAGAAAGACAATACTGTAGAAGTAGAATACAGATTGTATATCAATCTAGATTGTGGAGTTGATTGTACTCTTGAGGGAAAGAGATCTAAGAAGAGATCTATACATCTAGAGAGGTGTGGAAGAAAAGAAGTTTCTTCAATTGTAATTCCTTTTGTAAAGATTTGAATACAGGTTTTCAGGGTGGTTTCTTGTATCTCTTGTTTCTTACTTATTTTGATTCTAGTTACTTATCTATCTGATTTATTTCCACGTTTATTGCTTGCATATTGTAATCATATTGTTGATTGATCCCCAACATCAATCTCTCTGAGTGCATACCTTAAGGGGTGCACCAAGAAAGGGGTGGGTAGACCATTGGTGCTTCACATGATCTTTGTCCCTTTTGCCACTTATTATCTGCACACTTGTCTCCTAAAACCATTCAACCTAATATTCTTCTTTTTTGTATCCATTTCAGGCATTTGTTACATTTTATCCTCATTTTCCTCACCTAAATCCCTTTTTATCAGTCAATAGTATTGGGTCAACCTTGTATAGTTTTTGGGTATTTTTCACTTAGGATCTAGTTGACTTTTGGTTGACCTGGCTCATGACCTAATGAATTATTGTTCAGAATTATACTGGGTCAACTAGGTTGATCCTATTGGCTAACATTTTTAGAAGGGTTTAACAAAAGATTTACCTATATATAAAAGTTCATTTCCATGATTTATCAATGAGAAGTAAGGAATTAAGAACAAATAAACATCTGCTTATTGACCATTCTACTTGAGAAGTAAAGCTAAGGGTTCCATTCTTTCTTTGGAGATATGGATCTTATCTTATGGAGAAGTTTTTTGGATGCATTGATAGGTTATGTAGCTTAGATATGATTTATCTTTGTCATCCTTACATATCACAATAAACTCTTGCAAACACCGTGGCCAAGGGAGAGATTGAGGATTGGTGGGTTTGTATTCAAAGTTAACTATTCCTAACTTTATTTGTCCTTTGTAAGAGTAGATAGATAATGCATTTATTCTTCTCTTCCATATATTATGATTTTATATACATTGATGTGAGTATATGTTTTCTATGCATGTTTAGTTTTATTGTTTCTAACCCCTATTTTGTGCCACAAGCTCTGGTGAGCACTAGATTAGATTTAATTTTATTGTTATTAGATTAGGTGAAATATCAAAACCTATGACCCCCTTTAGGGTTATTTCATGGTTGTGTCAGACTGGAGGCTTTGGAACCCTCAACATAGTGTGTTGTGATAAATGATCCCCTAATCAGGTCTAGTGGATCCCCATATTGGTCATGTTCTCTCTTAACAAATGTATTCCCAATCGAAAGTGTAAGTATTATCTATCTTATTCAAGATAGGATTGATTTATAGACATGTTATATTTTTGATTGCATACACACATAAGTATGTACATTTAGGGATACAATGGATTTTTTAGTAGTGCTTGTAATTTGTCTTGTTGAAAATCCTTGGGATGGAATGAGAAAAATATGATTCAATATGACCTTCTTTGATTTTTCCCTATAGGTAATGACATATGTCATGGGGTAATATTTGATAGTGATTTAGATAATATAGTCATAATGTCTTGATGAATAATGATATGGAAAAGGATAAGGATTTGGCTTAGGACATAGGTCAAAAAAAATGTGATGTGATTTTTCTATACTATGACTTTATGGGTATTTATGTTATTTATAAAATGTATATATAAATGGGAAAATAGGAAAATGGGAATCCATTCATGGTGCCAAGAAGGTAGGAATAATAATGGATGGATGGATATAGTGATTGATAATGATTATAGGTGGCATGGATGGTGGATGGGTGAAAAGGAAGTTCAAGATAACTCTTCAAGGGTCTTTGTGATGCCCTTTGTCCTTTTTGCTTATTATTTGATGAGACTTATTTTGATATTTTTTCTATGGCCACCCATGGATATACTTTTTTCATTGACATTTCCTAAAGCACTATTATATACCCATCTTTGTCAAGGTCATAAAGAGACATGATGAGTATGATGTAATAGGAAAGTTAGGATGAGACATGATGAGTATGATGGAATGGATGATGGGTTGACCTTAGGTGTATGAGGTATAAAATATAAGGTGATTGTAAATAATACATTTTATGATTGATGTTAGGGACTAATTCTAATCATAGTAGACTCCCCCAAGTATTGAAAAAACCATATAATTAAAGTATTTTTTTTTCAAATATGCATGATATTCATTAGATCTTCTAGTTCCTAGCCATTTTGAGTAACTAGCTTAGAATCACCCAAAATGTATTTGGATATAATAACATAAGGTCTAAGATAATTAGTCTCAAACATACATTTATTCTCATTATCCACATTTGTGTTCTTTTGATTCTCCTTGAGGAATTGATCACCAATTTTGAATTTTCATGTCTCGAATTTCTTGTTATATTGATTATGTAGCTGATTTTGATAGGATTTTAGGCAATTTAAGGCATTAAGACACTTTTCATTTAGGAGTTCCATTTCCTAAATTCATACAACCATATAGTATTATTCATAGATAAGGACTTGTAATGATATGCATAAAGATAGTAATTTGATCTTAAAATGCAAGATAGATTCAACGCCAAAGACCAACAAGTAGGTGTAGTGCCAGTTGGAGTGTGGATGCTTATGCAATAAAACCATAGAGTAGGATATAGTTTTAGATTATAATCATGACAAACATCATTAACGATATTTTTGATTTTTTTTTTAAAAATTATTTTATTAGTCATCTCCACTTGGCTATTACCTTGTAGGTAGAAGGGCATGGACCACTTATACTAGATATGGAATTTTTTATAAAGGGCCTTAAAATATTTATTTATCAAAGATAATAAGTATAAGAATACCATAATAGTAGATAATATGATTAAGGATAAACTTTGATATTTACTTACCTATAATTTAGGTGAGAGGCATGGCTTCCACCCACCATGTGAAGTACTTTGTGGTTGTTATGATTATGTTTATGGACATCTAATGAATAGGGGTTAATATTTATAATGAAATTGAATCCCCATGTAGAAAAAGGCCAATGTAACTAATTCAAAGGAGCATATTGGCTAGGACCATCCCACTGGTATGTGCCCCGTAAATACCATCATGAGCCTCCTTTATTGTTAAGTGGGCCTTGTCTAAGTTTAGACATCTCAACATGGTACCATCATATCCTCTCCTATATAGCATGCTATTGAGGATGGTGAAATAAGATGTTTGAATAAAGGACTTGTGATAGTGTCGATCAAGGTTAGGTGGAAGGAAGATGCCATGAAGGTAGTTGTAAATATATTGGTACCATGGGGTAATAGGACTATTGATTTCAAGACTGTATCTGATTCATGATTTTTATGAGTTAGGATTTATATTTGTTCAACCAAAAAATGATATTGTTATGAGTCAGAGGAGATTTCAAGTAAAGAGCCTATTTTACCCATCATGTTTGCTAATTTATTACTATAAAATGGGAACTATTCAAACATGATATGCTAAAAATACTTATTGATATTCTCAACCATGTGTTTATAAGGGATAATATATCATTGTTTGTCTAAAAATCATCATTGCCTTAATTGATAATGAGCTAGGAGTCACCATAAAACATAAGATGTTGGATGATCCATTGAAAACCAATTTTAAGCCCTGCATTGAGCACCTCATATTCAACTATGTTATTGGTACAAGTAAAATAAATTTAGAAAGCCTTTGGAATAAGGTCTCCTTGAGGTGTGACAAAAATAATTTTATCTCCTAAGTTGTGAGTAGTGAAGGAGCCATCAAAGTATAGTTTACATGTGTGTGACTCATCTGTATTCAGGATGGATTCATCTCAAAAACTTGTAGTCAATGGATGTGTTTTAGATAAAGGAAATTTCACTAACTGATTTGATAGCACTTGTCATTTGATTGCATTTTGATTTACATAATGAATGTCTAATTAAATCAAGAAAATGATCCACTTTTCAATTCTTCATGTGGGGGATGATTTTGATAATAGATACCAAAGGATCAATTTTAACAATGATCTTTATTTTTTTTGTTCAATATGTAGTGATGAAGCTTTTGACATGCAAATATGTCTGCTAAAAATGATTTTTATATTAGAGAGTATTTAAGCTCATATGATACTAATGTTATTCTAAGATAGTATATGCCCCACTATTTTCCATGTTCATCATGCTGAGATAGGAGGGCCCCTAAGGAAAATTAAGTAGCTGATATGTATAGAAATAATGGTTGACCTGGTGTTGACGGTGCTAAGACTAGAGGATTCAAGGGATATTTCTTAAGATCTCAAAAGGATTTATAACATTCCTAATTATAGTCATATTCAATCTAATTTTTCAAGAGTTATGTGAATGGTTGACATTTTTCTTCCAACTATGATATGAAATAATGGATTGCTTGGAGCTTTCCTTGTAGACTTCTAAGATGCTTAAGATTATGAGGTGGAGGCATTTTAGTAATATATTTAATTTTTTTAGGATCAACTTCAATGACTCATCTATAAATAATGAACTCCAATATTTTACCAGATGTGATGTTAAAGACATAATTGTTGGGGTTTAGTTGAACTTTATACTCTCTTAGTCATTCGAATATCCTCTTGAGGACTACAAGATGCTCTACATGTGTTCTTAATTATCCCAAGATGCCATCAACATAATCTTCAAAAATTCCATGCATCATATGATGGAATATTATAGTCATAGCTATTTTATAAGTCGAACCAACATTATTCTATCTGAAGGGCATAAGTTGTTAATAGAAGGTTCCCCATAGAGTGTAATTTTGATGACTAGACATTGTTTAATGGTTAAGGAGAGCGTTCTTGAGTTTTCGTACAAATTCAACTTTATTTTCATTATTTTTTATAATTTATACCATACTTTAATAAAAACACTTTTCAATGTATGGTCTAATTTAGTCATATATGATGTACAATATATGTTACAATAAAATATGCATTAAGAATATATTGTGTTATATGTATTCACATACTTGAGGTTGGGAACAAAAATTGTAAAAATATTTGTTCACATGTATGTTGGATTTATTTTTAACACTATGATAATACATGTAATAAGTGATTGCAATAGTATTAAATAGATCTATTTATTCAAATTTTTATTTTCTAAAAACATCTCAAACATTGTGTTTTTATCACATATTTATTTTCCAAGTTATTTTTAATAAAATTGGCACAATTTTTAGTTTCGTTATTGGTATTTTTAAAGGTTGTAGTATTATTGTCTTGTCCATTAGAGGCAACAAAAAATTAAATCTAAAATGTGATTTTTTATAATTTTTACAAGTGTGTGTATGGTGATGTGTTTGCATTTTTTTCAAGTTTTCATCAAGCAATGACATATTTCTAGATATATATTTATTGACAAATTCTTCAATTTAAACATTTATATAATGACCACATATAAGTACGTGATGTATCTGAATCATGAAATGAACATGTTAATTTCCTCTATTTTGGAAATTTATCAAAAAAACATTAGTATAAAATGTCACCAAATAATTGTTTATCTTGCATCATCGTCTTTTTAAATGTATTTATCCTATGATTGAATTAAGAACTGCAAATTACTAGATTCTTTCTTATTATTATTTTGATATCATTTTTATGTATATTTTCATTATGTTGTTTTGAGTTCATTTTAACTATATTATCTAATTCATTGTATAATGACTTCCAAACATGTTTCATACTTTTTAATGTAACAAATTTTTTTTGGTGGGTCTAATTATCTTATCATTGCAAAGATGTTTTTATTTGTGTTTTCCAGGTAATCAAGTGATATTCGAATGCTTTTTAAAGATTCAAAATCTATTGAACATTTTATAATTTTTTCTATGTTTGATTTGCTTTTAACATATTTTTCATTATTTCCCCCCCTTCTAATTCACCTTTTTGTATGCATATCCATGTACAACTAGAAACTTTTTATACGATAGTTTAAATTTCTTAAAAAAAAAAATGTAATATAAGTTACACTCTCATTTTTTCCATGTAAAATTTCCCATTTTCCTATCTTTTTTATATGAAATTATTTTTTTCATATAATCATAGCAACTACAACCATATTTAAAAGTTGGAAAGGTCATTTCTTCTGAAATCTTGTTTTGAAAAATCCCTAATGGTTTTAAACCTTGAGATGGTGAAATTTTGATAATGTTTTCCTAAATTTGTTTTTTGAATGTGCATTTTTTAAATCCATGTATAAATGATTATGTAATCAACTTTGTTTCTTCTTCAATTGGGTTGTGGTCAATGTCTTCTACATTATCAATGTCATTTGTTATTTGGCTAGTTTCATTTTCAAGTGTATGATAACAAATGTTTTTTATTGTTAATTTATTTTACATGTACAATGGCATTTTAAATTGTTTAGATAATGCATTTATCACACATGAGGGTCTAATATTTCCTCTTGCATATATATTTTCACATTCTAATTTTTGTTTGACTTTAATTGTAATTTTTTGATTTTCATTTATAATTTTTTTAGAAAATATTTTTATAACACAATCAAAATTAACATAAGCATTTATAATTGTTGTAAAGATTCATATTTGTGCTATTTTATATAAAGTTATCTTACTTGTAAAAAAACCATGCACACAGAAACTAGTCCTTCTTTTAAAGAACTTAATTTGTGAACTGATTCTATTATTTTATTTCTTCTTATTCAAAAGAGAGAAACACACATATGGAATTTTTTTTAATTTCAAGTGCACCTTTGCACTATCTACATATTTGTTGTACTATTTTTTTTTCTCAAATTCTATATCAATAATAATTGAAAAAAATTATTTAACAATAATGTTGTCAATGTCAATTAGGTCATTTTTAAAGTATAAACACTCACAAATTGGACAAGCATAAGTACAAGTATATTTAATTTTTAAAGTATAAACACTCACAAACTGGACAAGCATAAGTACAAGTATATTTAATTTAGTGTATGTTTTAATTATTTTTTATACATTGTCACTTTGTATTCATATTTCATGTTCGTTATTTTTCAATTTGTGTATTGTTGTTTGTAAACAATGCAATGATATATGTTTTTTTGTTTTACATTGCATTATGTGTCATTCGTCAATGGCATGTGTGTTTTTGTTCATTTTTTTGGCATTGGAAATGTTTTGATGTTTGTTTCATCAATTTTGTTTTTATTTTTATATACTGTGTGACATTATTTTTTGTTCACTATTTTTTTTAAACAACATAATATTTTTTTTATTAATATTTCTGGTTTATTTTTCTTTTTCTTTTCTTTTTAAATTGGAGATGGGATTATTGTACCATTATTTGTTGCATTTATTTTAGGATACATTGAATTGGTTTTGTTTGTTTTTTTTTGGCAAGTACAATTATTTTTAATGAGTGCATAGACACATGAGATAGAGGGATTGTAATTAATTGCTCAATTTTAAGGGATCATAATGAATATGCATTGTTTTTGTTTTGAATGAAGTTGTGTTTTATTTTTTTGGTTGTAAGTGATTGGTATGTACCTTAATGAAATTTTTGCTTGTTGCTGACCATCTTTTATTTCAGATTTTAAAATGTTTGAAATCCATAGAATAAATGAATCCCCACCATATATTATGCCTTTTTCATATGAAATTACAACTATATCAATATATTATTTATAGTTTAAAATGTTTCTATTGTTGTTTTTTAACAATTTTGATTTACATTGCAACAAAGGAGCGATTTACAGATTTAATGAATTTTGGCCCTCTCTGTGCAATCTCCACAATTGGGTTATGGATTTATGTAAGTCTCTCATTAAAGGTAAGATTGAGTTATTTCATTATGTAATAGGATTCTTTATTGTGACTTTTGCTTCTTCAGAGCAGGGAGACTTAGTGCTTGATGGTAGGGTTTGGATGTGGGGAGAGCATTCCCTTTCCATAAAGACCTAGACTCTATCTTTTAACCCCCTCATTGAGCCACTTAACATTAAACCTATTTGGGTTCATCTCCCAAATCTACCTCTCTATTTTTAGGAGGACTCTTGATATGAGGGCATTGACAATGTTATCGATTGCTTCCTAAAGGTTGATTCTACTACCTCTTTCATGGGACATTCCATAGTAGCTCTTATCCTAGTGGATATTGACATATCCAAACCTCTTCATGGAGATTTATTTTTTTTGGTAGGGGAAAGACCTTGGAAACAACTATTAGACCATGAGGGTATCCCATTTAGATGCAGAAGATGTTTTACTATCAGTCATTTGGCCTTTGGTTGTCCTCTCTTGTGCCATAAGGGAGATACAACTTGGTGGAAAGATGCTCTCCTAGAACACTTGACTATCAATACTTCCCAAGAGGACTATTCATCTTAATAGGAGGATTCTTTTGAGGAGGTAGAGCTCCCTGTTAGGGTTATTCTTGAGGGGGTGGTGATGGTGACTACTGTGAATGATGGGAAGGATTCCCTTCCTCCACTACTTGACTCTTCTACTGCTGGGACTACTACAAGGACCTCTATTATTGTTGTTGATTTTGAGATGGATGAAGGAACCTCACATGTTGCTAATGTTGATGGGGTGGTTTTAGTGCCACCAAATTTGCATGATTTTGCCATTGGAATAGTTACAGGGACTCCCCTACTATTTCCCGTGTTATCACTATTGATGCTAGGACTACCATTGAGATCTCACCTATTGTAGTCACTGAGACTCATACTATTGTTGTAGGTGAATAGTTTGTTGTTGGGGCTGATGCTATTATGTCCTCTCCCCAGGTTCTTCCCCTTTCTAAGGTTTTGGTCAGTTTTTGACCTCCTTCATCTCCTATTTTTATGAATGGAGATAATGATGTTTATTGGATTATTGTCTATAGGAGGAAGCATGATATTTCTAAGATTGTTTCTTAGACCCAAACTCAGGGCAAGGGTGTTCATCCTGCCAGATGTGGTTATGTTATTGTTTATTCGATTGCTCCTTGCAACCTTGCTTGAGATTCATTGTCCTTCTATTGCTTTTATGCTGTTAATGCATTGTTTTTGGATTGTTTGTAGCCTTTTTACCTTGGGAGCTACTTTGTATAGGGCTCAACACCCTTTTTTCCTACTAATATAATTAAAAAATAATTTTGATTTACATAATTGCAAACAATGCATTGCATATTTATCCATTGTGAAAAATGCACTGGAAAATGATTTGGACATATAACGCCATAGATATTTTCCATCAAATTTATTTTATATTAATAAACCTATTGCCTTAAAAAAGATTTCACCTTAGTTATTAGCAAATGGACTTGATATGTAAAATCCATGATTTTCCATTTCATTTACAATAACATTCCATTCATGTGGAAGTTTGGTACATGTATTTGATAATTTGATTTCTCTATTCAAAGTAGTCTCAACATTGGATCTTTCACACAATAGGGGTTCATAATCACCATAAGTAGGGTTTATATTGAATATGTTGGAGTTGATGATCATCTATTAAAGTAGAAGTATTTAATTTTTTGTGTTAATTATCATAAGAAAATTGATATGTTTAACCATTTAAATATTCATTAAATGTAAAATGTATCACCCCATAGGCTAGTTTCACCTAAATTTGTTTTTTTATTTGTAAAAATTATCATTCTACATAAGTATGTGTTTTTGTCATATATTCCATGCAAATTGTAAATGATGTCATAATGCATTTCATGTTCATATGAACATATTAGATTTGAATGTCCATTATTTAATCATGATATAAAGTAATATATCATTCAATTTCATAATTTGTTCAATATATAATTAAACAAATAATAAAAACTTCAATTGTGTCAAAAGGACAATCACTTACATTATATTTGAATGAACTAAGTTAAAAAAAGTGATTATTTTCCAGAGCATTATCTATGTTGGAAAATAATATATTTGGTGGTTGTTCATATATTTTAACATCTATTAAAACTTTGATGTTTTTTATTTTTTCATTTTCTATATTTTCATGGTTTTCTTATTATACAAAAGCACATTGTATTTACAAAATTTATTATTTTGAAAAAAAACATCACTACCTTAATTTTCGCTTCCAGTTTCCAGTTTTCGCTTCCAGTTTCCAGTTTTCGCTTCCAGTTTTGCTAAGTCAGGGTTTTTAAGACTGTATTTCATATTTATATGCATAAGAAAGGACTACAATTGTAATAGTTTAGAAGGACAAGTGATACAATCTGTAATTTGTTATTAAGAGACTATATTATTGTGATCATTCTGAATTTATTCAACAGAAGTTATATCTTGTTCAGAGTTTTTTGTGTTGCTATATTTCCTGTTTGGAGGGGATATTACAATATAAATATTTAATACAATTTTAAAATAAAAAATAGAGAGCAACATTATATTTATTATGATGTTTATGGTAAAAAAATATATTACCTATAAATTAATTATGATTATTTGTATATATGATAATTTATAAATATAATGTTGTAAACTCTATATATTATTTATAGTTTAATTGTGGTTTATATATTATAATATGTGATATTTTCTATGATAATTTATTTCTACAATTTCATTGTTATGATTATTTATAAATATGATATTTAAATCTATATATTACTTATAATTATCTATATATTATTTATTTATTATCATGTGGTGATAATTTTTATAATAATTTATTTTAAAATACATAAATATTTATTATTCATAAAAAATACTTAATATAAATATGTAATATAATTTTAAAATAAAAAATGAAGAGCAACATTATACCTATTTATTATGATATATATGGTAAAATATATATTACCTATAAATTAATTATGATTATTTGTATATATCATAATTTATAAATATATTGTTGTAAATTTTATATATTATTTATAATTTAATTATGATTTATATATTATTTATTTATTATGATATCTGGTATTTTTTATAATAATTTATTTCTACAATTTCATTGTTATGATTATTTAAGATATGTAAATTATATATTACCTATAATTATCTATATATTATTTATTTTTTAATATTTGGTAATAATGTTTATGATAATAATAATAATAATAATAATAATAATAATAATAATAATAATAATAATAAATGAATTAAAATTATTTATTATAAATATTATGTGGTTATATATATATATATATATATATATATATATATATATATATATATATATATATATATATATATATATATATATATATATTATGTGGTGATATTATTTTGATAAATAAATAAATTATGATTATTTGCATATCATCTATTTATTTATTTAATTTATTTTTATAATTTATTGTTATGATTATTTATAAATATGATGTAGTAAAATATATATTATATTTATTAATTATTTATATTTTTAAAATATTATCTATTTATTTATTATAATGGTTTATATTAATATGTAAATCTATATTGTTATGATTATTTATAAATATGATGTGGTACAATATATATTATATTTATTAATTATTTATATTTTTAGTGTATTATCTATTTTTTTTATTACGATTTAATATTTTTCATTATAATTTATTTCTAAAATTTCATTGTTATAATTATTTTTAAATAAAATATGATAAAATCTATTATGATAATTTATTTTTAGGGTTCATTGTTATGATATGATTATTTATAAATATAATGTGGTAAAATCTATATATTAATATTATAATAAATATGATGTGGTAATATGATATGATATTGTAATATTTTTATGATAATTTGTTTTTATAATTTTTTTAATTATTGTTAATAAATATGATGTGATAATACATATAATATGGTAATATGATTATTTATTTATTAATTATTTTATTATGATAGTATAATATTTTTTATGATAATTTATTTTTTTATAATTTTATTATTATAATTAAAAAATATGATGTGGTAATATGACTATTCACAGCTTAAAGTCCACTCTTCATGCCAATGGTTTATGCACCATAACGAGCTGTGAATCACTTCTTGATGTATACACACGATCCTTTTCTCTTTCTCCATATATATGACCTTTTTTTTGGTTTTAGTACAATCAAGTCGAGGTTTAGACATCCATATTTTGTTATGTAAAGTCTTTGTTAAATTAATCTTTTTAGTTTCGTATGGTAAAGACTCATTCTATTTGTTCAATTTTTTCCAGCTTAGGCTATATCAGTGCAATATAATATCAAAATGTTTCTCCGGATCGAAGGATTTCATGCCCCTAATACCCATACTGATTTGTCCTTTACTTTTTATTCCTCGATCAATTCCTTCAATCCAATGACCATTTATATAGAACGAACTCTCTTACCCAGTAAGCCAATTTTCACTTAAAAATTCTAATAGGGAATTCATGCTGAGCTTAATATCTCGCCTATTTGCACACTGGTAGACTTCTTCGATTCATTTGGCATTTTATTTTTGATCCACTCAATCTATTTTATTTAATATGTAGCAATATCGATAATATCATTTTCATTTTGTACAGATGGGCGTTGTCCAAGTTTGTGGAGATTTATTCAGGAATTGAATATGTCGTCACCACTCTTTTTGGGCTCAACAAAACTATTAAGAAAAGGTTAGTATGCGTCCCTGTAGTCGCAGCAGACGGAAGGCAGAGGAGCAACCCTCTGATATGTGTGGTTGCTAAAAATATGGCCAGAAATCAATTAAAGGCTCTCCATATCCAAGATCCTTATAACTATATACCTATTTTTTTCTTCTCAGCGAATGTTTTTCAAATTGATAATAATAATAATTAGAAAAAGCCAACCATCTGTCTAAGGAAGGAAATAAATTCTACGACTGCATACTAACATTCAACCTCATGGATAATATGTCCAACTCCACTCATTTTAAAGCATCCTGGAAATGAATTTTATTATTTCATGTTTGTTAAATCAAATGTTTTTATTTTTATTTTTTAAATTTGAAACTGTAATACTTGATGCATATTTAAGCTTTCCCAGTTACTAACAATATTTTATTTTGCTTATTTAGTGGCAATGCAATTCACAGGGGATATAGACTTCATTAATCAATTTCAATTGCGCATAGCATAATTATTTTTTCAAGAAGTTTATTGTGGCATTTCATGAAATTCTTTTATCTTAAAAAAGATAAAAGGAAAACCTATTTTACATTACATAAGCATAAATGGAATACCTGGCAGTGGTAACAGTGGTGCAATTAGCGGTGGTAGTAGTGGTGTAGGTAGCAGCGGTGCAGGTAGTGGTAATAATGATCCAGATAATACTAATATGCGTGCGGGTAGTTCCAAATGCAGGTTATTTAAAAAGGCAACACATTGCAACAAAATCTGAATTTCTAGGAATTTGTTTGTGATGTGTAGGAATTTGTATGAGTAGTAGTTGATGTGTAGGTGGGTATGGCAATAGGATACAAGGGGGGTTGCTTGTAGTTTAGTCGGTAAAGCTTCGTAAATTATCACTTCTACCATTCATACTGCATTAAGTAGAAACACTTTGAAATCAGTCCAGTGGGAAGAATATCATTCTTATTATGAGTTCTGTTCACAAAAAATTGTATTATGTTCTATGTTGATTGTATATAATATTACATAATTTAATAGTTTTAAATTGTATAGTATATTGTAGTAATAGTATATCATCTTATAACATTGTCGATCAAATACAAGTGTTAACGTTGTAGGAGGACAACTGCCTTTTTGCAGGCTATGCGAATGGAAATGTTACACGTTTTTTTTTACCATCTAACAAATATCACCAATATAATAGGGAAAAATAGGTGAAAAGATATTGATATGGGGACAAGTGATGGTGTTATTCATGATTTATAACCATTCAAACAAAAACTGAGTCACAATTATTGACTTCCACTTAATAACAATTGTAGTAAATGCATGATTGACATGTGTTAATCACGAGTCTTAATTATTGACTTCCATTGAATAAAATTCTTACTAAATGTGTTAACATGACATTTTTTTGATTTTGTCACATATTATAAAATTGTAATACACAAAAATTTAAAATAAATAAAAGTTTTTCATTATATTTATTTCATAAAAATTAATCATACTTTACAAGGGAAATAATAAATAATTAAGACCATTTTTTTCAAACAATATGTAATAGTTATAATTTTTCTTGTGAATAATTTTATATTGGTTGGAAATGTTTTTCAAAGAAAAAAAAATGTCGAGGTGAAAATAATAGTACCGGCCATAAGAAGGTAGTAATAAACACTAACACCTTTAAAGAGTTTAGATATCAAAGGAAAAAAAATTTATTATCAAATGTGTTGAAGAGTGTGTGATAAATTAAGTAGTGAATGGAACACGTTACAACTAGCTTTGCAATCATTGACGGATAACGTGAATGCAATAAAAAATTAGTCATTCATGTAAAAGATGCACCAATTTGCAAGTAGTTGACATATGATGTTTAAAAGTACTAAAGGTATGTCAAAAGGACCATTTGCCTCTGAGCAAAATTGGATTACAAAAAAAGGCCCCACGTCCTTCAATCCTTAATCAATAGGAGGAAGCTCGATTCGTTCCTTAAATTCCCCTTCCCATTTCAACAAAAAAAAGACTAATCAATAAAACAAATAAATACAATTCCAGATGAGAAACCTATATGAATACCATCATGATTTTGGAATGAATCACATTCATATCTAGAGAAAAGTTTAGTTGTGTATATTAAAAAAAATTAAGGTCATTTAGAGGTGAATTGGTTTTGCAATGGTGGTGAATTAGGTTGAAAGGTGTATAATAGTTTAGGTGAATTATGAGGTAGCACATGAAAAATTATGAGGTGGCACTTTGTAGCTAGGTGACTGCATCATGCAACCATCTGACTGCATCATACAATTAGGTGATTGCATTGTGTAGTCATTGGACTTTAGAATGCAGTCACCTGACTGCATCATCTAGTCATCCATGTATCTATGTGGTTAACTGTGTAGGTGAATC
The DNA here is from genome assembly GCA_037957365.1 of Torreya grandis. Taxonomy (NCBI): domain Eukaryota; kingdom Viridiplantae; phylum Streptophyta; class Pinopsida; order Cupressales; family Taxaceae; genus Torreya; species Torreya grandis. The sequence continues at coordinate 14,676 of JARHVA010005671.1, read as the reverse complement.
AAGTGATGGAACATAGAGAATCGAGGTTTTATAAAAAACACTTTCTCTAAACATAAATATTATTGCATATTTGGATTATTTTCAAAATGTTTTACAATTTAAAAAAATGAATAATCATAATTTGAGTTCATATGCAAAATTTATGGCCTTGAGAAGTTAGGGAGTCAGCATTGCACTTTTAAATGGATGAATGGATGATGCAGTCATAAGATTGGGTTATATATTTGTCTAACTACATCATGCAGTCATCATCTGCAAGTGCAATACTGACTCTCTATCTTCTCGAGGCCACAACTTTAACATACAAACTTAGATTATGATAATTTTTTGTGAAATTACATATATTTTTGTGAGGAATCCAAATATGCAATAATATTTAGGTTTTGAGATTTTTTCGATGCCTTAACCCTCTTAGAATAATCCATCAATCGACATTGTAGACAAATGATGCCTAGTTGTAGTTGTTTGAAAGCTTTTTATAATCATTCAGTGCATATTTGGTGTCGTTAGGCACCTACTTACTATCATCACTCAGGAGTAGGTTAGTGTCATTCGATACTTGATTACTGTCTTCTAACACCTAGTTGCAGTCATTCACCTACTGGTTACATGAAGTTTAATATATTATATATAGTGATAAATGCCCTCGGATTGGCTTTCTTGGTGTTCATAGATATATAGGATGAAATTTATTTTAAAAATTATGAAAGCTGACCCTTAAATTTAAAATCATCCCACTTTGTAGACTACCCCACAAAATTGCCAAATCCTGACTTAAAAAAATAGAATATTTGTGAATTAATGAAGATTCACCACAAAAATCTTTGCTCGTATCACACCAAATTTGATTGTGGGATAATAGCCTCAGAGTTTTGAAAACATTGATAAGTTGAAAGAGGAAGAGGGTGTGTCTGCACTTATAAATTTACAATAGGATAAGCGAACTGTGGATCTTAACAATATCAATTATGCTTTTGACCGGGTTGTTAGGAACTCGTGGAAGCACAATTGATTACTTTTCTTATAAGCAATTAAACACAGAATTATACTAGAATGATTAAGTAACTAGAAACTTGAAACAACAAAGAATTTGAGAGACAATACACAATATTGTATTAAATAATCTTCAGAAGAAAATACAATAAAGAAGATGCCACTTCTTCTTCCACCTCTAAGGCTTGCCACACCTCAAGGACTTCTTCCCTCTCTCTCTCTCTTGCTCAACCACAACCAACTCAACAACCTGAGTTGTTATCCCCTCCTTGATAGCTTCAGCTGATCTCCTTGACCTTACACCTTGCAGATCTCCTTGACCTTGCTTTCTTGCTTCAATGCTTTACTTGCCTTAATGACAATACATGCCCATGGGTCTCTTAAATAGGATCCCATGCATACAATAATTAGACTTCTAATTACAATAATTAGAAACACAGACTCAAGACTTAAATTAGTCTTCAACATGCAAACACTCTTAGACCTCTTAAATTAGACAAGTCTAATTCTGGAAACACATTCTAGAAACACATGTAGAAGCATGCACACGCACAAGTGACCAATGTCAGTTGCTGTCAGTCTGCTCCTGACTGACGTCGATCGATCCCTGGTCCCTGCCTGACTGACGTCGGCCACACTGACGATGTCGGTTGCTGACTGCACTCATCAACTCCCTGATTAGCATCGTGGTGAAGCTTTTAGCTCCATAACTCAACAATCTCCCACTTGGAGATAAATAGCTACACCTGTACAACATCCTCCACTAACCATCTCAGGCACCTCCATCTTCAAGCTCAATTTTGAAGACCATCCACCACACATCCTATGATGCTATACCTATCATCTAAGTCCCCTGCCACATCTAAACTTTCTGACAACTCCCACTGCTTGGGAAAACTCAGGTCTATACCAGACCTTATGTGATTTCAAACACTTTTCTAAGCTCAGCTTGAACTGTCCAGCCATATGTGTGCATACCGATTTTGCATCCTGCATCTTAAACCCCACCAACACCTTCTTCACATCAGCTCCCACTAGAGATCAACCTGTGATCTTCCATGTCTCTTATGCCAAAGAATTTTGCTGCTCCAAATTCTTCATAACATACCTCTGAACTAACTTTACCTTTAGCTCAGAAAACTCCCTGTATGTGTAACCCTGCAACAAGCAAGCACACAATAGTAACAAGATAATGTTGTGAATCATCATCCACCTGGTAAAGAAAACCATAGTAGTTACACTGACGTTGACTAAAGCCATGCTTTGTCATCCCCCTGTCAAACCTGTACCATTGTCCTGCAGCTTCCTCCAGACCTTATACATTGGCCTTCCGTCTCACGTATCCATTCCCACTCTTCTTCATCTTGAACATCCATTCATCTCTCAGTGTTTTCTTCCAGCTGACAACTCCACCCAATAACTCCTATTTGGTTCTTCTCCAAGGAATCACATTCCTCATCCATGCCAAGCTCCCACTATTTCTTGGATCTACCTATTCTGCTTCTTTAATGACTTCCTAATTCTTGACCATCAGTGAGCAACAAGTAGTGTAAAGAAGGGAAATGATGAATTTCAGGCTTACTTACCCTTTCAGTCCTCCATATAGGCATTTGAGACTCTTTGACAGCTTGCTGTCCACTTAAAATCTGTCTCAGTGGCCGATCTCAGCAATCTCTCAGTCTGCACCTGACCAATGTCAGTTCCATGTGACTGACTCATCGCCGACGTCAGTTATCCCTGACTGATGTTGGTGTTTATCTATCTAGAGTCACCGACGTCGGGCTTCACCCAGATGTCTTCGGTCCCTGTTTGGATGCCAATCTCGGTCCTCTAACCGATGTCGGTCTTTGTGTTTTACTTGTGAATGATGACTTCTATCCAAGAGCTCATCTTGGATCGAAACCCTATCCATACTACCCTGCTCAGAATTATTCAGTCCCTGTGACTGACTTTTGTCCATCATCTCCTCCATAAACACCAAGGCTTCCCTGTTCATGTCAAAAGCATTAAATTTCCTTTTCCTGCACTGAACTCGATCTATGCCCTTTGAATCTGAACTCATACCTTTTGACTCAAGAACATGCATCTCCTTCTTATTCATGTGACTAAGCCTATTAAGCCACATCTTCGAATCTATAGCTGAACTAGAAGAAGAATTAGTAATACAAGTAGATAGATAAAGCGTACCTACTTTCTTACCTCTTGCTAAAACAAGTACACCCTTGGAAACCTTTCAAGAATCCGCTGTGAGGGTTACTGTACATCCCTCATCACCCAACTTCCCTACAAAAACCAAACTCTGCTTTAGGACTGGGACATGCGTAACCTCCTTCAACACTCATGTGTTGCCCATCTACAATTCTAGCTGCACTTTCCCTTTGCCAACCATTTGACAAGGCATACCATCCCCTAAGTAAAGTAATCCAAAGTCTCCCTGGACATACTCATGGAACAAATCTCTATTTGGGGATGCATGAAAAGAAGAACCAAAATTAAAACCCATGATTCTAACTGACTATCCAAAGAAAGTATGAGAGCGTCTTGTGCCACAATACCTTCATCTCTTGCTTCTTCATTACCTTCATGTTGATTTTCTTTACCCCTCAACCAACAGTCTTTCTTTGTGTGTCCTTTCTTTCCACAAAACAAGTAGGTGATACCTCTGGATTCGGATCTCCTTCCCATCTATGAATTTGATTTCCCTTGCTCAACCTTCTCTCTTTGCCTTCCCCTACTTTCAACACTTAGAGCATTCCCTGATGATTCACCTGTGCTTTTCCTGCGAATCTCTTCATTCAAGATTACACTAAGCACATCATCAACTTTTAAGATTTTAGAAGCAGACGCAGTATTACTTACTGCCATTACCAAACTCTTCCAACTTTCAGGTAATGAGCATAAAATTAAGAGAGCCTTTATTTCATCATAAAAAACAATATTGACTGAATTTAACTGGTTTACCAAACCATGAAAATCACTAAGATGAGTATATACCGATCCACCTTCCTGCATTTACAAAGTAAATAGCTACTTCATAAGAAATACCTTATTTGAAATAGAGGGCTTTTCATATAAATTTTCCAAAGATTCTATCAACTCTACCGTTGTCTTGGCCTGTGATAAGTTGGAAATCACAGACGATGCAAGGCTCAACCTTATAGATCCTAGAGCCTTCCGATCAAGAACCTCCCATTCTTCATCCTTCATATTTGTAGGCTTGTAATCAACCCCACCCAATGGTAAGTACATATCTTTTTGATACAGATAATCTTCTATCTGCATCCTCCAATGTTGATAATTCTTGCCGTTAAACTTCTCCATTCATAGTCTACTTTCTTCTGCCATTGCTGTACTCCCACTCAATCAAAAACCCCTGAGAATGACCTGTAATCAAACAATAACCTACTCCCTGCAACCTTAGCTCTGATACCAACTGTTAGGAACTCGTGGAAGCATAATTGATTACTTTTCTTATAAGAAATTAAACACAGAATTATACCAGAATGATTAAGTAACTAGAAATTTGAAACAACAAAGAATTTGAGAGACAATACATAATCTTGTATTAAATAATCTTCAAAAGAAAATAAAATAAAGAAGATGCCACTTCTTCTTCCACCTCTAAGGCTTGCCACACCTCAAAGACTTCTTCCCTCTCTCTCTCTTGCTCAACCACAACCAACTCAACAACCTGAGTTGTTATCCCCTCTTTGATAGCTTCAGCTAATCTCCTTGACCTTACACCTTGCAGATCTCCTTGACCTTGCTTTTTTACTTCAATGCTTTGCTTGCCTTAATTACAATACATGCCCATGGGTCTCTTAAATAGGATCCCATGCATACAATAATTAGACTTCTAATTACAATAATTAGAAACACAGACTCAAGACTTAAATTAGTCTTCAACATGCAAACACTCTCAGACCTCTTAACTTAGACAATTCTAATTTTGGAAACACGTTCTGAAAACACATGCAGAAGCATGCACACACACAGGTGACCGACGTCAGTTGCTGTCAGTCTGCTCCTGACCGACGTCAACCGATCCTTGGTCCCTACCTGACCGACGTCAGCCACACTACTGACGCCGGTTGCTGACTACACTCAGCAACTCCCTGATTAGCATCTTGGTGAAGCTTTTAGCTCCACAACTCAACACAGGTTTCAAAGAAGTAAAAGTTTATCCTATTTATAGACTTAGAATGTGATTGATGGACTAGAATTTGAACTCACTTTAATAAAACTTGTATATGGGTTTGTTGTTGATTAAAAAATAATTATTAATATGTTTTATACTCTTCCATATGGCATTTCATGCAGTACCAAGGTATCTTTTGATTCAAAGGCTTAAAGACTTGGGTCTTTCTGATTTAGTAATTACCCTATTAATGACTTTAAATGAGACGGGTTTCAAACATATTCATACTAAAACAAGCACTGCAAATAACATCCATAGAACGATAGGTGTGAAACAAGATCGTCAAATCTCATCTACTCTTTTTGGGTTATATATTAATGAGTTAGAGGACCTTATCTCAACAAATTTGGATGGAACAAGTGGTTGTAGCCTTTTAGAATTTACATTGCTATTTTATTGTTTGTAAATGGCATTGTTTTACTTTCACACTCAATTATAAGTCTTTAAAACCAGCTTGATACTTTGAGCAATTTTTTTGTTAAAAATGGTCTTGAAGTAAATCTCGCTAAGATAAAAATCATGGCATTCAATGTAACCAAGAAAATAGCATCTACAATCAATTTGACATAAAAAGCAGAATAGGTTGAGGTGGTGCACTCTTACACTTACCTAGGTGTGGTTTTCTCTAGACTACCTTTTAGCCTTGTGCTTATAATTAAAACAAGACTTAGCAAAGGATATGCAAATTTGACATCCTCAAAAAGACAATGTTTGCCAATTTCAAGATATCTGGATAAATAGTTAAATTTTCCATACATTAGTCACTTCCACACTATTGCATGGTTGTGAGGTTTGGGGCCCATACTTGAGACAAAATGATTTCAAACATTTGGAAAGAGTTTTCATTTCCATGTTATCAAAGAAAATTCGAGCCAAAAGAACAATTCCTCACTCAATTATTATTGTATAGGTTAGGGTATGTCCATTCCTTATCTCCTTAATTTTTCACGTTATCATTATGTTGCATAGGCTTTGAAACATAGCTTTTATTTCTCTAGTTAGAATATGTATCCATTCTTGGCACTTCAATCTTCTATTCATCTCGCTAAACAAGGACACAAATTTTGTTGGTATGCAAGAGTTATGGCTCTCCTCAAGAAGCTGGATATTGATATAGAAAGACTACCTCCTCTTGGGTTTTCTATTAACACTTCTCAACTCACTAGACATGAAGTCAACAAAGGCATTCGTGAAAAGATCAGTAAATCTTATTTGAAAGTTACATGGTTCAATCCCAAAGAGCCTTTGAAACCAAAGCTTCTCTATTATTTCCAATTTTATTCATGTTTTCACAAGGATAGAAATCAAATTCTTGGATACATGATAAGGATATTGCCATCACGCTTAAGGATCCCTTTATCTCAATTTTATGTTTGTTGTCATCAACTTTAAATAGAATCCGATCATAACTTCTCACAGGGTGAGGGTATAGGCCAATTATGTTTTCTTCAAGTGAATAGTATTTTGTTCAAGTGCCCCGTCTACTATGAGATTAATGGAAGGTACCATCATCTTTTTAGAGATTTCTATGGATCGTCTAAGATCTTCATTCGATATGAAGACCATAAATGTTTAGCCTTGTTTATCTAAAAAATATTTTAACTTTGACAAAGAATACTCAAATTGATGTCTTCATACATAGACAATTTCAAGAATATTAATTCTTAATCTAAGTAACGGACTTAAGAAATCTCAAGAGACCACATACATAGACAACTTAATACAGATTTATAAGATGACACACATTTTACTAGTTTGAAGATCTTGAACCCTCAAATAATAAAATTATTGTTTCTCATTAATATTTTTTCTCTTTATATTTCTTTGGAAATATTAACACACCTTAACTGTACTGTACTCATGTAATATGTTCTTGAATCCTATAAACCATTCTTAGCCTTATGTAGACATTAATATCTAAATTAAATTAAATTAAATACCTCCCATACACGTCTATCAAGGTATTTATCCCATTGTGCTGTCATCGATGGCGTATGTTCTAAGCGGCACATTCAAAGAGGCGTGGAATGGGAAAAGTGGAGGCGCATAGAAGGCACGTGATCTGTTTGTAAAAATGCCTAGGCGAGACGTGGTCTATTGGGGAAACATAGAAGCCATGGTCAGAGACAAGGACTACCTGATAGGCCAAATGCTTACTACCAAACAAATTAAAAAAAGAGCGGTCAAGCAATGCTGATGGGTTTCGAACCTTGAACCTATTGGATTCTCAGAGCAAAGCACTTATACAAGGTGTAATCACGCAAAACAAGGAAGACCAAAACAAATAAAATGAGCATAGATAGTAGATATGATTTGAGTCGTGCCATGTCTGAACTTGTGACCCACTACACAGCCAACGAATCCCCCATGCAGAAAAGAGGAAAATGAGGAAATTTAATACTTACACAGCCATCTCCAAGAGGTATTGCGTAGGGATTATTACTATGCTAAGAGAAGAAACTGATATATACATAAATTCCATGACCATGAAATCCTATTTAAAATGTAAGGAGTCTAATTGTGAAGCTGAAGACAGAATGTGGTTATCAGTTCACTTCAAAGTTTGAAGGCATGTTTACAGATATGAAAACTTCTAGTGACACAGTGCAAGATTTCAGCACTCTGTTGGCTGCCTCTAGTGCAGCTAATGATGGTTTTATTTTGGCTATCCAAATTCACCACGGGTTCATGGAAGTTATGGAATATGGATTTATTTCCGATACTCACAGAGAAGAACATAGATTGAAAGTCAAGCAGTGAGAATTTGAATCCAAAGACACATTATTTGAAGAAAATCTTCAACAAACTAGAGACTAATGTTTTTCAAAGAACCTAGAGCAGTCATACTACATTATTCTCACTGTCTCTAAATATCTTATAGTAGGGGACGTGGCTTCCAACTATGATTAGATTTCCAGTGCAATTCTTTGGTTATATAAGTAGCTAACGAGTAATGAAGAGGTGCAATTACAACAATTTCTTTTTAACAGAATTCTAATCAACAAATTTCAGAATTTCAAACACCAAATATTTTTAATGACAAAAATTCGACAAATTTTATAACAGAATCTCTCTCTCCAACTATGGTCACCGGAAAGTATGCTTAATTTGAGTTCTAGGGTTAGACAGAAAACCAAGAACAATCTATTATAATGTAATATCCCTTTTCAGGATATGTGCTCGAAACACATAAATACATAAAATCCAAACTTAACACTTATAGAAATGAACTCAAATCTGAAATTCTTTTCCCAACCCATACTTACATTGACATACATAGACTTATTATAATTTTAATGCAACTTTCACACCACATAGTTGAAATAAATAGAACACTACCAACATATATTATATTGGATACAATAAACTTGAATAACTGTTTACAAATAACTTATTACATAGGATATTGCTGGAAGAAATATTCATATACAACAGCTCATACAAAGAAAGAGAAAATAAAACACACTTACAATACTTCATGCACTGACTTTGCTATTGAACTCTGAATCTGTATACACCCAGCTAGGGTGGATCTCTCACCACCAAATACAACAACTCTGAATGAGCCCACGTGCAAATTCTTGAATGGAATTACCAACACTAGCCAGGGAGGATATCTCATCATTGAAACTAGTTATCTTGAGAGGGTTTCCATATTCTATGATTATCCTGAGAGGGTTTCCATCCTCTAAAATTATCCACACTCTAAGGGTTTCCGTCCTTAGGAGGGCTAAAAGAATGAATAGCATTCAACCTTACAAAAGGGGTTTTCACAAATATTCAAGCATATCTATTACAATGGAGAAGCATGTTTCTATAGAAAATCATGAGAGAGAGAGAGAGAGAGAGAGAGAGAGAGAGAGAGAGAGAGAGAGAGAGAGAGAGAGAGAGAGAGAGAGAGTATGCATAGTAACCCATGTGAAGGGTTGTCTTGGGATGCAATTTAGTCAAAATTAGATCACATGATGATCCCTTGACTTGTCTTTTGGTCTTCCACTTTTTCCTGTGCCTCTAAAGTGTCTTCCTTACTCACATATGTGAGCTAATATAGAATAGTGTATCATGCCTTCACTTCCCCAGATTCCTAGACAAGGTTAGTTACCCATGTCACTCCAACAATGACATCCCACCTTTACACATGTGAGCACATATAGAATAGTGTAGTCCTTGTCATCTTTTTCCATGTGACCCCAATGATTCCTAGATAAGATCTAATCACCTTTTGACTCTTTCAAAGGGACTTCACATGTCCAAACACTATTCCATCAAATGGTGGTGCATAAACTATTCCTCCTTGTCTTTACTTAGAATGTGAGTTATAAAATATTAATAATTATGTTACCAAGTGGATTACTATGCCCTACCTCTTCACACGCCTTAGATTCTCATGTGGGTCATGTCACATCACTCCATAAGTCACCTCCTTCTTGCATCATCAGTTGCATCACCTTTCACATCACCTACCATGTCATCATGAATAGTACTTTGTGAATCATGACCCACACTAAAATTCTCATATAACATCCAAAATAGCCTAGGGGAATGAAATAGGCTACTGGTCTTCTGTATATGTCACATTTGAGAAAAAGGGGACATTACATATAAGATCTCACCCTAGCCAAATACAACAACCTTCTATTGTAGCTAAGAAGATGAACAATTGAATGCAAACTAAAATATATACAAATACCAAACTTTATACCTCAAATTTGGATGCAAGAGAGTCCTCCTTGATGTTGTAGATTGCTCTAAACATAATTGATACTAAATGCTTGATGCCTTAGATGTTTGATTGCTTCAATGGATACTCTTGATATTGGCAACACCTTGGCATATGAATAATTGGCTTTCCAAATGAGAGTGATATCTCAAATGAACAAAATTTGGTTTGCATGGGGATATAGCTCTCAATTTATAGAACTATTTGAGAGAAATCAAGTGTGGATAATTGGACAAGGATAAATATCAATGGTTAATATTGAATGAGAAGTTTGGGTGGTTGATTTTATGAATCAAAAATTATTTGGAGGATTATATGAAGGGTGGTGCAAGGCTCAAGGAAGATTAGAGTGTTCTAGAGATGTGTTATGGGATTTTAGATGGAGGTTAGGCTAATAAATGAATATTAGATTTATATTAGTGATCTGATTTGTAGGAATGTTAGTGGTGGTACTTGTGTTGAGTAAGAATTTTAAATTCCTAAAATATTATGAGAGATTAATTAGAGGTTAAATAGGATGTTAAGAGGGTGATAATGAAGGGATTAATTCATGTTAAAGGTAACAAAATAAGAATAAGGTTGATCTAGTGGAAGAAAGGGATATAAATAATACATTAGGATAATTATAGATGATGATATAAAAGTGATTAATAAGTGGAATTAGTAGGGAATGAGGAAAGAATTAGTAGCGAGTGATGAAGTGATGAATTTTGGATATTAGGTAGTTTTAAATTATTCTATATATTGAAATTATGGCCATTAAATTTTTGTGATCCATTGAGAGAAATTATTTAAGTTGACATATTTTTTACTTTTTTACCTCTAATGTAAACTATACTATACATAAAAAACTAAATTTTTTTGATTTGATCCACACCACAGGGCCCAAGATGCTAGTGTAGTGAATAACCTTGTGCTTAGTAACAAACTATGGGTTGTAGAATGCTTAGAGGAAAACTATAGTAGTAGTAAATCAAAATGCATTCAAGTAAATAAGTGTTTACATAATGGTGCAACTTATATTTAATGTAAATAATAGGGAAAATTACATATGCGTGTAATGTGCACCAAGGCTAGGAATGCAAGTTCTTATGATTAGAAGGGAAAAAAAAATCTTATGATTTTCATAGATTGCACATGATTACAAATGTGTGTGATATGATAGATACTCAGAGCATGTTAGCATTATCCTATTTACATATGTGATCTTTCTCATCTATGTTCCTTTATCGGTTGAAAGGTTAAAATATATAAATCATTTCTTGAAGATAGTTACAAAAAAGACGGTTACATAAGAGATGTTGGTTTATCTTCTATCCAAGTGATGGATGTTCTTCTTCAAGGAGTGGTGGTGGGAATTATAGTTTTGCAGAGTTGTTGATAGATTCTTTGACATAGTGCAAACCTAGAGAGTTCCATCTAGCATGTCATGTAGTATTGGGGAGTTGACACGTGGATGCAAGTTATGGAGACTGTTGCATGGTACAAGCAACATGTGTGGTATTTTGTACAACATAATAGTCATGCTCAGAAGTACTTTGATTCTAAAAAAGTGATGCATAATGTTGTAAGGTGGTGTGCATGGTGTGGAGATTATAAGAAAACATGGGATACAATATGGTTGTGTGTTATGCCACAATGTAATGCACCAATGAAAGGAGACACTATGAGACTTTATGCTTGGCATAAGAATATATGAATCCAATTTTTTCACAATGTAATATTTTAAAAATATGATGATGATGCAAGGACCTCTGAATAAAAACAACATGCTCAAACCCATTTTACCCATTTGTTGATTTCTAAACCTTCCCCAACTATCAAAATTTCAAAACATGACTGTAAACCTTTTAAACCTAGAATTTTGATGATGTATGGCAAAACCACATGGTAGTTTCACAATCACTATTATTCTAAAATCAAAGGTTTCATCACCGTTTCTAGGACTATCCATGCAACTTGAAGAACATATGTTTTGCAATAATTTTGTTTTTTCATTTCTCCTCTTTCAATTGTTCATCTTGGTTAAATCTCAATCAACATAGTCAGCTCCTACTCAATCCTAGTTAGATCCCAATCAATCATTGTAAACTCACAATCAATCCTAATTAACTTCTAATTATCCTACCTACCCCATTATATAAACATAAATTTGTTTTTGATGAAAATTAGATTGGAAATATGCATTAGAAGATTGAAGAATTAAATTTCATCAAACTTCTATAAAGATCAAGAAGCTACAATTTGCATTTTGAATTTTTTTGAAGCCTAACCATAAACCTACAACATTTTTTTCACTATCCTTACATTTGGAATGGAAATTTCATGAATGAACACCATGCATGATGTCATTTGTGAGCCAACAACAACACTACTAAATTTTCCCTTTGTTCATTGCTTTCAGTTTTATTGTCCTACATTCCTTTTGTTGAAGAAAGACATCCCTGGATCAAATTGATAAATTTAATGGAGGTAGAAACAACCAAAAACACAATTCCAACCTATCATCCATATTTGATAGGTTTGAGGTTTCTTTATTTACTTTTTATTTTCTTTTCTTAGATTTATTTGTTAAACACTTGTTAGAAAATTTTAAAAAAAAAATCTTTCATGTGCATAATAGAAATAGGTATATTGTTTAAAAATTGGATACCCTCTGCAAAAATAAATGGATTTTAAAAGTCTCAGGGAACGTTTTTACTCCTATATAATCTTCCATAGCTGATCTATTTATTTATGTGTGTTTCTCCTATTTATTTAACTTTCTACTACCTTTACGTGCTCATAATAATTTTAATTTATTCACATTTCCTCATAGCTTGTATACATACATAAAATTCCTTCTAAGCTATTGTCTTTGTGCCTTTTGTATAGAGGTAATCTTCTTGGGATAATTTTTCTTCTTCCTCCATACCCATATATCCCCTTGAAGAAATAATGATTGCCTTAGAAGAAATAGCTTGTGTGAATCTCACATACATTTAATATTATTTTGAGTGCCTTTTCTTCACTTATGTTCTTGAATAATTTATTTCTTTATTTTTAGCCTTCAATAAACATAAAAATTAGATTTTTATTATTTCACGCACACAATAAACCTTTTTTTCACAATCCATACTCTCATACCTTTTCTCCCTGACACCTTTCTTTTGATTTGTCCACCCACAACATTAATTCTTGTTTATTATTGTCATTATAATAGCATATTGGAATTTTAGTATGAAAAGTCCAATCTAATCTTCTACCAACAATTATAATAGATTTCTAAATTAATTTAGAATATCATTACAGCTAAAATATTAAAACATATTTATCTTTGCATGTTTAGATCATTTCATTTTCAGCCTACATGTATTTAGAAATTTAAAAATCATAAAATCAATTTAGCTTTCCATTTCATTTTAGTGCTTGGTTTAAATTCAATTGTGTATATTTATCAATTAATTAGATTCAACTAGGCATTTACAACAATTAGTTGGATTTCATTTGCATGTCAAAATATGAAAATACAAAAGATATATCAACATTTAAATAGCCTATTTTCAACCACATTTGTGTTCTTAAAACATTGAAAAGTACAAACCAACATTTGGGTCATTTCGTTTGCATGCGTTAATCAATCTAAGTTGTACAATTTTAGCACTTAGTTTGCATTTGTATTCATAAAAATGTTGAAAAGGCTAAACAATATGTTAATTTATTTATATTCAACATTGCATCTTCTTTTAAATTAATTAGTAAATACTAGTTTAATTGTGCTTCATTATTTACAAATCAGTTCTTTACTTTCGTAGAAAACACATCACAGTTTTTCATTGGAATTTTCCATTTCACAAAATATTAGTTAGTAAAACCACATACATAAACATTTAGGAAAACCAAAACCAGCTTTTAGTTTAACCAACATTCGATACAAATATTCTCAAATCCCTAGATGACACTTCCAAAAAAAGTGTGTCTGCATAAGGTAATAAATTTCCCACATAGAGTTACTCTCGTTCTAGTAAAAAACATACAAAGTGACATTGACTTCAATTTTTAGGTTTAAGTATTTTGTTCAAAACCACTCCCACATTTGATAATCAATCAATTTGAGGTTATAGATGAACAAACTAGGTTAGCATAAGGACAATTAGATAAACAAATCTAATTGTTAGCTCACTAATAAATCAACCTTTGTATTTGATCTACTCTTCATTCTAGGGTCTAGTTTCATTCCATTTATTCACTCTTTTGTGGATGACAGTTCTTGAACAAGATAAACTTGATCGAGTTAGTAAAATACTGAGAGTAATCCAATGTAATTTTTGTCCATTTAAAGAGAGAAACATTGATAAAAAATTACGCTACCTAGTTTTCTTTAAGTCAAACCATTATAGGGGTCTCATCTTCAAACAATTTGCTAGCCTAAATGAATATTGCAAAGTAGTTGAATAATATTGGTATAAAATAGTGCACCCACTAAGATGGATAGTCCATTATCCTATGAAGGTAGCTTAACCAATTGAAAAAGATCATCCCATTTAGCAAGCTCAACCTAATCAACCCATTCATCCTAATCACTAGTCACATTGACCCTTAGGAGTTGAGTGTGTAAAATTAGCGTGTTGCTTTCCATGCATAAAGAGATGTCGTAAGCTTGGATAACTCAAATTCCTTGTGAGTGATCAAAATTGCATGGAATATATGCGTAGATCATGATTATCCTATATTCTCTTTAGATTGTACACAAAAATGTTCTTATGCAAATAAATTTGGCACTACA